>CM022774.1:6573719-6588719 GCA_012411365.1 Ameiurus melas
TGTTAGGTCGTGTGTAGGCTCCGTGTGTGCAAGTCCGTGCAGGCTGTGTGAAGGCCTGTGTGCCTGTGCAAGCCTGTGCAGGCCTGTGTGAGGCGTGTGTGCGCTGCAGGTCCGTGTGCAGGTCCGTGTTTGCGTGTGTGTAAGCCTGGTGTGGGCTCAGGCCTGTGTGTAGGTCGCAGGCGTGTAAGCCTTGTGTGCAGGTGCGTGTACGCGTGTGTGCACGCCGGTGCAGGTCTGTGTGCAAGCTGTGTGTAGGTTTGTGTGCTAGGCCTGTGTAGTGTAGGCTTGTGTGGGCTTCGAGTGTAGGCCTGTGTAGGTCTGTGTGTGGTCAGTGTGACCGAGTGAAGCCTTGTTTGTGTGTAGGTTTGTGTGTAGGTTTGTGTGTAGGTTGTGTGAAGGTTTGTGTGTAAGTTTGTGTGTAGGTTTGTGTGTACGTTTGTGTGTACGTTGTGTGTAGGTTTGTGTGTAAGTGTGTGTAGGTTTGTGTGTAGGTTTGTGCAGGTTTGTGTGTAAGTGTGTGTAGGTTTGTGTGTAGGTTTGTGTGTAGGTTTGTGTGTAGGTCAGTGTGTAAGTTTGTGTGTAGGTTTGTGGGTAAGTTTGTGTGTAGGTTTGTGTGTAGGTTGTGTGAAGGTTTGTGTGTAAGTTCGTGTGTAGGTTTGTGTGTAAGTGTGTGTAGGTTTGTGTGTAAGTGTGTGTAGGTTTGTGTGTAGGTGTGTGTGTAAGTTTGTGTGTAAGTGTGTGTAGGTTTGTGTGTAGGTTGTGTGAAGGTTTGTGTGTAAGTTTGTGTGTAAGTTTGTGTGTAGGTTTGTGTGTAGGTTTGTGTGTAAGTTTGTGTGTAGGTCTGTGTGTAAGTTTGTGTGTAGGTTTGTGTGTACGTTTGTGTGTACGTTGTGTGTACGTTTGTGTGTGGGTTGTGTGAAGGTTTGTGTGTAAGTTCGTGTGTAAGTTTGTGTGTAGGTTTGTGTGTAAGTGTGTGTAGGTTTGTTTGTAAGTGTGTGTAGGTTTGTGTGTAGGTTTGTGTAGGTTGTGTGAAGGTTTGTGTGTAAGTTTGTGTGTAAGTTTGTGTGTAGGTTTGTGTGTAAGTTTGTGTGTAAGTTTGTGTGTACGTTTGTGTGTACGTTGTGTGTAGGTTTGTGTGTAGGTTTGTGTGTAGGTTGTGTGAAGGTTTGCAGCATTCGCATAGCCAAACCCCCCCCCATCAAAACCAACAGACACAGCGGAGAAGGGAGAAGGGAAGTGGAAAGAGACCCGGAGAATACGACATTCCTGAGCCAGTTGCGGCTTCAGGGGGAATTTTGAGTAAATCGGAGCGGATTGTGGTTCTGTATTCGACCCAGATCGCTGACGCGAGGGACGCGAACCTGAATAAAAAATGAAAAAGAGAAAAAAAGAGAGAAAAAACGCCACGTAGTTTAAGGTTCATGCCGCAGGTGCTGAAAAGCAGAATGAACGACAGCACGGCATCGTGCTCTTTCTTGACAAACACTCACGTTAGTGCCAGACATAACCCATAACCGTCAAAGACATTCTAATGGTTTCCACTACGAACCATCAGCAAACCATTAAAACCGTTACCGGTCCTTAACGGTATCCACTAGACGTAACATGCCACCAATAGAAGGCAACAAATTACCAGTAGGTCCATTACAGTTTCCATTAAAACCAATACAATGCCCATTACAACCATTACAAATCTCATGAGGGTTTCTATCGTTTGTTTATTGTTTATTTATTTCCCAGCGGGGAAGACACGCCCCCATCGTACGGACGAGACGGAGACGTAGTCGAGCGTGCTAATGAGAGACCGAACAACAGAAGACACACTTTATCGCGTTGTGCTCATCATTTCCCCCGGCTCATCAGGCCTGACCGCAGCCGGGACGTTGACACACGTGAAACAAGCCGGGCTTTGTTCAGACTGATAAACACGTGTGTGTGTGTGTGTGTGTGTGTGTGTGTGTGTGTGTGTGTGATCAGCCAGACGCCCAGGGCTCACGCCGTCTCAGGTTCTGTCATCGCCGGACTCGCCGCGGGTTTCAGTGCAGTCAGAGACCATTAAAGGGAAACTCCGGTGTTTATTTAACACTAATCTCTGTCCACTGTATCTGGAGTGTGTGTGTGAGTGTGTGTGTGTGTGTGTGTGTGTGTGTGTATGTGTGTGTGTGTGTGTGTGTGTGTGCGCTCACTTGTAATGGAAGTCTAAGGGCAGCTGTTCTCTTGAGTTCAGGGATACAGACACAGTGGGTCGGTATTTAGATGAGAAATGTTGGAGTTTTCCTTTAACGCTGTGAATAGTGCCGTAACAACCAGAGCTTCTTAATTAAGAGGTGCGAATGGACTTGTGTCACACACACACACACACACACACACACACACACACACACACACACACACACACACACACACACACACACTGAATGCTTCAAATACATGAACAGAAACACGTACACACTGTATTGAACACGCCAGGTAGCTACATGGGGCGCGCGCACATACACACACACACACACATGCATCCTGTTTCCAGAGTGCTCAGTGGGGCTGCAGTCACCCCTCACGACCATACACACACACACACACACACACACACACACACACGCACATATCCTGGTGCTGGAGGTCAGGTCAGGAGGGGACGAGTCTCCAGCGGCCATTGTGTCTGTGTGTTTATCCTTGTGGATGTGTGCCTATCACAACACTCGCACAAGTCACTGTTCCAACACACACACACACACACGTTTTGGTGTTTGAAGCCGCCGACGCCCTCCTACAAACGAGCTCAGGAATGACCCTCGAGTGTGAAGACTTTAGAAACGCACACAGCTGATGAGGTTCAGTAATAACACCGACCCGAGGCACGTGGACCTGCAGAACTCAGCGAGTCTTAAAAACCATCCTCTATCCAACTGCGTGTATCAATGTTTATAATGTAATAATGATCAAACTTCACCGTTTTATTACACGGAACTGGCGTATTACCACGAATTAATGCTAAAACAGCAAGAACACTGAAGCTCTGATTAACTATCATCATAAACGAAAGGAGGAGGGGAAGGATGAAGAGGATGAGGAGGAGAAGGATGAAGAGGATGAGGAGGAGAAGGATGAAGAGGATGAGGAGGAGAAGGATGAAGAGAATGAGGAGGAGAAGGATGAAGAGGATGAGGAGAAGGATGAAGAGGATGAGGAAGAGAAGGATGAAGAGGATGAGGAGGAGAAGGATGAAGAGGATGAGGAGGAGAAGGATGAAGAGGATGAGGAGAAGGATGAAGAGGATGAGGAAGAGAAGGATGAAGAGGATGAGGAGGAGAAGGATGAAGAGGATGAGGAGGAGAAGGATGAAGAGGATGAGGAGGAGACGGATGAAGAGGATGAGGAGGAGAAGGATGAAGAGGATGAAGAAGAGAAGGATGAAGTGGATGAAGAAGAGAAGGATGAAGAGGATGAGGAGGAGAAGGATGAAGAGGATGAAGAAGAGAAGGATGAAGAGGATGAGGAGGAGAAGGATGAAGAGGATGAGGAGGAGAAGGATGAAGAGAATGAGGAGGAGAAGGATGAAGAGGATGAGGAGAAGGATGAAGAGGATGAGGAAGAGAAGGATGAAGAGGATGAGGAGGAGAAGGATGAAGAGGATGAGGAGGAGAAGGATGAAGAGGATGAAGAAGAGAAGGATGAAGAGGATGAGGAGGAGAAGGATGAAGAGGATGAGGAGGAGAAGGATGAAGAGAATGAGGAGGAGAAGGATGAAGAGGATGAGGAGAAGGATGAAGAGGATGAGGAGAAGGATGAAGAGGATGAGGAAGAGAAGGATGAAGAGGATGAGGAGGAGAAGGATGAAGAGGATGAGGAGGAGAAGGATGAAGAGAATGAGGAGGAGAAGGATGAAGAGGATGAGGAGAAGGATGAAGAGGATGAGGAGAAGGATGAAGAGGATGAGGAAGAGAAGGATGAAGAGGATGAGGAGGAGAAGGATGAAGAGGATGAGGAGGAGAAGGATGAAGAGGATGAGGAGGAGAAGGATGAAGAGGATGAAGAAGAGAAGGATGAAGAGGAGCTTGTTCTCAACAGTTGATGGATTAAACATGTCCTCCATGTGTGAGAAGCCGCATCACCACATCACACACTGCTGCCTCCACACACTTCCCTCTACACCAATCACATCTAACAGCCCACGATCTGTCACTCCACTCGACCTCACACACACTACCCCCCCACACACACACCCCACCCCCACCCCCACCCCACACACACACACACCCACACCCCCACACACAAACTTATGAGCACAACCGTAGCACTCGACACGATCGTTCAGACTGTTCTTCCACAAAAGGATCATTTTATTTCAGAACGCCGCTCTGCCTCAGCCCCAGATCGAGCGAGCACAGCGCACAACCCAACAACGCCGCACGCCATCAATCCACGTCTGTTCGCGCCGTGAGATCGAGTTCCGTTTCGGTAACTAACGCGGACATTATTGGGGACCGCTTGGATTTCAGAAGCCCCCCGAGCCCCAAAAAAATCCCCCCTTCCCTCCCCAACACCACCATTTTTAAGTAATCCTCTGCTAGCGAGATCGTTACACTATTCCAGTAACAGACCACAGAAATGTGCCGAACCCACATCCTCTCCTCTTCTGCACGAAGTAAGACTGCATTAAACACACGCCGATGGAGAAGGAAGCTAGTCGTGACCCGGGAGCTACGTTGTCTTCTGCACCTCACCTGGTGATTTCTCATTAGCGCGTTAGCTCACGCGCTTCTGCAAACATTCACCTTTATTTCTTTATTGCCTCAGCTGCATTCTACGCTCTACTAAACCAGGGCTTGTAGTTCAAACAAAGAAGCCTCCATCCCCCCCAAACCAACACTCCACGGCTGATGGAAGCGATTAAACAATATCTGGTTGTAATTCTACCTCGCACAACACACACACACACACGCACACAACCCCCAGCACTTTGGTCTCGAAATAGCACAAGCGGACCGGATGTGGGAGTTCCTGAGCTCTGAATGCAGTTTGTCATTAGAGATGATGTGAGGCTGCGAGGGCACGAGCGCGGCAGCAGGCCTGGTGTTGGGGGAACGAGGAGGAGGAGGAGGAGGAGGAGGAGGAGGAATGGAGTGGAAGAAGACAGGGGGACGTATACCATCATGCCCTGCAGGTCTTTGTCCCGCTTGAGCTACAGTTTAAGCCACAGATTGCTTGAGATGTTCCATATGGACCCAGTCACATGGCTAACACACACACACACACACACACACTTACCGTAGAAGAGATTGGGAAAATGACTTGACGGATAATCATGTCACGAAAGAGAAACACAGATTATCCGGGGTTAAGGGTCATGTGCTGGGATTTATTTATTTTCGCGAGTATATAGTAGCATATTATAGGTCAAAGGTCGTGGTAAGGCTGTGTACTTTAACAACCCCGGTCTACAACTGGTCAGATGTGAACTCACAACCTTCTGGTCCTAGTCACTCTCTCGAGCTTCTTCCTAATTAGCTAACAGACCGAATCAGGCGTTATCGCAGGACAGTTAGCTGTATCTGTGACTCCGGCGATAACCCTACTGTACATTCAATGCTCTGTGCTGATTCTGCTATTTAACTTTAGCTTGCTAACATCAGGACCTGAAACATCTGTCCGTTAGGCTCGTTAGCCAGCGTCACACAGGATTAGCAAAAAGTCAGTCGAGCTGTATGCTAGTGTCATAGCTAGCTAGCATGCTGAACTACATTTCCGTCTGGACAGATCTCGATTTGGCGCACTTGAGTGATATTTTGTTGCCAGTGCTAGCGTATTTAACTTTTTTAAAGCGTGCGTACAGTATGTGCAGCATGACGTCAGCGCGCTTTAGTTCGGACTACGCCACGCAGCCTGTCCGTAGCGCATTTCGTTACGCACAGGACCCAGGACGTGATATTATAGTAGGTGAGAAGCGTTCCCTCAGAACCGCACGACGTCCTCTGCCGCCGAAAAACGAAACTCACCACAGGCCTCACGGCCGCGTCGGAAGAAGACACGAGGCATTTGATGGCGAGAAAAAAAATAAATAAGAATGCAGCCTGCAGAACGGCGTGCTCCTGGCAGGTAATAACCGGTCTCGCTTAGCGCAGACGTTCGGCCGTCTCCCTGAGGTTAACCAGACGAGTCTAAACACAGAGTACACACACGTGCCTTTTTTACACGCACACTCACATGAATTACTCAGAACGTAAAACTAGATTTAGCGAAAAGTCATTTCAGATGTGGCTAATAAATCGAATATTCCCCTTTCTTTCGTCTGAACGAATTATAATCATAAATTCTTATTCCTCACGTGAACAAGGATGAAGAAAGTATTATTTATTTATTAATCAATCAATCAATCAATCAATCAATCAATCAATCAATCAATCTATAAACACCCCCCCCCCCACCTGATACCTGATCTGCTGTTAGTGTACTTGGTTTGGAAATGTGCCAAATTCTATAATATAACAATGCAGGAATACTGTAAAGGTTAAAACGCATCCAATTTAAATAACTAAGCTCCATGGCAACATTTCGAATCAGGGAAAAGACACGTTTTTACTCATTTTAAATGGTCATATCCATGTCCATCACCACCTAGAACGCCACCGATGTAGTTTATAACGTAATGTAATGTAATGTTGCTAGCTACAGGGTATGATCGAAAGTATGTGGACACCCGCGCACGAGCATTAACACCGATTTATTCCTCCCTTTTTTCTGTTATAATGCTCTCACACACTCTTCCGGGAAGGCTTCATGCTAGATTTTAGGGCGTGGCTGTGTGGGATTCGTGTTCGTTCGGCTACGAGAGCGTCAGTGAGGTCGATGTGAACTGGCAGCTCCAGTTCCAGTTCGTCCCAAAGGTGTTCAGCGGGGCCGAGGTTCCGTGGCCGAGTTCGGTGTTTAGTTGACAACGTCATTTAGAAAATCAACATAAAGAGCTTTCTTGTAGACTGAAAAACTGGAATTAGGCTGGTTTATCTACGAAAAAAGGAAGAACAAGGTTAGTAGAAATGATTATATCGTAATATATGTAAGATATAATATTACTACGCTAGAACGCAATTAGAAAGTAGCAATTGAAGTAGCACACATTCGGCACTGTGACGTGACACGTGGTTGACCCTGTTACGATGCCGATTGGTTCATTTGTAGATTAAAGATTAAAGAGGGTTTGGACTATAGCTACATATAGCTAAATATCCATTTCAAATATCAATTTCACTGCAAAAAAATATATTAGTGGCTGAAAAAATATGTATGGTCTCGGCCACCGTGCTGCAGCTCAGTGTCAGGATCTTGGCGATCTTCTTATAGCCGAGGCCATCTTTATGTAGAGCAGCTATAATTTTTTTTCAGATCCTCAGAGAGTTCTTTGCCACGAGGTGCCATGTTGAACTTCCAGTGACCAGTATGAGGGAGTGTGAGAGCGATGACACCAAATTTAACACACCTGCTCCCCATTCACACCTGAGACCTTGTCACACTAACAAGTCACATGACACCGGGGAATGAAAATGGCGACTTGGGCCCAATTTGGACATTTTCACTTAGGGGTGTACTCACTTTTGTTGCCAGCGGTTTAGACATTAATGTCTGTGTGTTGAGTTATTTTGAGGGGACAGTAAATTGACACTGTTACACAAGCTGTACACTCACTACTTTACATTGTAGCAACGTGTCATTTCTTCAGTGTCGTCACATGAAAAGATATCATCAAATATTTACACGCATGTGAGGGGTGTACTTACTTTTGTGAGATACTGTGTATACTTTTCAGAAAGATTTCCTTTCTGATAAATGCCTTTAGGCACAGTTCAGGAGTTCTGTAGTGGGGATTTGTTGTTGTTGTTGTTGTTGTTGTTGTGTTAATGTGTTTGAGTTGGTCTGTAATGCTAGTTCCATGGAATCTCTGGGTTGTGTGTGTGTGTTTTTTTTTTAAAAGTATGCTAGCTAAGAAAAGGGTTAATGTTGCTGTATCATGCTAACATCTGTTACCCTGAGCACAGATAGCTAATAGCTAGGTCATCTTATTGCAGCAGAAAATTAAAGGAAAGTAAATAAAGTAAAACAAAATGCACATAACTTGGTTAAGTAGCTTGCTAACGAGCATAATTAATGTGACAGAAATGAAGACGATCTTCTGAAATGTCCTCTTTTAATAAACGAATCTTTCACTGGTTAACGCGAATAATTCTACCCGCTTAATTAATTTTTTTAAAGGGCAGATTTGTGATATATAAGATGGAGGATATAAGGTATGAGAGCGAGGCGGAATGTTTTTCAGGTTTGCCTGAATATCCTCCGAACCTCCGGCATTTCCCGCTATACACCGGGTTTTCTTCTCGTTTTACGACTGGACCTTCTGGAGTGTCTCATGCGATTAAGCGTTGACTTTCTCAGCGAGTCTACAGCGAGCCTACTGAAAGAGGCTCTACCGTAAAGAGGCGGGAGACGAGAGAGGAACACACTAGTGCGAAAGGGAAAGAGGGTACGGAGTAAAAAACGAAGGAATGTAAACATACGGTAGATTCCCGCAGGAGGAGCGGTGATAAACAGCGGCAACGTTCTTAAACATTATTTTTTGGCAAAAGCGGTTAAAGCGATGCGATCAGAGCCGGGGCGTGTTAGCATGGGTAGTTTATGGGTAGGAGGGGGAGGGGGAGGGGGGTGGTCTAGCGTGCCGTAAGATATTTAACCCTCCAAAAATTTGCATGCTGGGGTTGAACCTCGGGATTCAGCCCGGCGTCCTGATCGGGACGTGTTTGGTTTGGCTCGGCTCGGCCTTGATCTCGAGAGGGCTGGCGGTTAATCCGTGTGGGGGGGAAACTTCAAAAAAAAAAAAAGAAAAAGAAAAAGAAAAAAAAAGAAAGGAAGAAAAAACACAACATAAAGCCTCTTTTTAATTAGAGAAGTATTCTCGTCGAGTTGCATAATGAATTCCAAATGTGAGAGTGGGAGAGGCGGTAAGGAGATACGGCTCTGAGGAACGGCCTGACCTCTGGCTGGCCTCGCACGTGTGTGTGTGTGTGTGTGTGTGTGTGTGTGTGTGTGTGTGTATCTGGTGCAGACTGGCTCCAGGTTCCAGGGAATCAGTGAGTGACGGAATAACAAGCTGGCTAATGGAATCAAACGAGCCCTGACTGAGTTATCAGCTCCCCCGGGGAGCAGCTTGGCGTTTCGTTCCCCAGCGCCCACTCACGTCAGACGTCTGAGAAAGCGACGTGTTAACGTGTAACTCGAAGGCGCGGACTACACCGGCGTCGTTTCTCGGGCAGTCTGTTTGAGTCATGGTTGTAGCCTGAGACTTTATAGTCCCAGGACGCAGATGACGAACCGAAACGTGCTGTTAAAACTAATCTCGCTAGAGTAGCGTAGCAACAATAACTGTCGGCTGTCGGCTGTGGATATTATTCTGGAAAATTAGAATTTTATTACGCAACCCAGCTAGTAACTTGGAAAGTATCGCTCTGTAACACAGATACATGAGATAAACACAACGATAAAGATATCCAATAAATAATCAAATCAGACGATGCGCTCAGTTCAGTGCACTTGGTGGACCACCCTTGAGATGTGACTCAGGTCAGTCCAGGCCACGCGGTTCTGGGACCAGACGGGTCGAACGAGGGGCTAAAGCTGAGCGGAGAACGTCTGGGCTGATAGAGGGGATCTATGAGCTCATCATGGCACCGGTCCAACGTCCCCTGAGCGTCCCCAGACACTCCCTCCACCACCTGACCCGAGAACAACCTACCGAGGCCGGGCGCTTACAAAAAGCCTCTGTTCACCGCACAGGAGGAAACGAGGGGGGCGTGGACGGACGGAACGCGCCGATAAAAACGTCAAGACAGCCGGGCGACTGGAAAGTCCTGAGGAGACCGAAATACACGCTTGTTGTCTGTCTGAGGATGAGGTCATGCAGAAACATGCAGGAACATGCAGAAACCGCCGGTCAAGCACTCGAGGCCTGAAGAGGAGGCCAGATAGCCACAAGCCAGTGGAAGTGCCAAGACGGGGCAGCTATTTTCAGATGGAAACGAGACTCTGGCGCCAGAGCGTGCGGACGGCCGATTGAAGGACAGCTGAGGTGGTGACAGCACGAGGCCTCGGCGTAATAGCGCGGCCGCTGCGAACGACCGCCGAGCATCATGGGAACGCTCTAGTGTGCTCCTTCAAGTCTCACAGCCAGCGCTGATTAACATTCAGAAAGGAGGAAAGCGCAAACTTTGAGTTATACTTTGAAAGTCGCCGAAGGTCCTCGACCACACAGCTGGACGCCAACCTTCTGACCGTCCGAGCAGACGGATATCAGCGGAGCGTCTCCTCGCTCTGTGTGTGTGTGTGTGTGTGTGTGTGGGGTTAGACCGAAAGACACATCCATACACACATATAATTGGTTTCTCATACAAGAGACAAAGCAGAATTCAGAGGAACTGGAGCAGCTCTAATGCAAACCATATGCTGATCTCACCGCGCTGCGTCTCCAGAGACGCGCACGGCCAAAAATATAAACCAGTCCAGTTCAAACACCAACACCTTCGAGTGCAAGACGTCCGCGACACAAAAAATCCACAATCATGCCAGAAACGACAGAATGACCCGGACCACATGGGAACAATTCCCTCTTCGCGCTACGCTCATTCAGAACGCTTTCAACACTTCTTCACAGGAATGATTTAAACAGAACGTCACCGGACCGAGGTTCCGACCTCTCCGCTTAATTAACCTCACGCCCCAGGAGAGCCCCTGCACACGTCTCGCCGTATAAAACAAACACGCTCGCACGTTACGCCGCGGCTCATAAAAGCTCCACCGTCTAGCAATTAGGCCTCATTCCTGGAGCGGTCCAGCTCAGAAATCACTATAATTCCGAAAACAACGTGGCAATTTTCTAAGCAGGGAGCGCAGGACTCTCCAACCGTCCATCACGGCGTTTCGGGAAGACGAAAAGAGCGCGGTTTCCTGCGCGAAGACCGCATCAGCTGTCCGAATCCAAATTACAGCCATGTCGGCCGTGTAATTACGATATCTGCTATTTCTATAGATCATCAGATCACATGGCTGTTTCAACAACAACAACAAAAAAGTGGGTGGGGCTTATGTTTGTAAGCTTTCGTGTTTACGAAGTCTTGGTGTATCGCTAAAATCAGCCACTGACGGTAGATATTTATATGTATATACACATGACATTAAAATGGGAGAGTTTAGGAAGAGTCCACTTTGCTGCATCTCAGTAGAAACTCGACCACATTTTGGATCGGAATAAGAAAGAAAGAAAGAAAGAAAGAAAGAAAGGAAGGAAGGCTCTGCGAACGGGTGCGTTAGCGAAAACAATGCTGGTTTAGAGACACAAATCTCTGTCAGATGTCTCAGCTCGTTATTTTATTTCCTCTCCGCCACATCCAGCTGTGGTAGCACGTTCCTGCGTCCTCTCTTCGCGCTGCTGGTCCGTGGATCGGTTTGAAATTCATCTGAACTGGTATGGAGATTGACCCGGCCTGCCCTGTTACGATTGAACATGAACGTTTCGGAGTGCGGAACACGCACGAAGAGGACACGAGGACACGGACCGTCTTACAGCTCGGGTTCGGGACAAGCTCGACATTTCTGAGCGACGTGTTTTTCATGTCATTTATCATTCTTTCAGTTGCGTGTGTGTGTGTGTGTACATTTAGCCACGCCCACAAAAGTCCATAAAACCTCACCGTGAGCTGAAAATGTTAATGTTCATGCATCTTTTTCTCCCATGTGGCGTTGTAGCGTGAGCGGAAAAAACCGGAGATATTCAAAAACAACACGAAGCAAACAAGATGGCGGACGAGGTTGTGCTGCAGTTGCTGTGTCTGTTAATCCGGTTTGATAGCGCTGTTAACGATTGATGTACAGCCGTTGTACAACCTTCAGATCACGCGGAAACGACGCAGGACACGGCTTATTACGTTCGTACGCGTGTGCGGCGTAGGGATGTGAGCGTTTCAGACGTTTCGGTATGGACGAGCGGATTTTGGAACACGTTTGAGAAGCAGGGTGCTTTAAAGCGAAAATGAGGTACTCGGATCTATCCGGGCTGATGTGGACGTAGCCGAAATGTGTTCGTATCAAACGTGTGAATCCGGGGATCTCCCACGTCACCTCGGCCTGAACCACCTGTCTCTCTCTGGTTGTGGCTGTCCTAATCCCGTCTCAATCCCGTCCCAATCCCTTCTCAATCCCGTTCTAATCACGTCTCAATCCCATTCCAATCCCGTCTTAATCCCAACCTAATCCCGTCCCAATCCCATCCTAATCCCATCCCAATTCTCTCTCAATCCCGTCTCAATCCTGTTCTAATCCCGTCTCAATCCCGTCTTAATCCCATCCTAATCCCATCCCAATTCTGTCTCAATCCCGTCCCAATCCCATCCTAATCCCATCCCAATTCTGTCTCAATCCCATCTCAATCCCGTCTCAATCCTGTTCTAATCCCGTCTCAATCCCGTCTTAATCCCATCCTAATCCCATCCCAATCCCATCTCAATCTCGTCCCAATCCCGTCTCAATCCCAACCTAATCCCGTCCCAATCCTGTCTCACTTCTGTCTCAATTTTTAAAGAATAAATAAATTAAAAAAGTGCCCCAAATGTAGCCATTTTTTAAAACAAGGTCAAAATAAAAAGAAAACATTTACATTTTTATTCTCTCTCTCTCTCTCTCTCTCTCAGACTTCTACTTCACTTCTGCACGTTATTTTCAGTATTCTAATCTTTCTATGCCTTTTAATTGGCTCTATTTTATATATTCGTCTTTTGTTTCCTTTAATTAACCGAATCGTTTTTTAATCTCATTATCTTCTCTTATAAGTAGAACACTCTGATGTGTGTGAAACGTCCTAGACAAATAAACCCGCCTTGCCTAAAATGTTGAGAAACTGCTCCCTGGATTATCGCGCAACAACAGGCAAAAAAAAAAAACCCTCCAAGAAAACAAAACAAACACAAAACCAAGTCAAAAATAACAAAGACGTGTATTTTTCAGTCGTCCGTCACGTGAACCAGACACGTGTCCGATTAAACCGACACCTCCGGGACGTGTGAGGATTTGCTGTTTTTCTTCATTAATAATGGGACACGTTAGTTCATTATGAACCACTGGACTGGATCGGGTGACTCGGTGTAAGTACATCAATACCAGCAGAGGTGTGGTGTAGAGACGAGTTTCCTGGACAGCTCGATCCTGTGCCGTGTCGTCCAGCGTAAACGTCCTCTCAGCTTCGTGGTTCACACACTCGACTGCTCTGACTTGTGTCACTGCCTCCATTACAGAAACGGGAGGTCATTAGCGCCGGGGCTTTATAAACAAACCGGGGCTCATTACGCAGGAACAAGGAGAACATGTCAGGATCAGGAGCTGGACATCTGCCGCATGCTAACGACACTCCTCCTAATCACCACGCGATTACCGCAGGAAGAGGAAGAAAGATTTGAGGCCACGCTGCGATTGTGTACGGTTCCAGCGCGCGCATACACTTACTCTTCGTTCAAGCGTCGACTGCAAGAAAATAACCATCAGAAAATAATCAACCTTTTAACCAAAAGCGAGTTTAGCGAGTTTGTGAGTAATAGAAAAACAATCAACCAACCACGGTTGCCACGGTTACCACACCAAAGCTGATGGTTTTCCTTCAACAGCTTCGTCCTGACGCGTCTTACTCCTCCTACAGGACGGCAGTTCGCCCACGAGTACGATCGTTTATTTCTTCAAGAACGACGACAACAAAAAACAGAGACGTTTATAGTATACACGTTTAATGGTCCTGTTCTCGCTTACGTCATAGCAGCTATAAACAAAAACAACGCAGCGTAATCAATCACGTGAAGGATAAACTACAGCATAAACTCCTCTGGCCTGAAAACGTAAAGTTTTACCTCAGACCGTTGCAACGCTTTGGCATTGGAGACTCCTTCCGTAAAACGTCACCGAGCTGTTTATGAAAACAAATCACACACGGATTTAAAGTCGGTTTAAAGCGGAGCGTCCGCCGCACACGCCCCCGCGAGGTCCCTGAAACCGATTCCACCGGAATGTTCTTCAGAGGCAGAAAATTGAAAAGAATTTTCGAGCAGCTCGTGCGATTCGACCACACGTCCGGGCGAACGCGCCGAGTCATGCTGTTCGTTTCAGCTACGTCGGAAACGTCCAGCATGTCGTGACGTGTCTTTTCTTCAACGCGACTCGACGTCGTTTGTCTTTTTGCTCATCGAGCAGAGCCGCGACCCGATTGGTCGGGAGATAGAAAGCTAAATGATTAAAATCGCTTGATGTCGCGCTGCGATTTTCTGAAAAGTGGAAACCCTTCCCAACATTCGGCTGTTGCTTTGGAAGCGAACCTGAACACACAGCTGGCGGAACTTGTAAAAGCGGAAAACCACTTCCTGTCGCGTTACATGTCAAACTCGACAAACGATCTGACCCCCAGATGGAGCGGTCAGAAGACATCTTCCCAACGCCCCCCACTCCCCCAACTAACCTGCGCTCATCACGTAGGTACTTCGACTGTACACTGCCAAATAAAGTGCGAATAAAGTTTTTTCCCCCCCTCATAAATCATCCTTCTAAAAAACGTTCAGAGTAGTTTCATAGTTCTTTCTTTTCTCCATCAACGCTGCGGTGTTCGGTCTTAAAAAGAGCAGTTCATAACGTGTCCTTTATTCGAGCGCATAATCTCGGAGCGGTATAATCCCAGAACAAACAGCTCAGGGGTTCCTGTAAGAGGAAAGCAGATCTATTCGAATATCACAGCGAAGCGAGCGTATGAACCCCCCTCCACACCCCCCCGTTCCCGTCCTCATCCTTCTCCTGCGCTCTAAAAGGCCTCCTTTGTCCGGGGGCCGTTGCCATGGCGACCGCGGTCTGACTGTAAGGCCTTTAAAATTATTAGCATTCCTGCCGATTACAAGCACTGTAGCAAAGCCCCGGCGATCAGATGAGGATTATATA
>CM022774.1:6598719-6656219 GCA_012411365.1 Ameiurus melas
ACTCACACCACACTCACACTCACTCCTCACACACGCCTCACACACTACAGATACTGTGGATATAGATTATGTTGGTAAATTCCGAATGATTCCTTTGTGTTGTAGGCTGGGTTTGTTTGGGGGCGGGGCTTGTAATTGCAGGTGTGTTTTCACCTTGGTGTGCACAGGTTTGTAAAATGGCAGCCACTGGGCTCACCCGTCTATTATTTTATTATTTTCAAC
Organism: Ameiurus melas; assembly: GCA_012411365.1. Lineage (NCBI taxonomy): Eukaryota > Metazoa > Chordata > Actinopteri > Siluriformes > Ictaluridae > Ameiurus > Ameiurus melas. The sequence goes on from CM022774.1 coordinate 6,598,942, forward strand.
ACTCGGCGAAGATCTGTTATATGTTGACATATATCGGTAAGACGTCTCGGCCGCCTCCGCTGGCCATAACGACCGTTTCCCAGCGACCACCAAAACGGAAGTTGACCTGAGAACGTTACCCAGTCGACAGCGGAGAGCTTCCGTGACCAGGGACCGTTTCAAACAGCTTTCACAGCTTTTGAGTGCAAACGCAAGCGCAGTAGCGTGACGGCGTACCGTGGACTCGGAGAGACCGCCCACAGACACGGCCAGGCCCAGGAGCGTGTGGTAGCGGTACACTGGCAGCTTCAGGAGCTGCGTGATGTGAGGAAAGGCCTGAGACGCCACTCTCCAGTTCAGAGACTTCACCACACCTCTGCAAAACACACACACACACACACACACACACACAGATACAGATGATAAGAAAGGATCCAGATAAGAACTTGCCCATACACACACACACACAGCCTGAGGTGCTCACAGAGGGAAGATGTTGAGCAGCTCCTCCTGGTGGGGGATGTGAGGTACTGCAGGGTCAGTGCTGTGGAGCAGGCGGAGGAACACGGCTCCGGCGTGCGCTCTGTAACCGTCGATCTTCTCTGCAGCCTGCTGGGCCAGACAGAGCATCATCTGTTTGCAACTACACACACACACACACACACACACACACACACACACACGGAAAGGCGGACAAGATGGAGAACAGGAGATGTCAGAGTGAGAGAGAAAGAGAGAGAGCACAGCACGCATCCCAACCAAGAAACACCAATCATCATGTGTGTGTGTGTGTGTGTGTGTGTTCTTTCCCCAAGTGTGTGTCTGATTACGAGTACGCATTTTCCGTTTCAATTCCCAACTATTTTTGAAAAAAGAAAAAAAAAAAAAAAAATCTCGCACCGTCGGACCGAGTGGCGTTTTCAGGATTTGACGAAAACGATACAAGAGCAATGTCGACAACTTCCTCGCTAAAAAAAAAAAAATAAGCGAGAGAGTGAGAGAGAGAGAGAGACAGAGAGAGTGAGACTCACACGGCAGGAGACAGGAGGTCGGGGGCAGAGCCTGCAACCTGTAGCGTCACGTCCTGTAAGCCCGTCATGGCCGCCGCGCGCACCCTAGAACACGGCGGACGAGAGAGAGTCAAAAGGTCAAACCTGCGTCACTCCTGAAAGATCAGAACAGATACACTGATATACACTCACTGGCCACTTTATTAGAAACACGCTCAAATCGTGAAATGATCCAGTGAAACGTGACTAGACTGAGAGAAGAGTGCTAGCGCAGTGCTAGGACCGTCTTCCTAATAAAGTGGCCGGGGAGAGTAAACAATTGGGGATTGGAAGGAATTATGGAAAGTCACGTGCACGTGCACGCGCGTGTATGTGTGTGTGTGTGTGTGTGTGTTTTCTCGACGTATGCCGCAGCTCCAGTCCTCACCAGGCCCCCACGTCTCCTCGGCTGTCCGTGGTGTAATCGTTCATGCACGTAAACAGGGTTTCATACACACCGCTCACGTTTCCCTCACACACCGCGCTGTCCGGACTGGCCTGGGCACACACTCCTACGGTTACACACACCCTGAGAAACAGAAAACACACACACACACACACACACACACAAGCTTAGACAAAGCAGACAGATCGTGATGCATCACGCAGAGAAATGGTGAATTTCAGGTCGGGCAGGTACGAGCGTCACGGACGTTAATACGCGCAGGAGGAGAGAAAAGACGGAGGAGTAGGTGGAGGAGGAAAAAAAAAAAAAGGAGGGGTAAGGAGAGAGGAAAAAGGAGCGGAGGAGAACGGAGGAGAGTAGAAAAGACCGGAGGGAGGAGAGGGGAGAGTTAGGGCTAGCGGAGGAGAGCGAAGGAGAGGAGAGGAAACACAAAGAGGCTATACGGGAAAGAGAACGAGAGAAAGGAGGAGAGAAGAAGAGAAGAGGGTGAAGATAATGGAGGAGAGAGAGAGAGAGAGAGAGAGAGAGAGAGAGAGGAGTGAATAGAAGTGAAAGGAGAAATAAGGGAAGAAAGGGAAAAAAAAGAGGATAAGGGAGGAGCAGAGGAGAAGAGAAGGAGGGAAGAGGAGACGGGAAGAAGGAGAGGAGGAAGGTGAGGTGAGGAGAGGAGGAAGGTGAGGTGAGGAGAGGAGAAGGGACCGTGGAGAGGAGAAACGGGGCGACTCACCGAGCCAGAGCCGTGACTGCGTCTCTCCTGGACTCCGTAAAACTGTCTCCCTTCACCGGGACTCTGCATGCTTCCTGAAGTCTGTCTAACACCTGAACACACACACACACACACACACACACACACACACCACCACCAGGACAATACCGGTCATCTCTCAAGGTGGTGAAAAATGACCTAGAACACTAAGTACCATTGGTTCCTGTTCGAGGTTCTTACCCGCTGCAGTTTGTTGCGGATCATGAAGTCCGGGAGAGAACCCAACGCTAAAGCGCAGCCGGAGCGCATCTGAGCCTCAGCACTCTTCAGACCGGATAGGTAGTGACCGAGCAACTGTTCTGTTCTCACACACACACACACACACACACACACACACACAGAATCACATCAGATTAAAAAGGTACCGTCTACCTGAAATCTCATTGAATCAGCTTCATTGAGTCGGCTTTATTGTGATAACTGAATCGATTCCTCTGAGTCGATTGTGCTGGGTCAAATTCGTCGATCAGGTCAAGTAAATCATTTTTACCGAGTCAACTTCAAGTGAATCTGACTCCGTTCCACCGAGTCAACTTTACGGAGTCAAGTGCAGTGTGAATAAACAAGCCAGCAAACCAGCTCGACTGAATCAGCTTTACGAACACACCAAACAAATCAGCTTGATCAACTCGCCTTCACGAATCGCATCGAATCAACTTTAAGTGAATCAGCTCCACTGAGTCGACTTTACTGAGACAAATTCGGTGCCAATCAATCAATCAATCAATCAATCAATCAATCAATCAATCAGCTAAACGAGTCAGCTCCACTGAATCAACCTTTACTACTGAGTTAACTTCAGATGGACAAACAACTCCGCTTTATCAACTTCGCATTCATAAACTGTATCGAATCAACGTCAAGTGAATCATTCAATTTGACCGAGTCAGTGTCGATGAGGAAAAACAAATCAGCTTTATCAGGTCAAGGGAATCAATTCTACTGAGTCAAATGCAGTGGGACAAGTGAATCAGCTCCACTGAATCAATTCTACTGAGTCAAATTCAGCTGAAAAAGCAAATCTGCTTTATTAACACTCTCACACACACACACACACACACACACACACACAATGGAATTAGTCCATGTTAATATAATCCCATCTGAATAGGGCTAGTGTTATATTGAATATGTTTGTTTGTTTGTGATTCTGAGACAGTTTTAATGGAGCTGAAAATCCAGAGATATGGCGGGATTCTCATACTTCTGGATCTTTAAACAGAAGATTTTTTTTTCATTTTTATATACAAAGTAAATATATATATATATATATATATATATATATATATATATATATATATATAAACACCATTTGTGTCTGTTAAAGGACGAGACTGCTACACGCCTGACTCTAATCGCTATTGTAACGATGATCATAATGATCATAAGAAAATGTTTGTGGGCTATGAATTTAAACGGCGTGCCATGGTGAAGCGTGTACGAGGCTTTATGTACCTTGCATGTGTGTGTCTGCCGCCCCGGGCTGAACCCGGTAATACTGCTGACACAGAGCCGCAAGAGCGGAGACCGCTGCCTCCTACACAGAGAACACACACACACACACACAGATTAAAACCAACAAGGAACACATCAGACTGGTCGAGTGTGTGTGTGTGTGTGTGTGTGTGTGTGTGTGTGATGATGTCACCTTACCTGGATGTTCTGCTTGGCGTTCAGACTGTCGTCTATGAGCGACTGCCAGCCGTCTGTAACACAGTGACTCACGTTATGACCGCGTCATATTCAATCACACGCATGAGTTTATTCACTGTTCCTGAGGCAAGAACACCAACGTGACCGCGGCGGCGCTGGTGGCTGTTACACGTGACCCGAAGTGCGTGTGTGTATGTTGTGCGATTTAGTGTGAACAAATCGCGCCGAATACGAGTTCAAACGCATGCAGTAAGAGTTCCATGTTAGATTTAGTGAACGAATAGTGCGATATATAGCCTCATCCGTGTGTGTGCACGCATGTGTGTGTGTGTGTGTGTGTGTGTGAGATTAAATGTTTTAAAAATATTTTAATACGTTTGCCTTTGGTCAGACAGACAGGGAGACCAAAAGCCAGACAGACAGACAGACAGTTAACTTACTGATGACCGGGTCGTCTTTAAAAGGCATTCTGGAGAGCGACAGTTTCTCGATGAGGAGACACACTGCACATGGAACAGAGGAGGAGGAGGAAGAGGAGGAGGAGTAGGACGAGCAGTAGAAGCAAGAGGAGAAGGAGGAACAGGAGTAGGAAGAGGAGGAAGAGGAGTAGGATGAAGAGGAGGAAGAGCAGTAGGAAGAGGAGGAGTAGGAAGACCAGTAGGAGGAAGAGGAAGAGGAGGAGGAAGAGCAGTAGGAAGAAGAGTAGTAGGAGGAAGAGCAGTAGGAGGAAGAGCAGTAGGAAGAGGAGGAAGAGCAGTAGGAGGAAGAGCAGTAGGAGCAAGAGGAGTAGGAGGAGGAGGAGGAAAAGGAGGAGCAGTAGGAAGAGCAGGAGGAGGAGGAGTAGGAGGAGGAGGAGGAAGAGCAGTAGGAGGAGGAGGAAGAGCAGTAGGAAGAGCAGGAGGAGGAGGAGGAAGAGCAGTAGGAGGAGGAGTAGCAGGAGGAGGAAGAGCAGTAGGAAGAGGAGGAGTAGGAGGAGGATGAAGAGCAGTAGGAGCAAGAGGATGAAGAGGAGGAGGAGGAAGAGCAGTAGGAGCAAGAGGATGAAGAGCAGTAGGAGCAAGAGGATGAAGAGCAGTAGGAGCAAGAGGATGAAGAGGAGGAGGAGGAAGAGCAGTAGGAGCAAGAGGATGAAGAGCAGTAGGAGCAAGAGGATGAAGAGCAGTAGGAGCAAGAGGAGGAAGAGGAGGAGGAGGAAGAGCAGTAGGAGCAAGAGGATGAAGAGCAGTAGGAGCAAGAGGATGAAGAGCAGTAGGAGCAAGAGGATGAAGAGGAGGAGGAGGAAGAGCAGTAGGAGCAAGAGGATGAAGAGCAGTAGGAGCAAGAGGATGAAGAGCAGTAGGAGCAAGAGGATGAAGAGGAGGAGGAGGAAGAGCAGTAGGAGCAAGAGGATGAAGAGCAGTAGGAGCAAGAGGATGAAGAGGAGGAGGAGGAAGAGCAGTAGGAGGAAGAGGAGTCGGAGGAGGAGCAGTAGGAGGCGGACGAGGAAGAGGAAGAGGAGGAGGAAGAGGATCTCAGTGTAAGAACAATACAAATCTTCCCCATATATCAAACACTACACTTTATTAATGAGTAAATATTAAATGAAGGGATTCCGCAAGCTTGTGTTGTGAGAAACGCAGAGCTTAAGGAGTAGAGTCTCAGTTATAAATGTTACCTGCTGGCCGCATCAGCTCTCCACCAAACCCCCTGCGGAGAAGGAAACACAGACAGATTAGTAATGAAGTCGTCAGGTGTTCGCTGTTTGTCAAACGCAGGCGAAGGTGTCCGTGTGTCAGCCTGTAGAGACGCTCACCTGTACTGCTTCCTGTCCGAGAGCTGCCAGGAGGAAAGAAGAAGGAGTAGTTCAGATTTCAGACGCCAGCAACGACTTGGACGGTGTCCCAAATACAAAATCGCACGTAAAGAAAGAAAAGTCCAAACTGCAACAATGACACGAAATCAGAAACGGACGGTTGGGCGAATTCTAAAAGACTCGCCGGGAATCCGGACACTCCGACAAACGGAGTTACTGACTCCCAAAAGAAGGAATCGATTCTGAACAGCTGAACCGACTCGTTAGTGAATCCAGACTTTACTTCCTGTACCAATAAGCCCCGCCTCTGGTCTTCATCGGCTGCTCGCTGACAGCGGTAGACCGATCACGACAGACTGGGACGTCTGACCAATCAGAGCAGAGTATGCTCTCTGGAAGGAGGGGTTTAGAACGAATCATTTAACGAGTCGTTTGTGACTCGGGGGGTAACGCTGCGCATAAATCTATTGTAAACAAACTTCAAAACAAAAGTTAGGCACGTTTCGAAAACCACAACAGGTGCGCTTTAAATCACGCGCCGTTCTGAGTAACGTGAGGAAATCTCAGGAGTTCCTGCCCGGGATGTTAATCATCCTTCTGTCCAGTGTAGGTGTTAACGGCGCTTCCTCACGACGTTATGAATGCAAAAACTATTATCACTTCACTCCCAATATCTGTATCTGCATTCGGATTTGAACGGAAAGTGGGCGTGGCTTATCATTACGCGTCAACCCCACACCGATCGTTCGACAGTCTTTTAAGTGCCACCTCGTTATAATTCCAGTATCGATATATATAAAAATACAACAGAATTCTAATTCCCTGAAAGATTTTCACCGAAGAACGCTGAAGAACGAGGGAGAAGCATTTCCGCCGATCCCAGTCGGAATACGCCGCCGGCACGTGTTTAGTACAGTGTATTCGTATTGTCACCTGGGTGATGGTGCTAGGTGTTACACATATAACGTTCGTGTTACTGACCTTTTGGTGAATGGCTTTGAGACCCTCGATGGATTCTGAGGACAGGAAGTCAGTGACTGGTCTGGAAAAAAAAAGAAATGTATGTATATATATAGTATAGTATAGTGATAGTGTGACAGCTTCACAGGGACTCGTACAGTCCACGTAAACAGTCTGGACGGGGAAACGCAGAGCAAAATGTCCACACGTCACCGAGGACCCGCAGGAAGGTTTAGCGGACATACGAGTGGTGGTGATCGCCTGCACAAGAATCCGATCTGCATGGAAGAGTCATCAGAAGGAATCCTTTCCTGTGACCTCGTCGCAAAAGTGAATGTCTGATGTACGCAAAAACGATCTCTAGATAATCCTGCGGGCAAAAGACTACCCTAAATAAACGCTAACTTTTGTTAATTCACGATTTTTCGCGTAACAGCATATCCTCTAGCGTTTTATTCCTTATATATCAGATGCTTAGCATTGATAAAGTGACGCTCTAAGCTAATTTGCCGAGCAGTAGCATGTATGCTTAAGAGGAACATCTGTACAGCCATTGAGAGCGATATTTTGTGTCTATGACACCTATTTTAGTACTAACTGCTTCATGGGAGCAATTGGATGCAGGCGTAGACAGAGACAGAGGCTCCTGATAGGTAATGTACAATCATTTGCAGTCTGTTCTGTTCTGAATAATCGTTTGTCTCAAACACACCTGATAACGAGGCGCGGATGCACACTTTAACTATTACCTCAAGCTTTATTCCTTCATCATCCCTTCTGAAACGAGTCCAAATCAAATCCATTATTGCGCAAGAATTGCTCGATTTTAAGCTCGAGCATTTAGCCCCGCCCACCGGACATCACTTTTCTTTGTTTGTCCTGATTTCACTCTGTCCTGATGAACATAAAATTCAGACGGGTGGCAAATTAACGGAAAAACCCTGGTGGCTCTGTTCTGCCGTTATACTGTAGGAGGGGGTGTTTATTTTTGCTCGCACGGCTTGGCTCTACGTGAGGCAGATACACTGCAGTTCTTCGAACTGAACGACTTTGTACCATGACGAAACAGTTCTATCCAGATGGGCGTGGCATATTCCGGGATGACTCTGCCCAACCCTTCCACAGTAGATTTACACATTTAAAAAGGGCACATCAGCGCCATCCTGGTGGCTCGTGATGGCAAGACACCATCTGTACACCCCGTCTGCACGGTCAGACCCAAATCCACGCCTAAACACGACGCCACGGCCCTCAATCATGTTGTGGCATGTTGTAATTGCATGATTAGTCCTAAACAGTTAGTAAGGGTAAAGGGGCGGGGCTTCACCTGTCGCTCTGAGCGGTGAGCTTATAGAGGGCATGTGTGATCTCAGAACAGGCCAATATCGCTCCATGGCGACCGAACATGTCCGTCCCCGTCGCCATCGGCAACAGCTGCGGAAAAACTGAAAGAGAAGAAAGTGATGGTGGTCATCATCATCATCATCACAGACATGCCAATAATAATAAAGTGTAGTCCCGACATGGAGGAGGAATTAAATAGCTAATGACACGTAAGATTACGCATAACATGTTCCATTTGACTACATGAGTCAGAAGAACACTGAGCAACAACGGTGTGCATGGCAGGGTTGCAAGAAGAAAACCACCGCTCTCCCAAACGAACATTGCTGCCCATCTGCAGTTTGCTAAAGACGAACCAGAATACTATTGGAAGAACGTTTTGTCGATGGATGAGACCTAAATAGATCTTTCTGGTTTAAATGAGAAGCGTTATGTTTGGAGAAAGGAAAACGCTGCATTCCAAGATAAGAACCTTATCCTATCTGTGAAACATGGTGGTGGTAGTGTCCTGGTTTGGGACTGTTTTGCTGCACCTGCGTCAGGACGACTCGCCATCCCTGATGGAACGATGAATTCTGAATGATACCAGTGAATTCTAAAGGAAAATGTCAGGACATCTGACCATGATCTGAAGAGAAAGTGGGTCATGTTAATGTTTTGGAACGGCCGAGTCAAAGTCCTGACCGTAATCCATTAGAAATGTTGTGGAAGAACCTGAAGCAAGCGGTTCACATGAAGAAACCCACCAACATCCCAGAGTTGAAGCTGCTCTGTCCTGAGGAACGGGATAAAACTCCTTGGAGCCGATGTGCAGGACTGATCAACACTTACCCCAAACCTTTATCTGCAGTTATTACTGCACAAAAAGCTCACACCAGACACAGAACGCCAAGGTTTACATACTTTTCCCCCCTCACAGATATGTAATATTAGACCATTTCCCTCAATAAATAAATGACTATCATATTTTTTTTTAAATCTCATTTGTTTAATTGGGTTCTCTTTATCTACTTTAAGGACTTTTAGCGGATGAAGTTTTAGGTCACATTTATGCAGAATGGGTTCGCAAACTTTCAAGCACCACAGTACGTACTCGATCCAGAAACGAATCGTTAAGACTACTTCTAGATCATCACCTGTGTTGGCCATGTAATCCGGAGCCTGTGGCGTGAGGTTGTGCAGCGCTTTGGTGGCCAGCTCTCGAATCGCCCTGAACACACACACACACAAAACAAAGCTCTTTTAATTCCATGCCTTACTGACATTACCTTCAAATCCACAGCCGGACAGGTGTTATCGGAGGTGTTATCCTCCTTCTTACCCGTTCCAGTGGTTTATTTTCCTGGTCACCAGGTGGTCGATCATCGGCTTGGTGTACTCCTCAAAACCCGCTACGTAGACGCTGGGAGAAGAGACGCAACACGAGCAGTGGTAGTGAGTAGTTTATTTAGGATTACGTACTGACCGGAAAGGTATGGTTCTCTGCAGCGAGACACAGTTTAACGCACGTCTCAAGGCCAAATCCTTCCTAAATAATAAAACCGATGAGCCTGGCCAAGGGGACACGGGGCACCAGATGGGGGACATCCTGCACGGGGTGCCAACCCATCACAGGGCACAATCGCACACACTACAGACAATTTGGACGTGCCAATCAGCCTACAAAGTATGTCTTTGGACTTGGGGAGGAAACCGGAGAGAATCCAGAGGAAACCCAGCAAAGTACGGTTACCCAACCCTGGAGGTGCGAGCCTCCATTAGAGAATTAGAGAGCATGTTATTGTAATAATAAAAAAAAAAAAAACCCAATATAAAGTCAAAATGAAATAAAACAGAAAATATTTTGCTGACACAAAGAACAGGAATAACGAAGTGTTCCTTATAGTATTTTCCACGCTGCTGTTTAATCTTTGGTTTTCTTTCCTTTAAATAAATTCCATGCACGCCAGGGTTAGATGTTGGCGAACTCCTACTCATGTTTCACATTAACGTTATATTCAAATCTAAACAGCACAAACTGCACACAGCAATCTCTAATCAAGTGTCTATGGTGCTGCTTTGAATATTCGATTTTATCAACCAAAAAAAAAAACCCCATTAAAAACCATTTCCACTGCTGCAATCGTCTACTTTGCTCCCCGAGGCTAGAATTTTCCACATTACTGAAGCAGCAGCTCGACGGCTCGCTCGGTGTCATTTTACCCCGAAGGAAGACAGACCTGCCCTTCAACCTCCAGCAACTGCCTCTGCCGGAAAGCTTCAAACGGGCCGTGGTCGGATCTTCCAGCGGGACGATGATCCAAACCATCATCAAAATCAACACAAAAATGGTTTACTGTCCACAAAATCAAGGTCCTGCCATGTCCATCCCAGTCCCCTGACCTGTACCCCATAGAAAACCTGAAGAGGAGATTCCACCAGCGTGGACCTCGAAATGTGAAGGATCTGGAGAGGTTCTGTACGGAGGAACGGTCTCAGATCCCTCGCCACGTATTCTCCAACCTCCTCAGATTTTATAGGAAAAGACGCCGAGCTGATATCTTGGCAAAGAGAGCTAGCACAAAATATTGACTCAAAGGGTGCCAATAATTGTTGCACACCTATATTTAACACAAATATTTATTTTGGCTAATCCTGTGGGGTGTTTACTCTCATGGAGATCAAACAATCGCAGAGTATTTTTGTGAATTTTTGGACCCAAAGATCAAACGACAAATTTTCATATTTACCAAAGGGTGCCAATATTAATGGAGGGCACTGTATATGCTTGTAGAACATCTCATATTCCAGATCTATTCCTCCCTTTGCCATTATAAGAAGCTCTATTAACTATAGAACTATAGAACTATTTTGTATAGAACTATTTTGGGAAGGCGTTCTGTTAGATTTTAGGACGTGGCTTGTGGAGACTCGTGTTCGTTCAGCTACGAGAGCGTTAGTGAGGTTGAGGTCGGGCGCTGATGTCGATGTAAGGAGACTCCAGTTCCAGTTCATCCTAAAGGTGTTCAGCGAGGTTGAGGTCAGGGCTCTGTACCGGACACTCGAGATGTTCTCGAGACGTTCACACACCGTGTCTTCATGGAGCTTGGTTTACGTACACGGGTATCGTGATGCTGGAACACTGTTCGTTCCTCTTAGTTCCAGTGAAGGAAAAATCGTAAAGTTGCCATCGTAGACACGCCAGGGTGCTGCCCAGACCCATGATTTGGTTTGACGAGGCTAAAAAGATGCTACGTTAGCTAGCGTAACATTGAGCTATTCAGCTAGCGAAGAGCATTAACGCCGCAGTTTGACCATGATGCGGCGTTTTTTTTAGCATTAGCATCTTAGCAAGTGAGGACGTCATGAGTAAAGACAAAGTTATCAGATATTCCTCATTACGAGATTATTACAGAACAAACTTGAGACTTTTGTGACGTCACAGCAAGTGGAAAGATCACGAATAGAGTCAAACTTATCCGTTTCGACTCGAATTCCTGTCATTCGGGTAAAATAAACCAAATATAAGATCATTCGACTTATTTCCAGATATTTTTTCGAGAGTTTTATATGACTGGGAGGTCATTGTGCGACGTTTAAGCGAAAGAGGCTAAACGGTCTGCTAATAGAAAACTGTTTCAAGCTTGAAATCAGTAAAAATATCTAGAAATTAGCTGAATCATTGTTCTACATTTGGGTTTTTTTGGTTTACTGTCACATATTTAAGATCATTTCACGTGCTAAGGGGCCATTTTTTGGTCTTCTTTTTGCCCGAAGCGCTTAATAAAATAAGTAAGAATTATCTTCCAAAAGAAAATAAGAAAATTTATATATAAATATATATATATATATTTCAGATAATTCAAAGAATTCAAACAAGTCCTACATTTAAATTCCTAAAATGAAAACAGATTTTTGTGGATTGCATTTCAGATTGTTTGTAATTTTTTTTTAATGGATTATTTTTTACATTTTTATTTATTTAATTTATTTTATTTAAATTTTACTTATTTTCAGATTTTTTTTTTTTTAAAGCGCTACGCCTTTAAATATATATGTTCCCCGTCTCCGATTCTTACCTGATGGTCAGGTAGCAGTTGTTCAGGTTCCCGACGGCGAAGTAATCTGCGGCTGTTAAGATATCGATGCCGTGTGGGAACGTGCCCTGAGGACAGAAATCTCAGAGTTCATCATGGCCGCTGATCCGCTCCCGGAGCAAAATAAATAATTATTATCTAGAGGAGACGAGAGTTTAACAGTGAACGCGTTTGAGGGCGTCGGATTACAGTTACGCTTCAGCTGCTCGTGTGTATTTCGTCTGATTCTAACATGTGAACTGATGCTTGAGAGAGAGTGTGTGTGTGTGTGTGTGTGTGTGTGTGTCTGCTCCTACCTGCCTGCCGACGTTTTCTTGGAAAGCAGCCTGCAAAAGAGAACAAACCGTTTACTTTCTTTTCTTTTTTCTCTCTCTCTTTTTATTTTAAAACAAGAAGGTCCTCAATAAATAAATAAATAGCTAGCTAGCTAGCTCACCGAGGCGGCTTTCCTGCAGCTGACGTTCCGGTCGAAGAGGGCGACGATGACCAGCGCGCTGAGAGGCGAAGAAAAGGGGAAAGACGAAGGGAAAGGGTGCTGCACGGTTACAGATGTGTTACAGCTGTGCACTCGTCTGCGTGCTCAAGTGCCTTAACAGTCGTTTATGTACCTCCGCACTACACACTACTACTGTATTACACCACACCTTCTGATTGGTCAGGAGGTGTTGATTGATTCTCTATTACAGCAGCTCAGGCAGTAGTGTCCGGGGACGTTTGTTTAACATTTATGGAAGGAGTCTCCGGTGTCAGAGGTAAATCCTGGAGGTTTCTCAGTCACATGACGCGCTACATTAATCTGGTCTGTTTAGAGTGGCTAGAACAAGAGCGACTACAGGATCTGACTCGTTCCATAGACGAACATTAAGCACAACTACAAATGGATAAAAAGTACATTTGACATTTTTAAATAAATAAATCAATCAATAAATAATGGTCCGTGTTAGAGCTCGCAAGTGGCATAAAACTGGCCGTGATCTCTGGGTGGGAGGGGCGTGTCCTCATACGCGCTCATGTCAATCACGGCGACTCTAGCCAATCGAGGGTGTCTGTGACGTCACGCAGGGTTAGACACGTTACACCCTGTGGCTCGTAGCAAGCACGTGTTAGCCTTCACGCGCGACGCTGCCGTGCGACAGACGGGAACCAACCGCTGGCTAAATGGCCAAGATTAAATCCGGGGGATGAAAACGGTCAGAGTTGGCAAAAAAAAGGGGAAATAAAACAACTTCGGGTTTGCCGCTTCAATCCCGTCATCCCCGATTATTCTCCTACAACGACACGGCACACAGAGCGTTTCACGCCTCATTTAAACGACAGATCGATACGCTTTCCACGTTATAAGTCTAAAGTCAGAGGGATAAAATACTGTACATCTGTATATTACGTTTACAGAATCCTCGCATCCAAATCCTTAAGAGAACACGGTACTTCCGCAACTTCTGTAAACAAACGCTTTCTTCTCCATCATGCTTTACTTCTGCGAAGTTTAAAAAATCCAAGCGCACGACAAACGGAGTCATCGACTCCCAAAAGAAGGAGCTGATTCTGAACGGCTGAATCGACTCGTTAGTGATTCCAGACTTGACTTCCTGTACTGACCTACGTACGTAGGTTCGCAACAATAAGCCCCGCCTCTGGTCTTCATCGGCCGCTCGCTGATGACGACAGACTGGGACGTCTGACCGATCAGAGCAGAGTCTGCTCTCTGAATGCAGGAGTTTAGAACGAATCATTTAGAACGAATCATTTAACGAGTCGTTTGTGACACCGCCGGGAAAAAAAGAGAACGCTGCGGTTTAAATGACGAGCACGTTAAAGTGTTTTTTCCACCTCGGGTGCGTGTAAATCTATCGTAGGAGAGCTTTAAAACACAATCAGTCACGTTTCAAAACCGTAATGGGTGCGCTTTACGTAAAGAGGAGTGAAGATTAGTTCTCAGCTGATAAAGCTCGTGATTAGTTAATCCGCCAGGGCAGGCTTGTGATTTTGTATTCGAAAGGTACGGTGTGAAGGAGAACGGATGAAACACTTTCCCCGACGTTCCTCAATTTCCTTTAAAGGTTGAAGTTTATTAGTCGGCGACACCGACACTGAAACCGTGACATCATTTCGGGATTTGTCTAATGAGTTTCGGCACCTGGGAATGGCGTCGTTGCGCAATGTTTGAACAGAGCGGCATGACGGGCGACAATAACTCATCCTCCAGCAGCACATTCAGCTCCGACAGTGATGAAATTCTTCTCTTGTTTGTCCCCCCCCCCACCCTCCCCACCCCTTTTCCCTCTCCCGTAGCGCCACTATCACCCTGTCCTGACTCTCTTTCTACCCACCATGCTGACATGCTGTGTGAACGTGCCCGTGAGGGATTCCCACCACAGACACACACACACACACACACACACACACACACACACACACACAGAAAGACTTGAGGCTTGAGGAAGATGTGCTGCTGGCGGTGTTGAATAAGGGGAAAAAAAAAAAGTTTTGACGGATGGCCTGGAGCGACACAAAAAAAGAAAAGAAAAGCCCCAACGTTTTTTAAAGCCTGCACTCCTTCTCTGTTGTTGTTTGGGTTTCAAAATGTGATATTTCGCGACGGTTTTATCCCAATCGGTTTGGGCGCATTGACCCGCGGTTTGTTGACCGATCAGATTTTTTTAATGATCGCGCGTTCGCGTAAAGGTGTGAGGTCTGAAAGTGCGGAAAGCATCCGAGCGTGGAGCGTGTGCAGAGCGAGCGAGAGCACGAGGGTGTCGGGAAGAGACGACAGGACGCAACAAGCTCGAGCGAGAAGGTGACCGAAACCACAGCGACCGAGTCGAAACCTGGCAGCGTGCGAGGAAACGGGAGCGCTGTGGAGGAGAGGGAAGGGGGGGTGAGGGAAGGGAGGGGGGACGAACTGAAGCAGAGTCGGTTGTGGATGCGTCCACACTTGTCTCTGGAGCCGGGAGGGGAGGAGGGAAGGCACGACGTCGAATCACAACGCACCAGTTTTGTTTTGTTTTTTTTCCTTTTTAAGCATTTCATCATCATCATCATCCTTCTCCTACAGCACGTCTTTTCAAACAAACACACAGTGATTTAGTTTTCCTGCTCCGAGTCTCCTACAAAGAGACAAAGAGGGAAATAATTTGTTTTGGTTTTTTTTTTTTAAATATGCGGTATCGTTAGTCAGTCATTAAAAAAAAAAAAAATATATATATATATATATATATATATATATATATATATAAATTTTTTTTTTTTTAATAATTAAGAAATATTAAAGATGCTAAATGTATCGAAATATTCAGAAATTAATTTTAATAAGTGATTTAATTATTTTAGAGATTCCACGTCTTTTTTTGCTTTGATGCAGCAGTTTTGCAGGGGATTAAAGGGGTGGGTATGAAGGGGGGTGAAAACTTTTCAACTGATCTTTACATCCACTCTCTGACCTTGAAATGTAATAAACTCAATAGGATACTCCTATAAATGATCATTCTTTGATGTCTTAGGGGATGCAAACGTTTGCTCCTAGCTGTACTAAAAGATTAGCAGAGATTACTTTGAGGGTGAGAGGTCAAAAAGTCCATTAAAGAGAGAGAGAGAGAGAGACACACACAACACACACACAACACACACCAAAACGAACACAGATTTTAACCCCTTCATGTGTGTCCATGTTCTTTAAATGATATTCTTTCCATTGTTTTAAACTGAATGTCATACGAATGAACTTCTTCTTCTTCTTCTTCTATGTATATGTGTATATATGAGGCTATACTTGTTTCCCGCGTCATTCCACTTTATTACACGTTACTTTATTTATGCACTTTAAGGTTGTGAATTCTTTATATTTCCGGATGTCTTGAGTTAATACCGACGTCTGGTGAAAACCTCGTGTGAATAGCCTCATCGGGAATCTATTCACTAAAAAACACGCAGTGTGCGTGTGTGTATGTATGTATGTATGAATAAACATACATCCAAACACACAACCGGTCAAGAGTTTGTGGACACGCGAAAAGCTTCCGATCTGAAGGCGTGCGTGTGATCAAACGCGTGCAAAATAGTGTGTCTAAACTTCTGACACGCGCATACATACACATACACGCACACACATACACACACCAGCCACGGAAACCAGTCTAAACAAATTAAAGGGTGTGATTGAGAGACTAAGCACTGGGAGAGGCATTAAAAACTGGTTTCAGGCAACAAGCAGACGTGCCTGCGACAAAAACACTGAGCATTCCTCCAGGACAAAAAGAGACAAAAGATCATTCCCTGCAAGGTATTTATACACTTACAGGCCTGTAAATAAGCTTTCATGGCGCCTGTAGCATCAACCGGCGTGTTCAAATGGGGGAGGGAATGCGACATATGGAACTGTTTCGGCTCCAATTCACCGGTCGGGCGGATACCCGGGCGAAATCGCAGCCTAGAGGTTATGATGGCGCGAGTCAGCGGCGCCTCGTTATTTAAACCGAAGAATAATCTGAGGGCTGACAAAAGGTGCTTGTGTGTGGCTCGAATAAACAGGTTCTCCTGGCAGCTCCAGACCTCGCCGACTAAAGGAACGCAAACCCACAATGTCTGGTTCATGGTGTACGTATGGAATTCCCTCGGTCGCTCTAAAGGCCAAAAGCGACGCTTCTGAAGATGAAGGTCGACCTACGCCACCGACGTTTGTTCGTATTTTCTTAGGATCTGTCTCATCACTTGTGAGGTTCCGAGAAACCACTGCTAGAAAACAGGAGACTTCCATAAATGTTAAACCAACATCAATGAATTTTATTTATTTTTTTTATTAAATATTGACCCCACCTACTTAATCGTCCGAGACCTAATTTGAACAAATTTCAACCAATCTTCACTAACGGACCTTTAAGAATATAAAAAAAAAATCACCCCAAATTTTATTTCGGACTACGACGATCACATTTTGATCATATTTCTCTTCTTCTTTTTTTTTTTTTTTTCGAAAACAGAAGAGTTCCTGAGCAAAAAGTAGGAAAGTATGAAATGTACTGCAGCCGTAGTTTTTCCACACTTGGATTAACAACGAGACATTCTAGACCAATATCGAATTACATAACGCACCAAGAAGAACATTAAACCTGAAAGCGCGTCACCTTGTGCAAACGACGACGACATCATCAAAGCAAACTGAAACTCGTAAGCGTCGCGTCGTTACCTGGCGATCTGATCGACGTACGGCTCCAGCTCTTTGGGGTCGTAAGCACGGGCGAACGCCCAGCACACGTAACACGCCGCGTCTCGTACGTTCCAGCCGAGACTGCAGGCTCCTCTTCTCTCATCGTACACCAGGGCCTTCAGGATCAGCGGGACCACTACACACACACACAAACATGCTAGAGATGAGTCAAGATTGTTCGCTTGAAAACGAGACGAAGCCCGGGGTGCCAGTACTTTCAGCTTAGTGGAAATAGTGAGTAAATCGCGTGCGGTTCCATCGTGCAGCCGCAGAGATATACGGGCGGAGTGAACAGGCTGCTACGAGATCTACGACGGCATGTGACTCGGATCAGTTTGAGCAGAATGTACAGATGAGCAGGTGAGAGAGCCGGACAGACTAAAGCGCCGCCGCATCACTCAACAGGTAGAGACGAAGAAAGGGGCTAAATCCGACTGCGCCGCACGTGGTCAAATAGGAAATCCGGAAGCATTGTGGGTAAAGTAGGAAAAGCAGAAAAAAAAAAAATACATGAATAACGAATATGAAAGCAGTTTAAATGAAATATATATTTTAAAAACAAATAACAAAAAGTGTTTCAGGGTGGAGTTTTCCTTTACTGCACCCGCGGTAGAGTTTGTAATAAAATGAAGATATGTCCAGTTTTCTTTCATGATCAAAAGAGCCACAGCTACAGTCTACCGGATGATTGATATTCCAATGCACGACGTTTTTTTACACTTAACCAAAAAAAAAAAAAAAAAAAACAGGAAAATGTTCTGCTTGTCTTCTGGGGTTTTATTCCCCCGCCCAAACACCCCTCTCCCCACCCCTCCGCCCTCTTCAGGACATCATCCAACTATTCAAACACTAGGCTAAATATTTAAATGCGTACTCAAATATTTTGGTTAATTATCGTGACCCTGGAGCGAAATTTCCACGGACAGAATTAAGCACGTCCAAGACGTTATTTGGAGACCGGCCTCTGTTTAATCGAGGTTTGGCTGGAACCATTTAAATTCAAAACGGCCAGTCGAACCAGATAAATAATAATAATAATAATAATAATAGTGACAAAAAGCTACTTTGAGAGCCACTGCTTTAGCAGGCCATATACTGTAGTAATGACAGGAGGAAATGCACCGAACAAAAGCTGAAATACGACTTTATTAATAGTCCTCACAGACAAGGTTTAAAATGCAAAGGGACCCGAGACGCAAACTGCAAAAAAAACAAAACGTCTGGGTTCAGGTGTTTTTTTTTTTTTGGAACAAGTGCGATTAACACCGAACAAATATTATTATGTGCTATATACTGTAAGTATACATTTATTCGAAAGCTGCTTTCATAACCCTGAGTCATGATGCGGGACTTCTCCATGTTGCAATGATGAGAACCCCGCAACCATAGGAAACAGAATAAAAAGCCAGTGTTGTCTAACTGAGAGAAGTGTAAATCTGAAGAAAAAAAAACTCCCTTCCAGACGTTCCCACCATGCTGAACCAGTCAGGCAAAACAGAAATTCGGCTACATGTAAATCCTCACGGTGCATCCTCAGTCTCCACACCCCTTTCCTGCTGAGCCTGATCCTGACTCCAGTACAAACACGGCAGCACATGCCAAAGAGCCGTGGCAAGGATCTCAGGCTTGTGGGAGCCACGCTGGTGAATCGTGGCTCGGGGCCTGACTAATATTACCGTGAGAGGTGTTGCCTGAGGGCTCTACCTGGGCATAGACTCCACCCCACTGACAGCAAGACAGAGCGAGACAGGCATACAGGACCGATCAGATACGACACCCGTAGTCCTCGCACGCACTTCGACACCGACCACGTCGTCGTCCGAGGCCTAGGACGACTTCACGCAGTCCGGAAGGTTCACTCGCCGTGACGACCGCGTCAGACAGCAGGTGAGCGAGTCTCGTCTGCATACCGAGGTGTAAATCTGCAGCCAAGTGGCAGGAGGTTAGACGTGAGTGAAACAAGTCTATCGCTTTTCTTGTTTGTTTGTTTTTCTGGACATCCACCAGTCACTTGTCAGAAATCGACGGTAGGATCCGTTCAGGTAATTTAATGCAGTATATTCGGTTGCCGCAGGTGTTTTTTTTTTTTTGGAACTTTGACGAGGGAGTCAAAAATCCACCTGTTACCCGTGGGGCTGAACTGCAAACTCTTTATAGATTATCGATCGTTTTAACAGTTAACAGAAACACTCGGAAATATCGAATACCTTACTGTTGAACTATTTGGGCTTGATTATGCATTTAAAACTACTTTAAGAGTGTTTAATCTGTGTCATTCCCCAACATGTCCAATCACTATAGGGCATAAAGTGGCATTTAGCTTTAAATGAAAAAGTCACAGATTAACACAAAAGGATTTTAAATTATATATATATATATATATATATATATATATATATATATATATATATATATATATTAATATCAACGGTTTGATTGGCTTCACTGTAAAACCCTTTCACTACAGGATACTTTAACAGAATTGATCATTACTTGACTAATACACATTTTAATATGTTGTTTTGTCAGTGCATTTGACAGAATACTAACGTCACAAGATATTCAGGCTGTAAAAGACGTAAAAAAAAATAATAAATACGACAAGAAACTGGAAAAATAGGTATTTCACAACAGAAACTTCTTGAAGCAATTTTATTCCTCGGGAGGGAGCGGCAGAACTAATCCAAAACTGGATTGGCAACCTTTTGTGACAATGCATGACAAGCAGGTTCCTTAGGGCAGTGTCTTAAACAACAGAGAATTTGCATGTAATACTTCACAAGGAAAAGAAAAAAAAAAGAGAGAGAGAGAGAGAGAGAGAGAGAAAAAAAAACAAGATCCTCACCCTTCCAATACCAACCCTGGGGCTTCTAAATCTTCAGTCTTCTTAGGGCTTTACTGAAGCATTCGGTTGCTGATGCATTTCCCCTGCTTTTGCACAAATTATTGAACTAATCATGAAGCTCTCTGTAAATCTGGATCAGACGTCTTAAGTTATCAAGAACCAAGAGGTGCAAACTGAGCAGTTCTTAAATGCTTCTTAAAAAAAAAAAAAAAAAAGGAATTCATCAGTATGGATTAACAAGCTTTAGAAACCCCATCAAGTAGCGTTATGATCACTAATCAGCAGCAGGCAGCTTCCTGTAGTCCTGAATGCAGGTAAGATCATCATGTGTGTGTGCACAAGCGGCGTACAGGTGGGGTTACGGGAAGCAGGTGTCTGCCGTTTCCCACGCCGTCAGAATTGGATTTGAAAAAGAGAAGCAAGTCTCCACAGGCCTGCGATTTCTTCGTCAGAACTGCTCCTACCTGTCGCTGCGTCTTGGCCGGGAGTGTGCGGCAAATCAAACAATCAGCAAAGCGCAAGCCAAAAAGCCCTGGGAAAAAAAACTGCCTCAGTGTATGCAAAACAGGCCCCTTAGTTTGAATGTGTACTGACTAGTTGCAAAATAGTACCCCAGGCGAAAAACCGCAGATAGCCCCCGGGGAACAGTTCACATTAGATCAAGATAAAAAAAAATAAAATAAAAACAAAACCTCCAAAAAACACAACAACAGTTATTTATCAAAAAAAATAACGGTGTTTTTACATTTCTTTCTTTCAGGACTGATAAACCTCAACAGGGCCAACATGGAAACCCGACAAGAGAGAAAACCGAAGAAGCCACACTACATTCCCCGTCCTCCTGGCAAGCCCTTCAAGTACCAGTGCTTCCAATGTCCCTTCACATGCAACATCAAGTCCCATCTCTTCAACCACATGAAGTACAACCTGTGCAAGAACTCCATCTCTCTGGTGTCTCAGCGTGGGGAGCAGACAGGGAGAGCATCCAGAGTTCCACAGCGCAGCACTTCATCCAATCAAGTAGTACACACGGAACCATCGATACCTGCTAAACCCGGTCCGATCCGACCGGACCACCCGAACGGCAAAATGAGAATTGTGGAAAAGCTGGATGAGTTGGCCATTCGAGAAGTGGAGGGGGGAGACAATAGGGAAGGAAATGAGAGTCCTGTGAAGAAAGTTACAGAAAGTTCTACTGAGCCGATCAGCAGTGAAAGCAAGGATCCAGGAACCGTTGAGACCATGATTAAGTGCACTTCATCGTCTGCCTTTTCTCCTGTTCAACGGAAAGGTGAAAACGTGGACGGTCAGCCTCCACGTAAAGCAGATCAGCCCTCTTCGCTTGTCCCTGTTCGCCCTTCTTTCCACCCTTTGCCAACCTGGGGCCAGCGAGCCATTTCTGCGCCCCTCAAAGCCCCTGCAGATTACCCACCGTACATGCTCCCCGAAAGAACCACACATGCCTTTTACCAAACCTATCTGCAGAATCAAAGCATCCCACCGGCCTACTGTCTGAGCCTTCAAGAGCACAACAGACCCCTTGTACCAGCACCACTAATCCCACCCAGTCACCCATCTCTCCTTCATCCATACCCCTACAGATACAGTCACCCCTTTCTTCAAGTTCCACCCTTACCTTACGGTGTTTATCCTCCTGAACACGTGCCGTCGTTACAGAGCCAGAGGTACATCCCTATGGAGATGTTCGCCCACGGTTTTGAGCCCAGGGACTATGGAAGGTACTTCTACCATCAGCCAGGGTCCTATAGCAGGCCGTCAGAAGCCAGAGGGAACCAACAGCACGGAGGAGACAGGGCCACCCGGCAGAGCCCAATGGCTGGCTGCGCTGCATCGGGGTCTCCAGACAGGCCGAGCGTTACAGATATCAATCAGCACCATCCCATCAACCCACAGCACTCTGCTCTTCGTGAGACACAGCCTACCTACCAATCAGACTGCACCACTAAAGGAAGGGGGCCAGTGACAGAACCAGAGAGATTATTGAGGAATCTGTGCACCAAACAGCAAGACAGCAGCACACAAAAGCAAAGAAGGTAGGTAAAATTCACGAACGTGACATAAACATCCATATTGCTTTGAAGCAAAGTAAAGTCAATAAACAAACGCATTTTTCTCTTCTCCCCGACTCGCAGTTCTGTGCGATGCTCTGGCTTATCAGAGGAAGCTGAGGATGAAGACAGTGACGACACCGCAGCTCCGCTAAACCTGTCAAAGAGGGGCCAGAACAGATCCGTCTGCACGCCTGACCACATATCTGACGAAGAGATCGAATCGGAATCAGAAAGCGGTGATGAAGATGCCCCTCTAGACCTCTGTCTCCGTGACCAGTCCAATAACCCGGTTCAGACAGGTGCTACCACGAGCTCAGAAGGGGTCCCCGAACAAGTCGGTGTCGGACAAGATCAGACAATTTCGTCCGAGCAAGAGCAGTGTGACCGCAGACACTCCGCAGCGTTCGCCCTCTGCCAGCTGGCCAGCTCCAGCAACATCAATACCACTGAACATCCTTCAGAACCACACACGGACACTCAAAGTCCAAGCTACCAGCAACGTCCTGCCCCAGACCAGGCTCCTAATGGGGACACTACTGACACAGAGAGGTCTGAGCAGAACAGTGCAGCCCGGGGGAAGAAACGAGCAAGTGACGAGGTCACAAAAACAACCGGCAAGAGAGCGAGGGCGAACGTGCTGGTCCGGGACAAGAGGAGGAGAACCCAGAACTGCTGATCGGTATTGAAAGAGGGGCGCCAATTTAGAATGCGAGCTTTTGAACTGGTGAACGTTGCAGGGCAATTACAGACTTACCTTTATAGTATGTATGTTTTGTATATAGCTGTTCTTATGTGCAGCATCCTTCTATGAGTCATACTTCAGAGTGCATGCTTAAACTCATATTGTACTATTATGATGTACATTCAACCATTTATTATTTTTTTGCGCAGAAAATAAAAAGTGTTTGTAAAATATTGACTGTATGCATTGTGTTTGTACTTGTTGACAAAAGGTTTTAAGACCCGTTTCTGCCAAGATTATCTTTCTATTCCATCGACCATCACCACTATTCGAGTAAGAGAACGATACTGGAGAAAACAGACGTATTTCCCTCGGATAATATATTTAATAAACTCACCATCTGAGAGGCGAGAAGGAAGCAGCAACCCTCTACGACCGAGTTCTGCTAGGGCAAGGCAACCCCCGTGCCAGGAATCCTCCGTCTCCTGGAACCTGGAATACACAGAAAAGAAGGAACCCTCAGAACCAGATGTTACAAACATCAAAATGGAGTCATGCTTGACAAATCATGTCATGACTCCTTACGCCAGGTATGACACTAGCATCAAATCCATACCTAAAACAGTCCAGGACGGAGCCAACCACGTCGTCCGCCAGCTCCTTGGGCAGCCTTCCAGTCACCCTCCCAATACTACACGTTAAGAAAAGACAGAACGATGCTCACAATCTTTGCACCCTGAAACAAATATTCCACTTCGAGTTTTGCTTGCGCTATAAGTGTCTCCTGGAGAACCGAACTCTAACAGAAATAAAAGAATGCCTCGGGGGGGGACCATTTTACACACCTTTCCCACTCGTCAAATCGTACCAGATTAGCCAAGACACTCTCTCCGTGTCTAAATACCGCTTCTTCGGTTTTGGTTTTGAACTGACGCTACAAGGCTAAAGGCTTGGTTCCAAACTTGTACTGGAAGCTCATGAGCACCGATTTGCATCATGCAAATTGCATACAGAAGTTTGTGTACGAATCGAGTTCTTGCTGATCACCTACATTTGAGGTGAGCGGGAAATTTGTGTAAATTTGTTTAATACAAAACGGTGACGTTAAACGGTGAGGGGGGAGGTTGAAAACGTTCTCACCCTTTCGCGGCGGACCAGCGCACTATCGTCTCCTTGTCTTTTAGACCCATCAGCAGCTGCTCTGTAAAATAAATAAATACATAAGCACACAGGAACAAATGAATCTTAGGTAGCGTTGGACATCAGCTGCCCGACAGCTTTTTAATTCACGATTAGCTTTTCCGTGGAAGCGGAATTGACGTACCAATGACGTTCTCCACCTCCTCTGGGATGTCGTAGTCCTCCTCTGAGCCCATGGACCCTAGGTCGGGTTTTACATCCGGCACTTTTCCAGCAGACCCCAACTGGCCGAGGTTTACCGCCAGAGACCGGCTTCCTCTCTGGTATCTGGGTGACAAGTACAGTCTGTATCGTCACTCATACCACTGATTTCTCAAATCTGATTGGTCAGAAGGTGTTCGCTCAATTTCTCGAACTCATTAGAATACGTGATCCTTTCTATAGTAGCAGCTCTTTTACAGGGACTTGCAGTTTTCTTTAAAAGAGGTGACACTCGTTCATTTATGGAAGGAGTCTCCAGTGTCAGTCGGATGTATCTAAGCTTTCGGGTAACAAGACGCATCCTTCAAGACAAAGAAGGAAGAAATAAAAAGGGGGGGATATAGGGGTTACGGTATACGATATAGGGGTCAGAGATCGACTGCTATAATGTAAACGATGACAGGACCTAACTTGTTTTGTGAATGTTCCACATTTTTAACGTAACTACCAGTATAAACAGTCGTTCTTTAACGATATAAAAAAAAAAAAACGTGTAATTGTTGGCAGGACGGTACTGTTCTGTTGGCAGAAGATAAAATCATTGTTTGCTTGTCAGGCAGTTGGGATCAGTTGCAAGTCAAGGTGGGTAATCAGCCAGGATACAATGTTCCTGGAGCAGTTGAGCGTTAAGATTTTGCCAGGGCTTGAACTTACTACCTTCGGACTGGTAGCCCTGAACCACTGAGCCCTTAGCACTGCCCCGATCCTGCTCCGTTATCTAGATCAGGGATGCCGTCGATCGCAAAGGAAGTGCGGGTAGATCGCCATTAAAAAAATGTATAAATAAAAATAGATGTTAAGGTTGACGTACAGGGCAGCCAGTCTGAGATCTCATCTTTTCTCTCACAACGCGAAAATGAAACTTCCGTCCTCGAAGCTGCAGTGCCATCATTTTGCGAACTTCCAAAACCTCGTGTCAGAGCTGGAGACGCAGCGGAAGGCTTGTGCGCAGTTGAACATCGCACGCTACACGGAGCAGATTGACAGCTGTCTGTCGCTCAGAGTTTGACAGACGCTTTCAAGACTTCGCTGTACTGGAGCCAGTCGCTACATTCATGTGCTACCCGTTTAGGGACAATGTTGAGGTCGATTCACTCACATTGAAAATTGCAGCGGTGTTTCACCTGAACTCGTCTGAAGTGGAGGATGAGAATTTGAAACTACAGACTGACCTTCAGCTGAAGTCCAGGGCTCATGGACAGTTTTGGAACTTACTCACAGGGGAAAAGTACCCAAACATGAGGAAATGTACAACCTCCTCGACTGCATTATTTGGCTCTGCTTATGTATGTGAGTCAGCCTTTTCCCACATGAAGATTATCAAGTCCAAATACTGTTCCACAATGACTGATCATCATTTGGAGGCCTGCTTGAGGCTGGCTACCAGCAGCTATTGTCCGAATTGTGCAGCCCTGGCTAATTCTATTCAGTGCAAGTCATCAGAGTAAGGTACTGACCAAAAATGTACTGAATTATAGTGTGCCATAAGGGTTCATGCAATGATGCAAGGTACATGAACATATATTGGGTGTGTAAATACATTTGAAGTATACTCAGTATATATATATTATATATATATATATATATATATACATACACGTGTGTCACTTCCCTTTTGAGACACAGAAGTGTGCATCACATTTCCATCAAAATTTCGTCTGTGATTCATACACTCCAAGGTAGAGGTTCCCGAAAGCATGATTAATAAATGGTAGAGTGAGCATCACAGTCACTTCTCTCTCTATCTCTTTCTTTCCTAGCTAAAATAATACAGACGTTTTGATCATGTTGATAAACCGGGCCCAGACAGCTTTGCTAGTTAAATACATTCTCTGCCAGCTAGCTATCTCTTTCTCATAACTAGTTAGCAAAGTATAATAATAAAATGCATCAACTGTCACATGTAGACGGAATAGAAACCTTAATACATCACGTTCGTCTTGACTTTGACCTCTGGGAGGTCATCTAACACAAAAAATAAATGAACAAAGCACCGTGGATTCCCCTAAAGAGCAAAGGGAATAAGTTTTTCGTGGAGGTCAATTCGATTTCTACAGCGCCGTTAACAAAATCAGAATTGTCCCAAAGCAGCTTTACAGAAACCTGGTGGTAGATGTGTATCTAGGGCTCTTCACCTCCAACTGGCCAGGCGTGGCTTCAGAAAAGTGAGCCCCAGTCTCTGCACCACCTTCATGGCCAGCTTCCTCAGCATGGTCTGAGTGCTCTCCGCAATCCTCTTCTGGTCCAGGCACTGAAGCACTGTGGGGGCTGAGGAACATCACGTTAACGTCACCGCACTGTATTCACACCAGAATTCGACCAGATTACTAATTATACCGTCGGATATTCGCGTGGAGGCGATACGCACCATACTGCAGGAAGTCCTCTCGCTTGCCGTGCTTGAAAAGCTGAGCCTGGAGAACAAGGAGAAGGTTTCTCAGCGCGCTTTGGAATCAAAAAGGCCTACATCCCCGCCGCTTTGCGAGTGCACATCTCATCCACCCGGGGCTAACTTTAAAGAACACCTTTTACACATTTATTTATTATTTACCCGTTTTCTAACGGACCCTGACGTTGTTTTCAACCATCTGAGATCGATCTATCTACCTCTACATAGCAACCAGTTCCTGTTACCACCCTGAAGCTGGTTATTTTCCTATAACTGCATGTCCTGAAGGGTTTTATTCCTCTTATACCACAACCATTTATACTTTTTGTCTATTTATAGCTACATTTAACGTTGTGGAACGCCCATGATGCAACACGCCCGTTCCTGTTCTCACTTACCGTACGTTACAGCAGCTATAACCAGTCGCCCTCTTACCAGCCTCCCTTTATTTCTCTATATCTTGATGTTCATGAGATAAATAAACAAATAAATGCCGCTCGTTACTACTCAGGTTGCCAGGAAACTGTCATTATTATATATATATATATATATTTTTTTTCAGAAACCTTCACTACATCAACGATCACAGGCCTGTCACGCGGAGCGTCCGCCGCACACGTCCCCGTGGACGAGCTGTTACTATAGAAACGACAGCGCATTCCAAACGAGTGCATCAAAATACACCGTGACTTCCGACCAATCAGAATCAAGAACTCGAAATGGTTTAAGGCATAAATCCATGTCTGAACCTCAGCTATGAAGGAGATCTTCTTTGTAAAGGCCGGATCCTAGTGCGTATTTGGGTTGGGGGCGGGTAGGCCTAAGTCGGGGCGGTGTTGATGTAGAGATATATATCTATATCGCATCCGGCTGTAAACAGAAACCTCGAAGGAACGCACGCCTATAAGCCGAAGCCGTAGCCTGGTGACATTTAACGTGATGCAAAACTCTGATGGCGCTTTTGTTTCCCCAGGCATTCCTGCCACACAGAGCCAGTTTTGAAAGCCTCGGGCGTGAAAAGAAACGCACCGCGGCAAACACGGGTGGTAACCAGTACTACCACTGTCTCTCCATCTCTCTCGCTCTCTTTTAAAACAAACAGTGCTGTTTACCATCACAGAAAGACTCGTATTAAACCGCATCACGACTCATATACAGCAGATCAGCCAGTTCTCTCTGTGTGTGTGTGTGTGTGTGTGTGTGTGTGTTTTATCTGCTCGCACAACAGGTGGGAAATAAAACACCTGGCCAAGTTATAAAAGTAATTATATCTCACAGGTATGCACCTCAGTCGACTCCTGACAAGCACCTGTGCACACACGCACACACACACGCACACACACGCACACACACACGCACACACACACACACACACCTGAATCCTCACCAATACATCAACGCATGTATGACTGCCCTGGAGAACCGGAAAATCCTACTGGCTGGTCTGTGGTTTTGTCTTCGGCAGAGCTTTTGAGGACATTTATGCGAATTTTATGCGAAAATGCTAATTAAAGTATTTGAATAGAGAAATTTTTTTAAAAAAAAAAAAATACTGAAATTTGGCAACAACAGAGAAAAACGCAAGTTGGACTATCAATAAAGACGATATGCGAGTACTTACACTGTATGACCAAAACTATGTGGACAGCTGGCCATCACACCCATATGTGCTTGTAGAACATCTCATTCCAGATTGATTCGGGGAAGGCGTTCCGCTAGATTTTAGGGCGTGGCTTGTGGGGATTCGTGTTCGTTCAGCTACGAGAGCGTTAGTGAGGTTGAGGTCGGGCGCTGACGTCGATGTAAGGAGACTCCAGTTCCAGTTCGTCCCAAAGGTGTCCAGCGGGGTTGAGGTCAGGGCTCTGTACAGGACACTCGAGATCTTCTACCTTCTTCCGACCTCCACACACACCGCGTCTTCATGGAGCTCGGTTTGTGTACACGGGTATCGTGATGCTGGAACACTGTTCGTTCCTCTTAGTTCTCCGGGAGATTGTAAAGACGCTCGATACAACTTCAAACCGTTTGAGGACCAAAACAGTTTGGGGAAGAACCTCATATAGGTGTGATGGTCAGGGGCGCACATACTTTTGGTCATAACGTGTACGTGGAAACTAGAGATGTGGCACAAGACCATTTTTTTTCCCCTTTTCTGATACCGAAACCTTGAGTGTCAAATAACGTGGTGTCGTGATACATCAGCTGGCATGGTGTCGTGAGGTGACAGCCCTAGTGTGTACTCCCTTGGATGCACTGAAAAAGAAATCAATCAAAAGTGTTTACCAGAGACTGCAGAGCTCCATCCACGGCTACGGTGCCCTGGTGTGCCGAGATGCTCAGATCGCTGCACTGGGAAATGGTGACGAGGGTCCAGTCCAGGAAATCGGCCAACCGCCTCTGCTTCACGTCCGGCCGCGTCACAAACCTGCGGCGTCGCGTAGGATTCAAGTCAAACGTGTACAGATCCGGTTTCGTTCAGACCTTCCCCCTATTACACGTTGTATTAGAACACGTAAGCACCGATGACCGCGGCCGGGCGATTCGGCTTCACATCGCCTCTTTTAGCCGGCGCAATGGACGAGACGCATTTATCTTGGTTTGATTTGGAATGCGAAATAAACAAACAAACAAACAAACAAACACGTTCCTCACTCGTTTTTTTTTTTTTTATCCTTCGCTATTCTTGTTTTTCTTACTTCACTAACCGGATCGGAGAAAGTAAACGGAATAAAAGCTCGATAAAAATCTCCCCTTTTCAGAGCGAGTGTATAAAATACCGTTTATAAATGTAATAATTTTTAAACAGATTATCACATCAGTAACGTCGCAAAACAATCCAGACTGAGGAGCAGTCCGAGAGAGCCCCCTGGTGGCCGGGAACGCAAACAACACCATACAGTCGTATGATCGGTCCGAATTGCAGAGCGACTGTTTGTTTACGTTTGGCGAGATAGAGCAAGTGAATATGCTCTTTCCCGATTGGTCCGAAGGCGTCGATTAGTTTACTAGGACAGCGGCTCTGAGAGTAGTGCAGCCGCACATCGCGGTTTTAGCGTATATAAAAGTGCGCGCGTTCGGCTCTGTTATCGTTTCTATAGTAACAGCTCGTTCGACAGTGAAAACACAATCAGGAGAACTGCATCGTGTGAATCTAATGATTAAAATGTCATTGAAGAAACTCGTAGTGATGAGGAGAGACTCGCTTACTTTGAGACGAGCACCGACGCGGCGTCTCTGGATTTATCGCCGACTTGAAGGTAGGACTGAAACACACACACACACACACACACAGGCCATCAGTTAGAGATCAGTTAGGATGTGACCGAGGCAGATTTTTGAATCATTCGCAGGATTTCTGCATCACTACATAGCGCAAAACACTTCCGATGAAATTTCGGGGCGTCACCTTGGCGACGGAGAGGATGCGGTCCATGATGGGCTCTCTGTTCTGCTCGGGGTCGGAGCTCGGCCCGCCATCCAGGCGCGAGAGGTCGAACGGGATGAGGCACGTCATGGAAAGCCAGAGCAGGAGCATGTAGCGGGTTTCCCAAGTCTGTGCACACAGAGAGAGGGGTGGGGGGTGTTTAGCTTTATGTACTGTCTGAGTCGCTCACATCTGTACTGCCGCTAAAACATAAGGTTGTTGTTTTTTTAACTAGCGCTACTGCTTGAAATGTTACTTATTGGTGCATTAATTACAGATCAGTGCATCAGAAGGATGGAAACGAATCGTGAAGCGAGTCATTTACGCCTCCGTTTATAAACGATTCTCACCCCCGTGTCCTTGGGGTCCTGCCTGCAGAGGAGGTCGAGCACGGGCTGCATGTCCGACACCTCGTGTGGTAAAATCTGCATGAAGATCTTGTAGCCTCGGACCTGACGGAATACCAGGACGTTAGAGACACGCCCCGTGGAGGACTGATGAACCCTTTCATGCACAGCGTCCACACGCGTACACAGAGTCGATGGAGGGGTGGTGGGGGGGTAAATCTGATGGATTTTTGTGCCAGACGCTAAACAGACTCAGAACACTCTAGGTTTTGTTTTGTTCCTTTTATATTAAAAATAATAATGATAATAATAATAATAATAATAAAAACATTTGAAATTGTCCTAAGGTACGTAACTTGTAAAGAATATTGCTCAGAATGTTTTCTTAAAAATTCTCCAACGTTAAATATTTCAGTGTTTACTGTTTTTGTTTCCGAACTCAATCTAAATAAAGGATAAACGAATAAGATGAAAATGAAACTTTATATGTCGAGCCATTTTGCGGAACAATGAAAAACGCAAGGTAACGTAGGGCGTATTTTGTGAAGCAGGAAGCGGTTAGAAACAGCCTTGCCTTTGAGATGATATAGAGGAATTTGAAGCTGAGGTGGACGAGCAGCGGGGGAGACGTCTCGCTCCGGATGAGTTCCAGCAGCATGTCCAGCATCCACTCTGATCAGCGGTACGGAAAAGACGTCCCGGTTATCAGTGAAAACTCACCGACATTTTTAAATGTTGTGAGAGATGCATGAGAGGAGAGGGAGGAGAGGGAGGAGAGAGATGTAAGAGATGTGAGAGGAGCGTGAGATGAGAGAGAGGAGAGAGAGAGATGTGAGAAAGGACAGAGAGAGATGTGAGGAGCGAGCGAGAGATGTGAGAGGAGCGAGAGACGTGAGGGGAGCGAGAGAGATATGTGAGAGGAGTGAGAGATGTGAGAGGAGCGAGAGACGTGAGAGGAGCGAGAGACGTGAGAGGAGCGAGAGCGTGAGAGGAGCGAGACGTGAGAGGAGCGAGAGACGTGAGAGAGAAGAGAGAGAGACGTGAGAGAGGAGAGAGAGAGACGTGAGAAAGGACAGAGAGAGACGTGAGGGGAGCGAGAGACGTGAGGGGAGCGAGAGACGTGAGGGGAGCGAGAGACGTGAGGGGAGCGAGAGAGAGATGTGAGAGGAGTGAGAGATGTGAGAGGAGCGAGAGACGTGAGAGAGGAGAGAGAGACATGTGAGAGAGGAGAGAGAGATATGTGAGAGGAGTGAGAGATGTGAGAGGCGAGAGAGATGTGAGAGGGGAGAGAGATGTGAGAGGGGAGAGAGAGAGAGATGTGAGAGGGGAGAGAGACAGATGTGAGAGGAGTGAGAGGAGCGAGAGAGATGTGAGAGGAGCGAGAGGAGAGAGAGAGAGATGTGAGAGGCGAGAGAGATGTGAGAGGAGCGAGAGGAGAGAGAGAGAGATGTGAGAGGAGCGAGAGATGTGAGAGGAGAGAGATGTGAGAGGAGCGAGAGAGATGTGAGAGGAGCGAGAGAGATGTGAGAGGAGCGAGAGAGGTGAGAGGAGCGAGAGAGATGTGAGAGGAGCGAGAGGAGAGAGAGAGAGATGTGAGAGGAGCGAGAGGAGAGAGAGAGAGAGATGTGAGAGGGCGAGAGAGATGTGAGGAGGGCGAGAGAGAGAGAGATGTGAGAGGAGCGAGAGATGTGAGAGGAGAGAGATGTGAGGAGGCGAGAGAGATGTGAAAGGAGCGAGAGAGAGCGTGAGGAGGAGCGAGAGAGACGTGAGGAGGGCGAGATGTGAGAGGAGCGAGAGATGTGAGAGGAGCAGAGAGAGATGTGAGAGGGAGCGAGAGAGGAGAGAGAGAGATGCGAGAAGAGAGAGAGAGATATGCGAGAGAAGAGAGAGAGATGTGAGAGAGGAGAGAGATGTGAGGAGGGCGAGATGTAAGGAGGACGAGATGTGAGGAGGCGAGAGAGATGTGAGAGGAGCGAGAGAGATGTGAGAGGAGCGAGAGAGATGTGAGAGGAGCGAGAGAGATGTGAGAGGAGCGAGATGTGAGAGGAGCGAGAGAGATGTGAGAGGAGCGAGAGATGTGAGAGGAGCGAGAGAGATGTGAGAGGAGAGAGAGAGAGATGTGAGAGGACGAGATGTGAGAGGAGCGAGATGTGAGGGAGCGAGAGATGTGAGAGGGGCGAGAGAGAGTGTGAGAGGAGCGAGAGAGATGTGAGAGGGGCGAGAGAGAGATGTGAGGAAGGCGAGATGTGAGAGGAAGCGAGATGTGAGAGGAGCGAGAGAGATGTGAGAGGAGCGAGAGATGTGAGAGGAGCGAGAGATGTGAGAGGAGCGAGAGAGATGTGAGGAGAGGCGAGAGAGATGTGAGAGGAGCGAGAGATGTGAGAGGAGCGAGAGAGATGTGAGAGGAGCGAGAGAGATGTGAGAGGAGCGAGAGAGATGTGAGAGGAGCGAGAGAGATGTGAGAGGAGCGAGAGGAGAGAGAGAGAGATGTGAGAGGAGCGAGAGATGTGAGAGGAGAGAGATGTGAGAGGAGCGAGAGAGAGATGTGAGAGGAGAGAGAGAGAGATGTGAGAGGAACGGATCTTACCGAGGTGAGGGTCCAGAAGATGCGGCTGGTCCTGATAGCGGTTCATGATATCTGCAGCGGGACACAAACTCCTCATCATTACTCAGTAAATAAACCCCGTTTCCCAGCAGACACGACGGATATCAGAGAGTCTGGAAGCCGCGGCGGCGTTCCCATCGACTCCCCGGATCCTTTTCTCACTGCAAACGAAACGCCAGCACCGCAGGAGCTCCCAAATCTCATTCCCCGTCTCCTTCCCGTCTGACTGTAACTTACAACAGAGCTCTAAAAGAAGAAATAAACCCGGACGAAAACAAAGACAACAACGTGACCCGAACAATCTCCCTTCTCAACGATCCGCACATCCGTCATTACAGTTAACGAGATCGTCGACGGAGTCCGTAACGACCGTATCCCACATTACCCACAATGCCATCTGCTCTGACCGACTCGGTGAGAGATACCACACCGACCGAGCGACCATCTCGCACTAAACAAATCAGAAATGATTACACACACACACACACACACTGATAAAGTCTCTCTTTAACTCTCTCACTCTGTGGGACCACAGAACGAGTGGGCGGGGTCTAATTTGCATGGACATGCATATTCATAAGCATTTGTATTTGAATTTGAAGATGTAGAGATGTTCTTAGGCCGTTTTTGGTGTTGTTTTAATATCAAACCGATCCTGGAGAAGACTCTGGGTCACTGAAACCTCTGTGTGTGTGTGTGTGGAGAAGGATGAGCAGAATGGGGGGTGAGCAGAAAGGGGCGTGGCCGGGTCTACCTGAACACCTGAACCCACCCCAGCTCCTCCCCGCATCCTGTAATGGGCCTAGCTCGTGCGCACTCTGCGCAGACATTTCGGAGAAGCTGATTAAGCAGGTGGAGGAGATGGAGCAGGTTCTCACCCAAGAATCTCTCGATGGTGGACTCCTTGGCCTCGCAGTTCTCCTGCACCTCCACCAGGCTGGAGATCAGGGCTCGGATCTGGTCGCTCTCCGTGAACGCGGCAAGAAGATTAGCACTGGACAGGACCTCGGATTCTCCAGCTCCATCAGCTCCATCATCTCCGTCCATGGTTTCTTCACCCGGCAACGCCATCGTGTCTCCAAGCCGTGTCCAGGTGAGCCGCTCCGCGTCAGTCTTTAACCACTAAACTGGTTCCGTTTCAAGGCCCGGGCTTTAAAAACCGACCCCGGATCAGTTTCCTCGCTCTGAAATGGAACACAATGGAACCTTTGGCGCAGATTTCGCGAATCATCCAGAACCCTCTGTACTCTGTTATCACGCTACTGAGTGACGTAACGCCTGACGTACGGAAGCCCAGAGCGGCCAGGCCGTCCTTAGAAAAAAGCGTTTTGTTTTTCAGTTCGTATTTCCGTGCCATTTTTTCCTCCCACCTCATCATGTAAAATAGTCAGCAACTGACACTTGTTTTTATTTATTTTTTTATTTGTAGAATTAGATGATGATGATGATAATGATCATAAAGTGTACGAGAATAAACTATTTAAAATTATTCATAATAACAATTTAGGAATTTAGTGCAACGTTTAGACCCCACGTATTTCCAATCCTGGTCCTAATTGTGCATTAGATAAGGTTAGGTCTATAATGCGTAAGTAGGTTGATAATATTTTTTATTTTAAGAAGACTTCTTTTTCCTCTTCTTTTTGTTTTCATGGCGGTTGGCAAACCAGTTAAAGGTGCATTACCGCCACCTACCGGACTGGAGTGGGGGCAGTGACTTGGCAGAAAAAATAAAATAAAATACAATACAATGGGGGGTGTTAAAAAATAATAATAATACCAAAACAGGTTTGATATTTGAATGATTCCACTTCATTTGTACAAAGCACCACCCGCTTACCCTGAACCGTATCTATAAAATGACTGACAGGAAGAGTATCCAAAACACAAACAAGCCTTCTGGGCCGGAAATTGGCATTCCAAAGTGACTTAATACAATTTTGGCAAGGGCACAGCTTTTAATCATGGACTAAATCTCTTCCAGAGAGATTTCCTCTTCAAGGGCTGCTGATTCGTTGTACCGGTAATACCCGAGTTCACTTCCTTTTCCCAAACCTTCTTCTCCTCAACCTGTAAAACGTTCAGACTGTACGTATGGCAGGAGTGGAACCTTCTGGTCTTCTGCCGTTGTAGCCCGTCCACCAACTGAAATAAAGTCAGTGTGATGTCGGACAGTCGATATTCGCAGAAATTAAGGGACCGTCTCTAAAGTTACATACGACAGTGACTACGTTTACATGGACAGCAGTAATCTAATTATCGACCTTACTCTGATTGAGATGATATTCTGATTAAGGTGTTTACATGAGTCGCTTTTAGAATACTCCTGTCCTGTCGTTTTACATGTTCTCGAACATAATTAGATTAACGGCCCACGTCATTACGTCACCACGCCACGGCGTCAGGTACATAAATCTTGCAGTACAACTTAAGTCAAATATTTTAAAGGACCCCTATAGAATACATGCACCACATGTAGGAGCTCCTCCATTTAATGGTTTGCAATAACCGCCAGGGTAAACTTTTTATTTAAAGAGTTACAGGGACATGATGGTATGGGAAGTATAAAGCCCTATGTGGCTTAGCTCCGCCCCTCTTCCTGTACTGGACTCCGAGCTGTCCCAAAGTTTACACCTGTCACTGTAGGGGTCAGATGCTTTAGTGTGATGGAACTCTTTCACCTCAACCTCTTTGACTTTGTTATTCACTTTCCACAGCTTCAAACCTGTACAGTGACCTTGGGTAGGAGAATAGTGTGATTCAACCCATTATTATTATTATTAAGTAGATGGTAAGGGGGGTAAAAATACATCAAAATAAATATTATTAATGCAGTATATCACATTATAATCAATACACACTTGGAACAGTGCGGATCCTGAGCCTATCCCGGGAACGCTGGGCGTGAGGTGGGAACACACCCTGGATGGGATGCTATGCTAAACCATTTCTGCACCATGTATATAAATCCACACACACTTTCACACCTAGAGACAATTTAGCATAGCCGGTCCACCTCCCGGCATGTTCGTGGACAGTTGGAGGATACCTGTGAAAGTCCACAGGGACGGTATTCCCAGATCAGGATCGAACCGGGGACGCTGAAGCTGTGATACGGGAATGTCACCCGCTCTACCACCGCACCGCCTTAATATGGTAGTTGTGTGCAAGTGATTGGCTCTGGTCATGTGATTTATTCCATTAAATGCACTCATAAAAAAGACAAAGGAGAGAATATTAAACTCGCATCAAAATGTTGATCAGCGGTTTTAATGAAATATAAAATCTCGAATTTCCTCACAAGTCCCTCCAACGCGTATCATGGCTAATCAAGAAAGTCTTACATGAGAATAAACTCTGTTAAAGATTTGAATTGTACTTAAGTGCATTTTATATATAAAAACACTAATGAAATAAAGAGACGTTATAAAACGACAAACTTTATTTGCTCATGTACATTTTATATTGTAAGGTGCGTTTTCTTTAAGACTAGAGATGAAGAACATCCTGTTAAACGGAACCTCCGTACACGCCGTTAACAGTTAGCGAAACGTCACGTGAACGCGACGTCCGTCGTGAATAAAGGACTGAAATGTTATACGTTACGCCACAGAGATTGGTCAGAAGGTGTTGATTACGTTGTCGTTTCTATAGCGACAGCTCATTCACGGGGATTCGAAGAGCGGACGCTGCACGTAAGCGGGTTTAGGATATGATTACGGTGAAGTTTTTTTGCAAGGAGATGTTTACTGAGGAGTCTCCGGCGTCGGCGCTTTGTAACACAGGAGTTTACGCCGCTTGCGGTTGCTTGGTAACGCGATGCGCGAGAACAGGAACTAACTTGTTTCGTGGATCGTCCACAACGTTACTTGTAACTCTAAATGGATAAAAAGTATCATGCTACATCTGTAATAAGTGAATTACTGTAATCGTTGGGAAGATTAGCTATGGTATAAGAGGACAACTCTAATCAACAGCCAACCCGGCATCTGCTGGATATTAATCCAACCCGCTACGAGTGAGAGAAACGTTTGTTCAGGAATCAGAACGGCGTTCGCGACCAGTTCTCGAATTTGAAAAAAATATTCTACTTCGAAAGCTCCTTCATGATGCGCAGCGACGAGCCCCTGTACCCGGGACCGAAGTGATTCCAGTGGTTCAGGTAGTGGAACAGCTGGTACAGCTGATGTCTCTTGTCGAACCCCGGCGCCTTGGGGATCTTCTCGTGGTAGGCGTTGTAGAAGTGTTTCCCGAAGCCGCCGAACATCCCGGTGATCCCCAGCTCGAACTCGGCGTGGCCGTAAAACGAGGCCGGGTCGAAGATGATGGGGCCGTCTGCGTACTCGGCCGCGTTGCCACTCCACAGGTCGCCGTGAAGCAGCGCGGGTTCCACCTCCACGCCCGCAAACAGCTGCGGGATCTTCAGCTGAAACGGAACACATGTGCAGTTATGGAAACTATTTAACTGAAGGACCAGAGGCTAGGTACAGGGTTAGAATTATCACTGACTTCCATCGAATTTTCATCTTATTTCCCTTAGAGGTGGACCAATAGTGGATTTTAGATCGCGATAACCAAGTCGGGCGGTACCTGCTGATAACCGATTAATCAACCGATGGTTTTTAAAATCGATACTAAATGAAAAAATAACACACGCAGTCAAATATTGCTGAACTTTATTACAAAAATAAACAGTAAGGACTGCACTGTGAAAATGGACTGTAGTAACATAAATATTACTGTAAATAAAAGATGTACGTTTACCTACAGCGATGAGATACCATGCCATACTTTCGCGATAAGTCATAATTATGAGATAAAAAAAGTGCTAATTTTGTGATTACGTTACATCCAAACCAAAAAATAACACTCGAAATAACATCAAAAGAGACTAAAATAAAAAACACTTCAAATAACACAACAAAATTGGTCGATGATGGTTTCTACTTCGCCTCTAGAGGCC
Organism: Ameiurus melas; assembly: GCA_012411365.1. Classification (NCBI taxonomy): domain Eukaryota; kingdom Metazoa; phylum Chordata; class Actinopteri; order Siluriformes; family Ictaluridae; genus Ameiurus; species Ameiurus melas. Next base: position 6,636,898 of record CM022774.1, read on the forward strand.
GCTCTCGTACCGTATGACGACAGCTGACACTTCTCAGCCGGTCCCGCAACAGGCGCAACCGGGAAAAAACTCTATATGGATTTTTGCAGATAACAGCGATCAGTAATCGGTCAATCTCTAATTTCCCTGCTCTGAGGTTGCTTGTTTAAAAAAACAAAACAAAAAAAACCCTGACCAACCAAGCAGAGAGTTCTGCATTTATTCACCTGGCTTTCAAATTCGTAAACTTTGCAACCTTCGTAACTAAGAAATTTTACATAACTGGACCACTATGAAAGTTGAATCGAATGCCCCTGCTATAAAACGTCTTGACGTGCAGGAAGTTCTAAAAGCTGGCTAACGTCCGCTAGTTCGCTAAATGACGGGACAAGTAGAGTAATTGGGGGGTGGGGTGGGGGGGCATACACAAAGTAATAAAAACACACACGGCGGACATGACCTGGCTCGTCGGACTTGTTGTTAGCTAGCTATTTACCCGGCTAGTTCGCTACGCTCGGCCTCGGAGGTGATTTTGAGGGTATTTCTATTCCTCTGACTGAATAACAAACGCTGTACACGACCCACAGTGCAGTCCACTCTGAACAAACTCCTTTCCGGACTTGTACAGACTAGACAAATCTAAGTTATAGCAGTGTGTCCCGAAGCTAAACTAATTCAGCTCTTCAGGGTTTTAGGCTACGTGGTAATCCATCTCCCAAATGAAGAGCTAAAAAAAGGAGCAGATCATTAAAAACCTGGTGCATGTTCTGTTCAGCTCGGTTCAGACAAATCCAGCAGCCAGTGGCCATAATGTAATTAACCATATTCAGGGATTTAATTGGCTAAAATGTACTCTGTGCTCACATAAATCATCTATTACTACTGTTATAAATATCATACACGTTGTTTTTTTCTTTTCTCACCTGGAGGCTGGCCCATAATTCCCTGGCCTCTCTGTCTCCATACGACTGCTCCACTAATCCCAGCTGGTACTGTAGCCTTTGCTGGACGTAAAAGGACACCCAGTCATCCTGCCAGTCGTTCACCTGCAGAGAAGGAGAAGAGAGATACCATGGCGTCATTTCCGAGATTAGTCATAATTCCGAGATACGAAGTCCTAATTTTGAGATTACGTGTCCTCATTTCGAGATGCCGTCTTAAGTTAGAACCGCGCATTATGACCTACAAAGTCATAATTCCAAGATACTATTTCATAATTCCGAGATTGTGAGTCATAATCATGAGATACAAAGTCGTCATTACGAGATGCCTAGTTAGTTTTGAGATACTAAGCCATAATTTCGGGATCTCATAATTTTGAAACAGTAAGTCATTATCATGAGACCTAGTTACAATCTCAACATACTAAACCATAATTTAGATACCAAGCCATAATTCCAAGGTACTATCTCACAGTTTTATCTCAACTATCCCAAAAATATTACTTGTAAATATGAGATACCAAGTCATAAGTGAGATGCCTATTTATCTCATACTTTTTAGATACCAAGTCATGGTTATGAGAAGTCATAATTTTGAGATACTGTCTGAGGTTAGAACCATGCTCTCGAACAGAACGAAACGGGGGAAGTAGTCTAGACTGTGCACACGCATGGCTTCCAATAAATACCAACCGTATCTCAAAATGATGACCCGTTATCTCATAATTATGACTTACTATCTCAAAAGTATGACTTAGTATCTCAATCATTACCTAGTACCTCAGAATTATGACCTAGTACCTCAGAATTATGACCTGTGGTCTCAAAAGTATGACATAGTATCTCATTATGACTTAGTATCTCAATCATTACCTGGTATCTCAGAATGATGACCTAGTATCTCAGAATTATGACCTAGTACCTCAGAATTATGACCTAGTATCTCATAATTATGACCTAGTACCTCAGAATTATGACCTGTGGTCTCAAATGTATGACTTGGTGTGTCAGTTATGACTCATCCTCTCACAACTATGACTTATAATTATGACTTTGCTTATCTTGAAACTATGACTTGTTTTTCTCATCATTTTGACTTGGTATCTTGAAACTATGACTTGTTTTTCTCATCATTTTGACTTGGTATCTAGGATGGTTTTTATTGAGTGGTGGCAGTGGGCTTCCATACCTGAGAGATGTAGCCACAACAGGTGTTGAAATGGAACCCGAATTTGTCGATAACCGGAACTTCCGACTGGCCGGTTCCTTTTCCTGCACAGACACGCGACCAACAACAATACGGTCACGTCAGGTAAATGACATTTCGATGAACTGACATTCCTTTTCTGTGTGTGTGTGTGTGTGTGTGGGTGTGTGGGGTGGCGGCCTGAGAACACCCTTCACGTGGTCAGCGTAGTTTGTTCATTCTCTACATCTATCTCAAACACCAGCCTTGTCTTTTACCAACAGTTTGCTCCTCCGTGTTCCGTTTCTCTTTCTGTCGTTTATTGTGGAGATGCAGGTCCGCTAGCTGCTGCCCCAACTGAGTCGAGTACCTTTAGGAACAGAACAGAGGAAATACTTTTACCTGACACTTTTCATTCAAAGTATATTTTTGTACACCCCCCCCCCCATCATGAAGGAAAGAACTCTTTTTATGTAGCTTTCTGAAGTCGATGACTCTTTCCATCGACATTTCCATTATACGAAGCATTTTAACACAGCGCACACTAGTGACATCTGGTGGTCAAACGACGACGTGCAGCTCCTATAAAGTCATCAATAGTCATGTGGTAACATTAAGCCTTGTATTCCTTCATAAACAAAAAGCAATCTCTTTTTTTTAATGATCTATGATTTTATATAAAAATGTAGTAAAAGATATCGTTATCTCACAATATCTCAGAAAAGCATACAGGTTTCTTAGCAAACCTAAATACCGTGATGCGTATCGTAGAGACGTCTTCCAGTATAGTGACGTGAAATTTTGCTCATATCGCCTCACCCCTACAGTGTGATAAATTCTGACGGATTCATTTTATATAAGAAGGTCTCAATTTTATACAGAAAGGTGTGTGTGTGTGTGTGTGTGTGTGTGTGTGTGAATGTTTTGGTTGGCCAAACCAAACAAAAATAAAGATTTATATACAGTACAAAGCTTTATGAAAATCGCAGTAACACGTATACGATTTGAAGCTGAGGATCGTGATTTGCGTAAATTTACACGAACTCTAGAGCTAAATGTAGGATACCGACCATTTTATTGATTAATTTTTTTTTACATTTAAACGTCAACCTTCTTGACGATGATCGAAGCTCTTGTTTACGGTCCTTGCGTCAGGCCGCGACACGGTTATTCTTCTCGGAGGATTCGACTTCCCCACCACTGACCTGTTTAAGGACTTCATGCCGACGTGCTCCATGATGAACACGGCTCCTCCTGCTTCCAGATCCACCACCTTCGCCGGTCGCGGCACTCGGATCGTGTCCGTGGACAGGATCGCCTCCAAGCTGGCTTTCTCTCCGTCGAACATGTGTCTGGCCTGCGTGTGGGAACAGGATTCACAATCTGATTTCGCCGACTTCGCTGACGCTTTGATTGACCGTCACGCTGGACGAATTCTCGGCTAAACTCTAGAACCACGGACGGCGATCGCATGTTCGAAGGTCCTCAAACGGTAGAGAGATTTTGTACAAATACGATATATGTGCGAACTTTGCAGAATATACTAGGGAAGTGGTATCCATACTGTTGCTGCCATCTATATTCTATATACCTTATTATTTTATTTATATAAGATATTCACATGTTTTTGCAGAGGACAAAATGGTGACAATTTACACTGATTCATCCTGTTCCACCTTAATGGCTCTTAATGGATCATGCTGCCCTCTTGAGCATCAGTGAATGTTTGCACCTTTTGTAATAGTTGTGTGGTAGACTATGTGTTTGTTATGTGAAATATCTTATTCAGTGCAGTACTATAATATTATTATTATTATTATTACTATTATTATTATTATTATTATTATTATTAATAGTAATAATGCATTTTTTAAATGATTTTCCCCATCCCATCAATAAGCACCTGGCTCTTGTGGTTGATCTTGACGAACACTGTACCGGAGTCTGTGCTGTAGCTCTGGCCCTCACTGATGCATCCTCCCCCGGACATACCTACTGCCTTCACCGTGCTGCTGCCCAGCTCCCTCTTTAACAGCTGCTCCATGTATATACCCAGTTTATTCCCTGTGTATTAGAACACCCCGGAGTCTTCTACACAATGTTTACGCACGCTGCTTACGTGCGCGTTCACAATGTTTACGCACGCTGCTTACGTGCGCGTTCACGTGCGCCTGTTTCACTTTATAACGACCCCCCCCCCCATCCAAAAATTGTTAGTTTAAAAGACGCAGCTCTGTATTATCTTTTTTTTTAAATAAATAAATAAATAAAATACTGATGATGTCCAATAACTCCCAGCAAAACTCAATTACGCCGAAGTATTTGTAATCTGAATGACGTTCGCGTTTGCGGAAGTGTACCGCGAGCCAACCAATCGCTAGTGAAAGTCGGCGCATGCGCAGTGCGAACCCGGCGACGGTCACATTCCGGAAGTAAACGCAGTTTCAAAGGCGGAAAGGGTTTTCTTTTCAAAAGAGCTATATAAGGATTATTTAAATATTTTAAATATATATGCTACTAACAGTTTAAAGTAGATATTTGATGTTAATTAGTATAATATATATGAATAAATAAATGTCAAGTATATACGTATTATTTGTGTGTATCACACACACACATTATATATATATATATATATATATATATATATATATATATATATATATATATATATATATATATATATATATATATATATATATATATATATATAAAATATTTCAGCTCCAGAAATAAAAACAAGGACATGTTTGCCCTTTTTCTTACTGAAATCTTGTGGTTTATTTATTTATTTATTTAATTTATTTAGTTACATGTATGCCTTCTGATGATATTACTGAAAACCCTACGAAGATTTTGGATCAAAAATTATCCTGCATTATTATAACAGCAATCACTTCTGTTTGAGCTCCGAGCATGCCGAAGGACACATCTGGAGCGTGTGAGATGATCCACAGCTCACAATAAAACATTTTAACATGAAACAAGAATAAAATAAAATGCAATAAAACAACCACTGGGCTGATGTGAGCACGTGTCTACTGAGGTCTAGGACCTCCAGCTGTTGAGGTTTTTTCTTTTTCCTCCAGTGTTGTACAAATGAACAATTTTGAAGTTTAAAAAAAAACCTGGCATACACTGAATTCATTAAAAAAATGTTTTTTGGTGATGACCCCTAGACCAGTGAGGCAACTCGGAACGTGCATCTGTTCGTTAGCTACAGATCCATCTGTGTGGTAACTCTTACATTTGTAAATGGTGTGAAATCGGAGTAGTAGTACGGTGAGTCGCTTGAACCGATCTGTGGCTCCGATCTGTCACTAAAGTCTGCTGAAGAAAGAAATAAGCAAATAAAAAATGTTACAAAAAAAACAAATTGATACTTTAAATGTAAAAAAAAAATCAAACAAACAAATAAATATGACTTCGAACACCACAGCAAAGATTTGCAAAAACTATTTTTAAATTATGATTTCAAACAAAGCAAGGAAAAGACAGAGGTTAATATATTAATAATATATGTTAATAAATAATTAATTAAATAAATAAATATTAAAATATACAAGACTCATGGACGGTGCAACACTACTGCAAAAATGTACACAATTAAATTGACAACTCAGACATATACATGGGTAATAAATACATGAATATAGAATTAGGTAAATAGATTAATTAATGGATAAGTAAATAACTAAATAAAACTATGTAATACTTCCCTCTGAGAAATGACCACGTGCTGCGATTGTGCCCTCGTCACTGTTTAACCGTGTTTAATGCGTCGATGTGCGAGAGGCCAGAGGCATGATCCAACATCACAGCGTCTATAAAGCTGCATATTTCAACTTCCACTTTATTTGTGGGCCCTTTACAGCTTTATAATGACATGGAGATGGCTTAATGATCACGTCCCAGAGGCCCGATTATCAGCTCCGGCCTCAGCCACGAAAAACCCCCGGTGCCGAGTAGCATTAAAGCCTGTACGATCTGACGTTCTCGCTGTAGTCAACACTCGGTACAAACCAAACCGCTCCCGTCGGGAAACGAGCGCTTAATTACAGGATTCGAGATGTCCTTTCATCTTATTTATACATCTTCTCCTGATTATGACTTTGACACGTGTGATTGAGTCGTGTGATTTAAAAGTACTTTTTTTTTTTTTTTAGGGGTGACTTTCTGCAGTGTCATAATCAGCGGAGAAACACAATTAAGAGCCGAGTGGTCCCGAGAGTGGCGTAATTAAACACAATGATGGCTTACTCCGCTTCTTTTCCTGTTGTTAGTCGACTGGTCTGAAACCCACAGTCTGAACGTTCACCGTGGAGGAACGTGGCCGCAGTCGCTGGTCAGATAGGTGGAAAGAACAGAAGTAGCAGCTGAAGCTACTTTGCTAGTCTGATGATATTTTGTGTAAGTCTACAATAGGGAAAAATCTTCTTCTTTTTTTTTTTTTTTTTTTTGTTTGCTTTTTTTAATGATACATTATTACTTTCCTATCACTCTGTGTATGAAGTGCCGATGTGACCGTGATGTCTGAAGTGTTATTTATCCCTGCCACTCCCGAAAGAATCCCCCACTCCCCCGCAGTTAACTTTGTTGCCGTTCACGCTAAAATAAATCTAAGTAAAATCCGTACACCGTGGCGGAGTGAATTCCGTTGGGACTGATGCTGTGTGTAAAGAGAGCTTTCAGAGCCGCGGGTTGCGCATCGCTATACAACCCTACTCGGCAAGATTACAGCCTGACTGCTGACCCAGACTCATTTTTGGACGCTACTGAAGCCGGAGTTGAGCGTTGAGGAGAGAACCTCTTGCTCATTGAGCTATAATGAGGTCATTGTTGACGGGACACGAGCTTCCGTGCTGCGCGCTCTGAGTTTCGGCTGAGCCGCTACGTCATCCGAACGAGTGTGTTTTATAGATTTATTACATTGCGCGCTTATTGTTTATTTTCTTTTTAAAACCGTGCAAGCTAAGAACATTTGTATTCTGGGTGTTTTTTGCTCTCGTTTCTCAGCATTTAACTGCAACAGTTTTCGTAATAGTGACGTCCCTTTATGCTTGAACGATAAGAAAAATGACTAGTCGAAAACACCTTGTCTTTTTTTTTTTTTTTTTACAAACAAAACAGAAAAATATTTCTGCATAAATAAATAAGTAAAAGGGAGTGATTAAAATCTAAATCATACGCATTTCTGTAAGACCTTCAACGTACAAAGCAGGATTGCAATTTAGAACGGATCGTTTCGCAGATTTCCCCCTTAAGGGCAACTCGACTCCCAACTCCGGGAAAATCATTAGGTCCTCCAGCCGAGCCGCAGCTGAACAAGAAGCAGCGAGTCTCCAAATCAACAGAAGTCTCCTACGAGCTGAAAGTGATGCGAAGGCAATAACGCCAAGACTGATGCGTGTTTAAATGTAAAGGATCATCCGGCATGGCCAATATGGCTGTTCGGGGGGTGCTGCGTTATTGCTCCTCCGAGTACCTCGGAGATGGTTTTGAAAACCGTTATGCAGTAATTGTCAAGAGCGGGACGTATGTGTTACATTAGCTAGTGAAGGGAAGGGGGGGGGGGCACCACCACCACCACCACCACTAACCAAAATAAAAAAAAAACCTCTTTTTAGAGCTTGCAGCTCTCCTAGGATAGGTTTCAGCACGCAGTGCGTAAATGATGGCTTTGCCTAAATGAACCCCCCGTGTTAGATCTACGACTGAACACGAAACAATGGAGCACATCATGATGTAAAATGGACTATTTCTTCTTCTTCTCTTAATGCTCTCATCCTGCACTCCTCAGTTAACTCCTTCCCAATTCCTCCTCCCATTTTCTTTTAGCTTTCTTTAAGGCATCGTCGGTAAAGGAAATGGTCATTACAGTAATCAGTACGCGTTCCTCGCTATAAGTTTTACGAGGCATGGGCGGAGTTAAGGGGTCGGGGTGTGGCCAGTTTGGGAGGTGTGTCAAAAGGAATAAAAGAAATAAACACATTGACCACCTTCTGACCAAGCATTAATGCTGAGGTTCATGGTTTCGTTACTGTTAAGTGATGCTGTAATAATAATCTTACCGAAAACCCTGTTAAGAATCCAAACACGGGTTCAAATCCCAGTTTTATACGGCCGAACGGGAAGGAAACGCGACTCCTAAAGCTTTTTCCAGAGATTTTCCCAGCTCAAAGAAATGAATCATTATCATCCCACTGTACCCAGGACTGACCTTTTTGTAATAAGTAATTACAAAAGACGTTGAAGAATAACTACAGTTACTGACAAAGTGCTGAGTCTTTACATCTACACATTAACAAGACACATGATCTTCATCACGGCGTCTCTCCTGTGAAATCTTTTCGGACAAGCTTCGATCCGAAGGTCTGAGAAGAGCACGCTGTTACGAAGTTGGGATTTCAACAAATGACCGCTTGTTCGTTCGTGTTTGCAGGAACGATGCCGACCAAATCCGGGTGTAACTTGTGGCGTTCTGCCGTGTGGTACACGGCCTTCCTGGCGTCCGCCTCCCTCGTCGGTTTTCTCTACTACACCCCTTCCTTTCGATGTCGGACCCAGGAACTTGAAGAACCCATCGTGAACCCTGCACACGTGGTGCTCATCTGGCTCTGGCCCTTTAACAAGACCTTTGACCTCGACGTCTGCCGCTCGCACTTCAACGTTCACAGCTGTGTCTTAACAGCCGACCGGTATTTCATCGATAAAGCCGACGGCGTCCTGATCCACCACCGGGACATCGCTTGGGATGGGTCGAATCTCCCGCAGTTTCTTCGGCCGCCCCACCAGAAGTGGATCTGGATGAATTCCGAGTCGCCGTCCAACACGGCCTGGATCCCCGGCCTCGACAACCTGTTCAACATCTCGCTGAGCTACCGCAAAGACGCCGACGTCAGCGTGCCTTACGGCTCTCTGGTTCCGGTCGACCGCAGGTTTGAGGACTTTCTTGACGGTGTACCTTCTGAAAAGGACAAGCTAGTCTGCTGGATCGTTAGCAACTACAAGCCAGAACACCGGAGGATGCAGTACTACGAGCAGCTGCGCAAGTACATCCGGATTCACGTCTACGGCGACTTCTTCGAGAAGCGCGTTTCCGAGGAGGAGTACAAAGACGTCGTCTCGAGCTGCAAGTTCTACCTGTCCTTCGAGAACTCCGTGCACAAGGACTACGTCACGGAGAAAACTGTTCAACGCTCTGGATCTGGGCGCCGTCCCCGTCGTCTTCGGCCCGTCCAGGCAGAACTACGAGCGGTTCGTCCCCGGCGACGCCTTCATCCACGTAGACGACTTCCCTTCCATGAGGGCTCTGGCTAAGCACCTCTTCCTTTTGCACCGGAACGAAGCCTTGTACCTCGGGTACTTCAGGTGGAGGAGGCGTTTCCGAGTAAAGACGTCTTCCTTCCCGGTGGAAAACGCGTGCCGGGCTTGCGAGTACATCCGACGGAACAGGCAGTACCAGGTGCTTACGAATCTGTATCAGTGGTACTGGGGGACGAGCAGAGGACTTGACCTGCCACCGTCCGTCTACTAACCTGAACACACCTTTTCAGTGCCTCGAGACTTTATTCTCTTCTTTTTCGTTCTTCCTCTGATCACTGCCTCGGTCAGATTGTTCAGGTTCTTCATCAGTTTGAACGTAAATCTGGCGTGTGTATGTTTTCTGAATGAATGTCCCCCTCCCACCAGGAAGGTCTTTTCATCATCGCTCCTGAAAGGTAGACCGTTGCGAATCGATACTCATCTGTTCTCACGTGCAATTATTTATTTATTTATTTATTTATTTATTTATTTATTTATTGCAACACAACGCTCCAGTTGTTTATGCATCTGTCATCTGAAAGACTGTGGGGTTAATCAATAGCGAGCGTTGAAGAAAAGGAGCTCAATTCTAAACCGAGATTGTCTTCTAGCTTCCACGATCCTGATCAGATTAAAAAATTAAAAAATAAATAAATAAATACCCGAATTAAATAATTAAATGCAAATATGACTCCGCAAACTCACAATGCTGTGTCATGTTTCTTTGAGTATTATTTCTTATTCGGATCATTAGCGGGCTGGATGAGGAGCGACGCCGACTGCTACGATCTTCTCGTTTCGCCACCGCACGGACGTGCAGGGAATTCTTATTTCTCCTCCTGTGTTATTTCTCCCAGGGGGAAAAAAAAGGGAAAAATCTAGTAACTCAGAAAATCTATTATTCTAGTTGGAAGATGTGTGTGTATGTTGATCAGAGTGTCCGTGTGATGTGTGTATCCGTCAGGGTTGAGTTGTATCACTCGGTTTAGTTAACACGAAACGACATTTTAAAGTCGGATGTTTTCAAGCGGACACGACTAAAAGTTTTTGTTGTTGTTGTTTTTGATGAACTAGGTGAGCTTCAGCCAGTCGACAGCTCAAAGTGTTCTGTTGGAGAGATCTGAAAAGTGTGTGTGTGTGTGTGTGTGTGTGTTTTTGTTAAAAATTTGTAGGCTGGTCACATCCATCACGCTTTTAATAAGACGGCAATCTTCACTCTGGGAAATATGACGATATAACCTCAATATCATCACGATAAAAGAACTAAAATCAACTTTTTAACAACTAAAGAAAAATTGCGGCTCGTCACGTTTTCGAAAATATATTTAAAAAATAAACGGATTAAACGGCACTTATTTAATGTTAAAGTTTTGTAGGGAATGTATTAAAATTGCTGAAAGTTATACTTTTGAAAAATATTTTGTTCTTTTTCGGTATTAGATGATCGTTTCTGGGGTTTTTTTTTGTGTGTAGACATTGAATCAAAGGATAATCACACACAAGTAAGGCTGGGCGATTATATCGCTTATAATATCCATATCGTGGTAAATGATCACACGATACATTTTTTCGGAGATATCGTTGGTATGGTGATTTTTACGTTTTAAAAAATATTATTATTACAAATTAAACGGTACTGAATGTAGGCCGCTGATTTGACGGGAATGTCTTTGGACGTTTTTAAACTTTTTAACGTAATAATTTTTTCTTTGTAGACATTTGGAGAAAAAATATCGTCGAACCCGTTTTTTTGGTTTTGTTTATTTGACCACTGTATCGCAGACGGTTTGTTAGCGAAATTCTATATACCCTGATGCGCGTCGTGGATCGTAGTAATGTCCGTAAGTATCGTGACCTATAATAAGATACATATTTGTGTCGTATCCTTTTCAGTTTTGATAGTTTTATTATTACTTCGTCAGCATTATTTACAGTTTATTCGGGCTAAAGTTCATGTTTAATGTTCACTAAAGCAGTAGAAATGCTAGTCAAAGGAACGATGGCGTAAAGCGTTATGAAATAAAAACCTAACTTCGGTGGAGATCGGTGTTTCGAGGAGGTATGGAGCGTGATGGTTCTGGTTTATTTGCTTGTTTAATCAAGCGAGGGAAAACGCCGGTGAACGCCGAGACGAGACGAGCGTACGGCACGATTAGCGACGGTGTGAGCTGTAATATGCTGTACGGGTTTTTAAGCACGTGAAGACGAAGCAGAGTGAGAAACTGGATGCAAGGTGATTTGAATACGGCAGAGACTTGGCAAGGAGACAAAGAAGTTCTGAAAAAGAAGAGACTGAAAACGGGCGAACGTTAGCAAAGGGACCGGGTCATGTGACCTGCTTATAGTTACGTGAAGTCGAGAATGCAGCTGTGTTGTTTTTAAGAGTCTGTGCGTCATTCTGGTTATGACCTCGGGATTTAATGCATGAACTATCGATGTTAAGTTTTAGTGCTCAGATCTAATATTTTCCCACTCGGACCTTGTTGACCTGCCTCTGAAAATCAGGCCCAGCCCTGACGGCACTAAATGGTAGAGGAAGTGGGATTTATTGGTCACGCTACATAAATAAACCGCTCGTGTGGTCGGTTATTCATGCCGCGGTTTTCCAGCCTCCAAACCGAAGAAAACCCCGCCTCCTCTCAGAATTCCTACAAGTACAAGGGACGGTCTTCTCGATCCCAGTTTCAGCAAGTGACCTCAAATCAGCATGGCTGCTCGCAGCGTGCGCCGTAAACGAAGTTCCCGTTTTGTTACACCTCCCTGCTTCCGCTCAGGGCCTCTGCGATGGACACACTGCACTTTATTACACGGTGTTTCTTTTCTTTTCTTTATTCTTTTAACAATGAAATCTATCCGACGGAATTAATCCGAGTAGGTCAATGGCGAAGGTGTGGTTGAGGCGAAGGAAGTTGTTGATTTGTGCTGAATATGTGAAAGATCAATTTTATCGCATGATAAACGCATGAAGTCTATAAGATTTTTCGCAATTAAAAGCAGATTAGAAGAAATGGGTGGAGTCTCATTTGCATATTCATCAAATCTGCCATGTTTTTTTTTTTTTTTAATGATGATGACGGTGAAAGTCTTGGCACTCCTGTGCCTTTTTTAGTCATCTACTGTTAATATTGTTTATCAAAACTATAAGTCAAGCAATTTGTTATTCGCAGGGGTGTGGCCAAACCAAACCCCGCCCTCCTATCACATCTCTAAAGCTCTAACACTCCTGTGCAGTTCATATGGACTGAATCATATCAGCGTTGTAGCGTTCTACAGAATAGAGGATTATTATTATTATTATTATTGTTATTATTATTATTGTTATTATTGTTATTGTTAAGGCCTGGGGTAATATTTTTAAGTGGTTCATTAATAACATCATCATCATACTAATATTAATAAGACCAATAATAATAAGACCAATAATAATAATAATAATAATAATAATAACAATAATAAGAAGAAGACCAATAATAAGACCAATAATAATAATAATAAGAGGAAGAAGAAGAGCAATAATAATAAAAATTAACCTTTTTTATTTTCATGACAATTATTATTAAAGTCTGGGTGTTTCATATTTTTAAGCAGTTAATTGATATTTGTTTGTTTGTTTGTTTATTTGTTTTGTTTGTTTCTTCTTCCTAAATTATAAGCCTAGTTAATTGGTCATTAAAGCTGAATAGGTTTTAACTTCATTCATTATAAATAATATAAACAATATTATACGTAACAACAATACCAACTGAAGTGTCCAGGTCCATCTTCTACCGCTTATTCCTTCTTCAGGGTCACGGGGGAACCTGGAGACTATCCCAGGGAGCATGGGGCACAAGGCGGGGTACACCCTGGACAGGGTTCCAGTCCATCACAGGGCACAATCACACACACACTCACACACACATTCATACACTACGGACACTTTAGACACATCAATCAGACTACCATGCATGTGTTTGGACTGGGGGAGGAAACCAGAGTACCCGGAGGAAACCCCTGCAGCACGGGGAGAACATGGTCCTGGCGGGAATCAAACCTCCGACCCTGGAGGTGTGAGGCAAAAGTGCTAACCACTAAGCCACCATGCACCTACTAACTGAAGTGCAAAAGCTAAAAAATAAAAAAAAGTGCTGTTAATAATCATGATAGAAAAGGTTTAGCAGCTGATTTGGTTTCTGTCGATGGAAAGTTCGGGAATAAAAAGCTTTTATGGCTCCAATAAATAATTGTGATGATGCATATTTGCCTGCTGTGCCCAATATTTCTGGATTATGTCCATAAAATAAACATGCGCTCGAATCATCACAGGGTCCATGTAGTTTCTCTGTTCAATTTGGGTTTTTTTTTTTTTTTTAAGCCTGGAAGGAGTTCCTGGCTGCAGCACTGTTGAAACCCCCTGCTATACATAATTAATGTGCCATTTCACCAAATGATTACTGATTATGTATCACACCACTGATTATTCAAAACACACACACACACATGCAGAAAAAAGTTTTGGGTGACTTTAATAACTCTTCGGAAATAATAAGTGACCACTTGGTGGCGCTGTGGCCTCATCCTCCGAGCACACGGTTGGAGTTTACAGTGGAGGTGGGAAAAAAAAAAACCCCACAAAACAAAAAAAACTGTCCATTTATTACACTTCAGCACGCAAGCTTGAGAAATAACGCTGGCAGCAGAGTGCTTGGAAAGGAGAAAAGAGGAAAGGAAGGAGGGGGAAAAAAAAGAAAAAGAAATGGCAAATGTTTCTGTCCACACGCATGGACAGCATGTGGAGCGTAATCTGTGCATGAGCTTCTTCCCCAATTAGGCTCAAATGATGAGTTTTAATAAGCGGCACATGACGGCCAAGCTGCTGATTTTAGCAATAAAAATGGACACATGGCTGCGTATGAATGAGAGGAGAGGAAGAAGAGAGGACGAGGAGAGGAAGAGGAGAGGAAGAAGAGAGGATGAGGAGAGGAAGAGGAGAGGACGAGAAGAGGAGAGGATGAGGAGAGGAAGAAGAGAGGACGAGGAGAGGACGAGAAGAAGAAGAGAGGAAGAAGAGAGGACGTGGAGAGGAAGAAGAGGGGAAGAGGAGAGGAAGAGGACGAGGAGAGGAAGAGGAGAGGACGAGGAGAGGAAGAAGAGAGGACGAGAAGAGGAGAGGAAGAAGAGAGGACGAGGAGAGGACGAGAAGAGGAGAGGAGAAGAAGAAGAGAGGACGAGGAGAGGAAGAAGAGGGGAAGAGGAGAGGAAGAGAGAGACGAGGAGAGGAAGAGGAGAGGAAGAAGAGAGGACGAGGAGAGGACGAGGAGAGGAAGAGGAGAGGAAGAAGAGAGGACGAGGAGAGGACGAGAAGAGGAGAGGAGAAGAAGAAGAGAGGACGAGGAGAGGAAGAAGAGGGGAAGAGGAGAGGAAGAGGACGAGGAGAGGAAGAGGAGAGGACGAGGAGAGGAAGAAGAGAGGACGAGAAGAGGAGAGGAAGAAGAGAGGACGAGGAGAGGACGAGAAGAGGAGAGGAGAAGAAGAAGAGAGGACGAGGAGAGGAAGAAGAGGGGAAGAGGAGAGGAAGAGGACGAGGAGAGGAAGAGGAGAGGACGAGGAGAGGAAGAAGAGAGGACGAGAAGAGGAGAGGACGAGGAGAGGAAGAGGAGAGGAAGAAGAGAGGACGAGGAGAGGACGAGAAGAGGAGAGGAGAAGAAGAAGAGAGGACGAGGAGAGGAAGAAGAGGGGAAGAGGAGAGGAAGAGGACGAGGAGAGGAAGAAGAGGATGTAGTAATGCTTTATCGTATATCTGTATCTTTAATAAGCTGTGATGTAAGTTATATCCGTCTCTCATCCTCCCTGTGGGATTTCTATACAGTTATCCCAGTATTCCGGTGGGCCTTGGTTTGATATGTATGCACCTACACACACACACACACTCCTATTCTCCATTATGAAGTGTATTACTGCCACGCAAGGAAAAAATTCCCATAGGCATCTAGTTACTACAAGAGAAGCATCTCATTACTACTAGAAAATATTTCGTTATTACAAAGAAAGCAACTCGTTATTACTCTCTCTCTCTCTCTCTCTATATATATATATATATATAGTAATAATTACGAGATATCTGGGTATTACAAGATGTGTATCACTTTACTCTTAGAAAACATGGTGATATTATGAAAAAGCAACTCTTTACTCTAAGGAAACCTCATGTTTTTACCATATAAACTATTACAAGATATTTATCTCGCTGCTCTTGCAAAATATCTTTCATCTCGTTATTATGATATATGTATCTCGTATCTCAACTTTTAAGAACATCAATTTAGTTTAAAAAAAAATGCATTTCAGTTCCTATCGAATATATATCTCGTTACCACGAGGGAAATATCTCGTTTCTACGCGTAAAACATCTCGTTACCACGAGGGAAATATCTCGTTTCTACGCGTAAAACATCTCGTTACCACGAGGGAAATATCTCGTTTCTACGCGTAAAACATCTCGTTACCACGAGGGAAATATCTCGTTTCTACGAGAAAAACATCTCGTTACCACAAGGGAAATATCTCGTTACCACAAGGGAAATATCTCGTTACTACGAGTGAAACATCTCGTTACCACAAAGGAAATATCTCGTATCTACAAGAAAAACATCTCGTTACCACAAGGGAAATATCTCGTTACTACGAGTGAAATATCTCGTTACCACAAGGGAAATATCTCGTTACTACGAGTGAAACATCTCGTTACCACAACGGAAATATCTCGTTACTACGAGTGAAACATCTCGTTACTACGAGTGAAACATCTCGTTACCACGAGGGAAATATCTCGTATCTACAAGAAAAACATCTCGTTACCACGAGGGAAACATCTCGTTACTACGAGAAAAACATCTCGTTACCACGAGGGAAACATCTCGTTTCTACGCGTAAAACATCTCGTTACCACAAGGGAAATATCTCGTATCTACAAGAAAAACATCTCGTTACCACGAGGGAAATATCTCGTATCTACAAGAAAAACATCTCGTTACCACGAGGGAAACATCTCGTTTCTACGCGTAAAACATCTCGTTACCACGAGGGAAATATCTCGTATCTACGAGAAAAACATCTCGTTACCACGAGGGAAATATCTCGTTTCTACGAGAAAAACATCTCGTTACCACAAGGGAAATATCTCGTATCTACAAGAAAAACATCTCGTTACCACAAGGGAAATATCTCGTTACTACGAGAAAAACATCTCGTTACCACAAGGGAAATATCTCGTATCTACAAGAAAAACATCTCGTTACCACGAGGGAAACATCTTGTTTCTACGCGTAAAACATCTCGTTACCACAAGGGAAATATCTCGTATCTACAAGAAAAACATCTCGTTACCACGAGGGAAATATCTCGTTTCTACGCGTAAAACATCTCGTTACCACGAGGGAAATATCTCGTTTCTACGCGTAAAACATCTCGTTACCACGAGGGAAATATCTCGTTACCACAAGGGAAATATCTCGTTTCCACGCGTAAAACATCTCGTTACCACAAGGGAAATATCTCGTTTCTACGCGTAAAACATCTCGTTACCACGAGGGAAATATCTCGTTTCTACGAGAAAAACATCTCGTTACCACAAGGGAAACATCTCGTTACCACAAGGGAAATATCTTGTTACTACGAGTGAAACATCTCGTTACCACAAGGGAAATATCTCGTATCTACAAGAAAAACATCTCGTTACCACAACGGAAATATCTCGTTACTACGAGAAAAACATCTCGTTACCACAACGGAAATATCTCGTTACTACGAGTGAAACATCTCGTTACTACGAGTGAAACATCTCGTTACCACAAGGGAAATATCTCGTATCTACAAGAAAAACATCTCGTTACCACGAGGGAAACATCTCGTTTCTACGAGAAAAACATCTCGTTACCACAAGGAAAACATCTCGTTACCACGAGGGAAACATCTCGTTTCTACGAGAAAAACATCTCGTTACCACAAGGAAAACATCTCGTTTCTACGAGAAAAACATCTCGTTACCACAAGGGAAATATCTCGTTACTACGAGAAAAACATCTCGTTACCACAACGGAAATATTTCGTTACTACGAGTGAAACATCTCGTTACCACGAGGGAAATATCTCGTATCTACAAGAAAAACATCTCGTTACCACGAGGGAAACATCTCGTTACTACGAGAAAAACATCTCGTTACCACAAGAGAAAAATCTTGTTACTACAAAGCAAACAGATGTTTTCTAAGAGATATTTTCTTGTAATGAGATATTCTTGTAGTAACATGATGCTGTCATAATAATGAGATGTTTCTTTGTGATAACCAGATGCCTTTTTTGTAATAATGAGATACTTTCCTCATAACAACTAGGTGTTTCTTCTCGTAACAATGAGAAGTTTTTTTTAACAACACCTAGATGATTTCCTGTAGTAATGAGATGTTTTCTAAGAGCAATGAGATTACATTGTATACCTTGTAACACCAAGACATGTTCTCATAACAAGATGTTTTGCTTCTAATGATGAGATGCTTCGTATAATAAGATGCGTCTTCATAATAGCTGTATCTTTCTCGTATTAATCAGATGCTTCCTTTGTAAGAACGTATTCAGTAAGTAATGAGTATCTCCTGCAATAGCGAAAAGATTTTCTTATAATAACGAGATGTTTGGTATTACCATGAAACTTTTCTGTTAATAAAAGAAATTTGTAACATGATACATATCTCTTAATAACAAAGTGTTTACTCTTAATGACTAGATACATATCTTATAAACAAGATGCTTTTCTTATAGAACTGAGATGTTTTCCTCATAGAACTGAGACGTTTTCCTCATAGAACTGAGATGTTTTCCTCATAGAACTGAGACGTTTTCCTCGTAGTAACGAGACGTTTTCCTCGTAGTAACGAGACGTTTTCCTCGTAGTAACGAGACGTTTGCTTCGTAGTAACGAGACGGTTTCCTCGTAGTAACGAGACGTTTGCTTCGTAGTAACGAGACGTTTTCCTCGTAGTAACGAGACGTTTGCTTTGTCAATGGCAAACGTTTTCCTCGTAGCGAACGTTTTTCCCCGTAATAACGAGACGTTTTCCTCGTAATGTGACAACGTTTTCCTCGTAGTAACGTGAACGTTTGCTTCGTAGTAACGAGCGGTTTCCTGTTAACGTGAGAGCGTTGCTTGCTGGCAACGAAACGTTTTCCTCGTAGTAACGAGACGTTTCCTCGTAATAACGAGACGTTTTCCTCGTAGTAACGAGACGTTTTCTTCGTAGTAACGAGACGTTTTCCTCGTAGTAACGAGACGTTTGCTTCGTAGTAACGAGACGGTTTCCTCGTAGTAACGAGACGTTTGCTTTGTAGTAACGAAACGTTTTCCTCGTAGTAACGAGACGTTTTCCTCGTAATAACGAGACGTTTTCCTCGTAGTAACGAAACATTTTCTTCGTAGTAACGAGACGTTTTCCTCGTAGTAACGAGACGTTTGCTTCGTAGTAACAGGACATTTTCCTCGTAGTAACCAGATGTTTTTCTTGTATAACCGAGATGTTTGAAGTAACGCAATGTTTTTCTCGTAGAACTGAGACCTCGTAGTAATAAGATGTAGGCAGTGCCTTCGTTACTCTGTCCCCCATACCACTCCGTTTTGCTCTCTGTCACTGTCTCTCTCTTTTCTCTCATGCTCCCTCTCTCTCTCCATCTCTTTTCCGATGTGCAATGTCATGGCTCAGCACTGAACGTCACCAGGTTGATGGAGGAGAGGAAGAAAAAACAGGACGGAATTGGCAGGAGGGAGTGAGAGCACTGTATTCACCAGTGTGTGTCTGTGAGAAAGACACACACACACACACACACCCCTGTGGGGGAGATGGTGGTGTAAAAGAGCTCAGTGTGGCAAGAGTACAGCAGGG
>CM022774.1:6658719-6661219 GCA_012411365.1 Ameiurus melas
TGATGGATGGAAGAAGGAAAAAGAAAGAAAGAAAGCAAGGATGGAGGGAAGAAGGAAAAAGAAAGAAAGAAAGGAAGGATGGAGTGAAGAAGGAAAAAGAAAGAAAGAAAGGAATGATGGAGGGGAGAAGGAAAAAGAAAGAAAGAAAGAAAGGAAGGATGGAGGGAAGAATGAAAAAGAAAGAAAGGAAGGAAGGAGGGAAGAAGGACAAAG
This sequence comes from Ameiurus melas, assembly GCA_012411365.1. Taxonomy (NCBI): domain Eukaryota; kingdom Metazoa; phylum Chordata; class Actinopteri; order Siluriformes; family Ictaluridae; genus Ameiurus; species Ameiurus melas. Next base: position 6,658,933 of record CM022774.1, read on the forward strand.
AAAGAAAGGAAGGATGAAGGGATGAAGGAAAGAAAGGAAGGAAGGATGGATGGAGGGAAGAAGGAAAAAAGAAAGGAAGGAAGGATGGAGAGAAGGAAAGGAAAGAAAGAAAGGAAGGATGGAGGGAAGAAGGAAAAAGAAAGAAAGGAAGGAAGGATGGAGGGAAGAAGGAAAAATGAAAGAAAGAAAGGAACTAAGGATGGAGGGAAGAAGGAAAAAGAAAGAAAGAAAGAAAGAAAGAAAGAAAGGATGGAGGGAAGAAGGAAAAAGAAAGAAAGGAAGGAAGGATGATGGGAAGAAGGAAAAATGAAAGAAAGAAAGGAACTAAGGATGGATGGAAAAAGGAAAAAGAAAGAAAGGAAGGAAGGATGGAGGGAAGAAGGAAAAAGAAAGGAAGGATGGAGGGAAGAAGGAAAAAGAAAGAAAGGAAGGAAGGATGGATGGAAGAAGGAAAAAGAAAGAAAGGAAGGATGGAGGGAAGAAGGACAAAGAAAGAAAGGAAGAAAGGATGGAGGGAAGAAGGAAAAAGAAAGAAAGAAAGGAAGAAAGAAGGAGAAAGAAAGGAAGGATGGAGGGAAGAAGGAAAAAGAAAGAAAGGAAGGAAGGATGGATGGAAGAAGGAAAAAGAAAGAAAGGAATGATGGAGGGAAGAAGGAAAAAGAAAGAAAGAAAGAAAGAAAGAAAGAAAGAAAGAAAGAAAGAAAGAAAGGAAGGATGGAGGGAAGAAGGAAAAAGAAAGAAAGAAAGGAATGATGGATGGAAGAAGGAAAAAGAAAGAAAGGAAGGATGGAGGGAAGAAGGACAAAGAAAGAAAGGAAGGAAGGATGGAGGGAAGAAGAAAAAGAAAGAAAGAAAGAAAGAAAGAAAGAAAGAAAGGAAGAAAGAAGGAGAAAGAAAGGAAGGATGGAGGGAAGAATGAAAAAGAAAGAAAGGAATGAAGGATGGATGGAAGAAGGAAAAAGAAAGAAAGGAATGATGGAGGGAAGAAGGAAAAAGAAAGAAAAAAGAAAGGAAGGATGGAGGGAAGAAGGAAAAAGAAAGAAAGAAAGGAATGATGGAGGGGAGAAGGAAAAAGAAAGAAAGGAAGGATGGAGGGAAGAAGGAAAAAGAAAGAAAGGAAGGAAGGATGGAGGGAAGAAGGAAAAGAAAATAAGAAAGAAAGAAAGGAAGGATGGAGGGAAGAAGGAAAAAGAAAGAAAGAAAGGATGGATGGAGGGAAGAAGGAAAGAAAGAAAGGAAGGATGGATGAAAGAAAGAAAAAGAAAGGAAGGAAGGATGGAGGGAAGAAGGAAAAGAAAGAAAGAAAGGAATGATGGAGGGGAGAAGGAAAAAGAAAGAAAGAAAGAAAGGAAGGATGGAGGGAAGAATGAAAAAGAAAGAAAGGAAGGAAGGAGGGAAGAAGGACAAAGAAAGAAAGGAAGGATGAAGGGATGAAGGAAAGAAAGGAAGGAAGGATGGATGGAGGGAAGAAGGAAAAAAGAAAGGAAGGAAGGATGGAGAGAAGAAGGAAAAAGAAAGAAAGAAAGAAAGGAAGGATGGAGGGAAGAAGGAAAAAGAAAGAAAGGAAGGAAGGATGGAGGGAAGAAGGAAAAATGAAAGAAAGAAAGGAACTAAGGATGGAGGGAAGAAGGAAAAAGAAAGAAAGAAAGGAAGGATGGAGGGAAGAAGGAAAAAGAAAGAAAGGAAGGAAGGATGATGGGAAGAAGGAAAAATGAAAGAAAGAAAGGAACTAAGGAGGGAGGGAAGAAGGAAAAAGAAAGGAAGGATGGAGGGAAGAAGGAAAAAGAAAGAAAGAAAGGAAGGATGGAGGGAAGAAGGAAAAAGAAAGAAAGGAAGGAAGGATGGAGGGAAGAAGGAAAAAGAAAGGAAGGATGGAGGGAAGAAGGAAAAAGAAAGAAAGAAAGCAAGGAAGGATGGAGGGAAGAAGGAAAAAGAAAGAAAGGAAGGAAGGATGGATGGAAGAAGGAAAAAGAAAGAAAGAAAGAAAGGATGGAGGGAAGAAGGACAAAGAAAAAAAGGAAGGAAGGATGGAGGGAAGAAGGAAAAAGAAAGAAAGAAAGAAAGAAAGAAAGGAAGAAAGAAGGAGAAAGAAAGGAAGGATGGAGGGAAGAATGAAAAAGAAAGAAAGGAAGGAAGGATGGATGGAAGAAGGAAAAAGAAAAAAAGGAATGATGAAGGGAAGAAGGAAAAAGAAAGAAAGAAAGAAAGAAAGAAAGAAAGAAAGAAAGAAAGAAAGAAAGGAAGGATGGAGGGAAGAAGGAAAAAGAAAGAAAGAAAGGAATGATGG
>CM022774.1:6663719-6723719 GCA_012411365.1 Ameiurus melas
GAAGGATGGATGGAAGAAGGAAAAAGAAAGAAAGGAATGATGGAGGGAAGAAGGAAAAAGAAAGAAAGAAAGAAAGAAAGAAAGAAAGAAAGAAAGAAAGAAAGAAAGAAAGAAAGAAAGAAAGGAAGGATGGAGGGAAGAAGGAAAAAGAAAGAAAGAAAGGAATGATGGAGGGAAGAAGGAAAAAGAAAGAAAGGAGGGAAGTCAGAAAGAAATGCATTTCAGTCTCAGAACAAACACCAAACACTGACATGGCAGCTAACTAGCATATTAGTGGAGTTAGCTTCCTAGCTCAGAATTTAACAGAATTTAATAGTTAGCGAAACTGCTTAATTTATATCGCTTTACCGAAGCTAAACGCTACATCCAGCTAGCTAACCCTCGATCTCCACATCACTTTCTTACTGAGGAGTTCCCTCTAACGGACTTTGTTCAACTAACGACTGAGTTCATGGCGTCCATCATTCCGCGGCTGCAAAGTGTTTGTTTAGCTGAATATCTCTCCCGGTCTTTACGTGCTAATAACTGGATGAACATTTGAGCTAAAATCAGTCCGAATCCTGAATAAAAATCTCGGTAGATCATTCGGTCAGATTATATTAAGAAGCTAAATGACCGGCTGATGAAGGAAATGGAGCTTCATAAACTTATATTTGTTTTATTGTAATCCCGTGATGAGGTATATTAGATCAGACAGACGATACTCAACATACTTAGACTTGCTAAGATAGCTTTATGAAACTCCCTCACCGTGTGTGTGTGTGTGTGTGTGTGTGTGTGTGTGTGTGTGTGAGAGAGAGAGAGAGATCTTTGCGAAGACCAAATGTTCCTGCACTTGGAGATTTGTGGGGACATTTTATATCCACTGCAGCCTCAGATCCTTGGCTGACAGGAGAGGAACCTGATGTGGTCTTCTGCTGTAGTAGGAGATCCACCTGGAGGTTGTGGAGACTGAGATGCTTTTCTGCTCAGCACAGAGTGCTTATTTGAGTTCCTGTAGCCTTCCTGTCAGCTCTGGCTCAGCGAAGTGTTCGCGTTCACAGAACTGCTGCTTCCCCATACCGTTCACGTTGTGCGTGAAAATCCCAGAAGATCAGCAGTTTCTGAAAGATTCAACCTAGCAAAGAAAAGTCGCTGAGATGACTGAGATTGTTCTCCATCCTGATGTTGGAGAACATGATGTGAACATTAACCGAAGCTCGTGACCTGGATCTGTATGACTGGCTGAATGAGGAGGTGTACTGATGTTCCTAATAAAGTGACCAGTGTGTGTGTGTGTGTGTGTGTGTGTGTGTGTGTGTGTGTGTGTGTGTGTGTGTGTGTGTGTGAAAGCAGCAGGGAAGGTAATGCTGTATCAGAATGTTTGCATATGTGCTGAATTTGCTGTTTCATCCCCAGAAGACCTCATATTCACTTCTTCATCATCCACTGCTTCTGCTCTCCTCCGTCCTCTTACTCCTTTACTCTCTTTTTCTGTCGCTCTCTCTGTCTCACTCTCTCTCTTTTTTTCTCTCCCCCGTCTGTCTGTCTCTCTCTCTATCGCTACCACCCTACCCATCCTGTCACTCTCTCTTTCTCTCTGTCCCTCTGTCTTTCTGTCTCCATGTCTGTCTCAGTCTCTTTTTCTCTCAACCTGCCTATCTCTGTCTCTCTCTCTCTCTCTCTCTTCCCCCTTTCTCTATGTCTCTCCATGTCTGTCTCACTCTCTCTTTTTTCTCTCTCCCTGCCTGTCTGTCTGTCTTTCTGGCTCTATCTCTGCCACCCTGCTCATCCTGTCTCTCTAACTTTCCTCTATGTCTCTATGTCTCTCCAACTCTCTCTCTCTTTTCCACTCACCCTGCCTGTCTTTGTCTCTCTCTTTCTTTCCTCCTTTCTCTATGTCTCTCCATGTCTGTCTCACTCTCTCTCTATTTTCCTCTCACCCTACCTGTTTCTGTCTCTCTCTTTCTTACCTCCTTTCTCTATGTCTCTCCATGTCTGTCTCACTCTCTCTCTTTTCCTCTCACCCTGACTGTCTCTATGGCTCTCTTTCTTCCCCCCTTGCTCTCTGTCTCTCCATGTCTGTCTCTCTCTATGTCTCTCTCTGGCCATCTCTCTCCCACTTGTCTCTCTCCATCTCTGTCACCCTGTCTCTGTCTGTCTCTCTCTCTCTCCCCCCTCTCTCTGTGTCCCTCTATCTCTACCACCCTGTCTATGTCTGTCTCCCTTTCTTCCCCCTTTATCTCTCTGTCTCACTTTCTGTCTCTCCATCTCTATCATTCTGTCTGTCTCTGCTCCCCCCACACACTTTTCCATGTCTGTCTCTCTGTCTTTCTCCATCTCTGCCACCCTGTCTCTTTTTTCTCTTTCTCTCTCCCTTTCTCTGTGACTCATATGGAAATAGAAAAGGGCAAAGAGAGAGAGAAGGAGAAAAAAATCCTCCCATCACAGTGGCCCATTTAATGGAGTGCAGTAGTGAGATTTGGCCTCTTTGCCATTATAGGAGATCAGTTCAGGGTAAAAATAGACTGATTAAGTTTATTAGGAGGTGCTGCTGGGGGGCGTGATAGACTCTCTCTCTCTCTCTCTCTCTCTCTCTTTCTCTCTCTCTCTCCTTTCTTTGTGCCTCATTATTATATCTATTTCTTTTAGTCTTTACAATTCTCCCCTCAGCTACTTTTCTCATTCCTCTCTCTTGTTCCTTCTCTCCCATACTTCATTTTCTTTCTCTTCTTCATGTCTTTAGTCTCACTCCATCTTTTCTGTTTTTTCTTCAACCTTTCTCTCTCTCTTTTTGCTTTGTTGGTCTTTTTTGGTGGAGTCTCTCTCTCTCTCTCACCGTGATTGGCTGAGCCGAGCATTTGAGCCGATATACAGTGCGGTGAAAACGGTGCAGTCCATTATGATGTGATGATGCCGGTGTAGGGCACTTGGAAGTGTGCGTACTCACGGCAGCCATTTACAGGCTCGTTCCTGACTGGAGTGCTGAAACACATTTCCTCCACAGGGCCCTTATATGAAGCGAGTGGTGGTCTTTATGTTATTATTCAGAATGCAGGTAAAGTCCAAGTGGAAAAGATATTAGCGTTTTGCATTTCGAAATGATGCACGCTAACCAGTGTATTGAGGCAAGATGATTTAAGAAATGATGATGCAAGCCACAGCAAATTGTTCAGTGTCACGAATTCCACGTAATGAAGGTTAGGACGGATGCAAGTGCAGAAAAGAGCTTTTAATGAAGAGAAGCAGGCTGACAAATCCAAATCAAGAGACAATAGCGTGGTCGAAAAAAAAAAAAAAACAACAACAACAGGCAATGATTCAAGCGATCTTCACATACGGGAAACAACCAATGACAATACAGGGGCGGAGACGGGACATAAACCACAACAAAAGCACGTGTCTAAAGTAAACAATGTCAGTGGCACTGAATACCCAAAAGCATGCGTTTGCTAAGTGGGTTTCCGAGCACGCTGCAATCTCTTAAACAGGAAGTAATAAAAAATATCAAAAACTCGAGAGAAAAAAAGTTTATTTTACTGTTTGTTTCGTTCACTCGTGACCATCGCGATATCTGAAATGTAGCGACTTTGAGGAAGGCTTTAAGCTCCACCCACTCTGCAATAACATCATGTCATACATCCATGAAAAGCTTGTTTTCTAAACAACTCTTATTTTCTACAGTATATGGACTGAAGACACGCCCACTCAGTGCACCTCTCATTTCTTATATATGGACTGAAAGACACGCCCACTCAATGCACCTCTCATTTCCATATATGGACTGAAAGACACACCCACTCAGTGCACCTCTCATTTCTTATATATGGACTGAAAGACACACCCACTTAGTGCACCTCTCATTTCTTTATATGGACTGAAAGACACGGCCTCTCAGTGCACCTCTTTTTTCTTTATATGGACTGAAAGACACGCCCACTCGGTGCACCTCTCATTTATGTATTTGGACTGAAAGACATGCTTTTAGACCTTGTTGTAGACTGATGTTTTCTATCCAGTGTGTTCATTATTATTATTATTATTATTATTATTATTATTATTATTATTATTATTATTTTGTTATTATGTATACAGACTACAGCCCCCTGGTGGCGTGGAGAGTCACAGAATTTTACACACTCAGAACGTCATATCATGCCTTTGACGTGTCATCACGTCTTTCACGTCACTGCTTGGTGTTGCTTCTTTAAAATGTGTTTGGTGTGTTACAGCACTCAGTCCCTTTCCTCCTCATCTTCATTAACTCACATTTCAACTCTTCATTTTAGTTTTTTCCAGCATGTCCTGTATCTCCCCCTACACACACACACGTGTGTGAGTGTGTTTATGTCTGCGTGTGTGTGTGTGTGTATGTGTATGACCCGAGCGGCCCAAGCCCCTCCCAGTGGATAATATTAGCAGGAGTTTCAGCCTGTGAGCATGTGTGTATGTGTATAGGTACGTGTCTGTATGTGAGTGTGTGAGAGGCTCTCAGAATGACAACACACACTCCAGAGTTGTTGCTGTGGCAGCGCTTTTGTAATTAAGTGTGTATCATGAGTTGGTCCTCATTACAGCGAATTTCGACCCTACAATACCGTGGGACTTGTATTTTTGGGTCCAGACTGACATAAATGAGCTCATACACTCCCACACACACACACCCACACACGTCTCCCCGACCTCTCACACACGTTTCGGATGGGTGCGGCTCAGCGGGTAAGAAAACAGCGTTGTTTAAAGAGAGAACAAACACAGCAAACGAGTCAATAAACTGAGCAGAGGTCAGAGTGGGTTTTATTTAGCATCTGTTTCATTTGGTTTGCGTGCACAGAGCGGTGCCAAAAATCCTTACTCACATGTGCATCATTAAATACACAAACACACAAACACACACACCTAACCCTGGGTTTGCTCCCTGCGGCGAGTGTGTGTCTGCCCATCTCTATGTGAAAATAGACAGGCTGGGGGGGAAAAGCCGAAAACATCCAAATGTAACAAAATATACTACAAAATATCCCAAATGTAAATGTATCGAAAGACTTTTAGATTTAAATTTGTTCTTATTTTTTTTATTTTTTTTTTAAAGAAAAGGTATTGTTGTAAGAAGGACATGAGATTAGTTGTGCTGAGCAAATGCATCAATAATTCAGAAGATTCTATATAGAGTTATGTCAAAATAAGTTACTTTCTAAAGTAACGGGCGATTCTCCAGCTGGGATCCTTGGAGATGTTTTGTCCACTCGAACCGTCCTCTTCACAGTGCGTTGAGTCGATACAGACACGCGTCCAATTCCAGGTCGATTCATAACATTTCCAGCTGACTAGAACTTCTTCATTATTGCCCTAATGGGCATTTTCAATGCTTGTGCTATTTTCTTATAGACACGTCCCATTGTGTGAAGCTCAACAACATTTTGCCGCACATCACAGCTATATTCCTCGCTCTTACCCATTGTTATGAATGACTAAGGGAATTTATACCCCTGTGAAACAGGAAGTCATGGTTAAACAGTTTCCTGTTCCTAGTCACCCAGGTGTACTTAAACAAAAGTAAAATATCATTGGGAATATACTTCAAATATATTTTTCTCATATGAATGCCAATAATGCCTATATTTAACAAAGCTATATTTATTTTTTTATTTTTTGCCTTTGTTTATTTATTCATTTTCATATGATTCATTTACATGTGATTCATTTACATATGATTCATTTTCATGTAATTCATATTCATGTATGTGATTCATTTACATGTGATTCATTTACATATGATTCATTTTCATGTAATTTATATTCATGTATGTGATTCATTTACATGTGATTCATTTACATATGATTCATTTTCATGTGATTCATATTCATGCATGTGATTCATTTTCATGTGATTCATTTACATATGATACATTTTCATGTGATTCATATTCATGCATGTGATTCATTTTCATGTAATTAATTTACATGTAATTCATTTTCATGTGTTTCATATTCCTGTGATTCATTTACCTTTTCTCCCCTCCCTTCCCCAAATATTTCATTGAGAAAAAATAATAATAACAATAATAATAATTATTATCATTACCATTATTATTAATTAATTAATTAATTTAAAATAAAATAAATAAAATAAAAAAGAATCCCCCCCCACACAAAGTGGACCTAGATTAAGCTAAAAAAAAATGACAAAAAAAAAAATTCCAGTACGAAAAAAGTCCCCTGCTGACTTCAAATCTACTAAATAGTCTGCGCACTTTAACAAATATAATGTCCATACCTTTTAAAGACTTATACCCAATAATATTACACAGTGTAGCATATTAAAATAAAATACAAGAAGAGAATAACAAGATGATAATAAAATAAAATAGAAATTAGAATAAATAACAAAGCTATATTTATTTTTGATAAACCTGTGTTGTGATTGTTTGATATCCGTGAGAGCAGAGAATTTCTGTGAATTGTTTGAACGAACGATGAAAAGGTTCAACAATAAAGACATTTTTACACAGCCTTCTTCGCTCATATTTACCAATTCTGACCAATCAGAATCCAGAATTCAGCAGAACTGTGGTGAAACCTATTATACTAAATGAACACTTCATTGTATTATTTATTTTTATTTAGCTAATTATGTGGATTCACGGGTGCACGGTGGCTTAGGGGTAAGCACGTTCGCCTCATACCTCCACGGTCCAGGGTTTGATTCCCACTGTGGCACCGTGTGTGGCGTTCACATGTTCTCCCCGTGCTGTGGGGGTTTCCTCCGGGTACTCCGGTTTCCTCCTCGAGTCCAAAGACATGCCTGGTGTGTCTAAAGTGTCCGTAGTGTATGAATGGGTGTGTGAGTGTGTATGTGATTGTGCCCTGCGATGGACTGGGACCCTGTTCAGGGTGTACCCCGCCTTGTGTCCAATGCTCCCTGGGACAGACTCCAGGTTCCTACTCTAAGCAGTAGAAGATGGGTTGATGGATGGATGTTGATTCAAAAAGGCCAGTGTTGTTACTTGTGGTGGAGTCGGCTGAGGGTGTGTTCATGTCAGTTCGAAATTCTTTTCGACTAACTGCTCTGCCTCTCTGTATTTTTTTTCTCATGAAACATTTTTCGATTGACCATAAATCAAATATTTTGGTCTACTCTTCTCATAAACTGCTGACAAGAGCCGGTCCCGCCCCCAGCTGACCTTATCATAAAACAAAAACAAAATGGTCCTTTTTCTGTTGGATTTACACGGTATTGCCATTTTATACCATTTATTCAGATTCATTTTTATTTATTTACCCCCAGCAACGTTTTCTTATTTAGAAAGGGATGCATACTCCCTCCAATTCTGTTCCGGGTGGCCAAAGACTGGATTATGAAACAGACAACAACTGACAAGCCAAGCGGCATTCAGTGGACTCCATAGTCCTGGCTAGAAGTCCTCAGGGTTTTTGCGCACGACGTGGCACTCCTTTCCACCAAGCAGGACCACCTAGAAGAGAAGACGTAGTGGCTCACAACACAAGCTCGGATCCAGCTAGAAGGAGAAGTTCTACAACAAACACTGGAAACCTTCACCTATCTGGGCAACGTGATGAGCTACAACAGTGGGACGGAAAAGGACATCCAGGCCGGACTTGGCGGAGCTTCACCAGACTTCCCTCCATCTGGGAGTCTTAGGAGATTACCATGAGAACCAAAGTAAAGCTGTACAACAGCGATGGCAAGTCTGTTCTGCGCTACGGTTCGGTGCCTCGGGAAAACACGCAACATCTTCTGGCTGAACAAAATAAGCAACATCGTGCTATACCAGAGGACAGGTGGTCGCAGCGTTGTCCAGGAGATCCAGCAATGCTGTCTGAGGTGGTTGGGCCATGTCCTAAGGATGCCAGCTAAGAGGATTCCAAACATGGCACTTCATCGGACACCACCAGGGAAGAGCATGCCCGGCCACCCTGACCCGAAAACAACATGGTGGAGAACTCTGCTGAAGGAACTAGTCTCATAGTCGCTTGGTATTATTTACCATAATCCAGAGAAAAAACAATCTGACATCCCAAACGGCTTCCTAATCGCTTTTGTTTGTGCACTACATACGGCATGCCGTAATGCCACCCCTACCTAGTGCCACGGAACACGCGTGCCTCGTGTTTCTGCTGCATTTGAATGTCCTCTGATGACGATATGCACGCCTATACTACATCGAATAATATTGGCACCCTCGGCTGCGTTTTGGTTACACGTTGCTATTAGAACAAGCTCCCAGCATCCTGTGCTTAACAAGTTCACCAAGTATAAAACCCACTCGGATATATTGACACAGCCCATCCCTGCTTGTAATATTGCACAGAAAGCTAATATAGTAATGCGGAGAAACATCTGCTACCCTTGTCTGGGCCCCCCCCCCCACTCTCTTATTCTCTAACCACCATCCTCCCATCTTCCGTTTTTGAGGTATTTTCAAAAATACCCTCCACCCCCGACCCCACCCCCCTTTCTCAATCTTCCACATATCCATTTCTGCTCCCTGCTTAGCTCTCGATCCCTGACTCTAAGCTATGCACGAGACCTCTGGGAACTCATTAAGCCACTAACATCAAATAAATAAAACAAACTGTGCAGACAAAATGAGAGATCTATTCAAAACAAAAGGAGGAGAGAGAGAGAGAGAGAGAAAGAGAGAGAGAGAGAAGAGAGCTCTCTCCATATCCCCCAGCCTGGCTCTTTTCCCCAGCACATCCTCTCGCTCTGCTTCTTCCCTCTTTGTTTCACTGGCTGCCTCTGTCAATTCAATTAATTTCAAACAGGCTTTATTGGCATGACGGCGGCATTATGGCGTTGCCAGAGCTTTTAGAAACACACACACACTTTTAAACACACACACACACACACACACACATACACGTACACACACACACGAGAAAAAACCCCACAGCATAATATCTTGTCTCGCAGCGTCTGGGTGCCTCGCATCCTCGCCTCTCTGTCTCGTCACACTCTTCCTGCCAGCATATAATCACACCAGCCAGACATCTAGTGAGAGAGAGAGAGAGAGAGAGAGAGAGTGAGAGAGAGAGTGAGAGAGAGAGAGAATGAATATAAATGGGGGAGGTGAAGAGAAAACTCTCTCTCTCTCTCTCTCTCGTCTTGTAGTTTCCCTAGCCTCCATTGTCCGAGCTGCATTAGATCAGTTTCAACACCACAAACCTGCACTACATGCACTCTTATTAGCTGCTTTAATCAGGTATAAATCACTGACTGTAGTCCATCTGGTGTGCTGCACAAAGTATTGGCCCCCTCTTTACTTTATCCGTTGGGAAATGGGATCACCGCTTTTTTTTTTTTTTTTTTTTTTGTTCTTTTTCTTTTCCATTTGTGAAAATTAGGTTCTAAAATTGGTCGAGGGACACAAGTCTGTCACTCACTGGTCTGCAATACAGCAGAGGAAAAGATGAATTGTGTGAGTGAGAGTTTCATGTCTGAACTTTCTCCCATTTTAAGTAAGATATAAAAAGCCAGCAGGGGGTTTTGTTACAGGGATACAGTCAACGCTGGCACGCTGTGATGTAACCCGGTTACTCTTAACGCTTCGAAGTGGGTTATTCTCCCCATAAAAGCACGCCCAGAAGTGTTTTATTCCTCTCATACCACAGCAATATGCTTTTATTATTAGGTTTCGAATATTTGGAGCGTTCGCGTTGCCTGTGAATGAGCTGTTGCTATAGAAACGATAACGCATTAGAACATTAGGACAAAGAACAGTTTTGATCATAAACCTGTGATGCGTAGCTGAACTACTGTCAGTGCTGCCGTTCTAGAAAATGGATCAACAGGCGTCTAACCAATCAGATTTGAGAGTTCTGCAGCGTTTGCGTGCGTTACGTTTTGGCACCGTACCGCTAGTGTTTCTGAACACTGATGTTTGTACAGCTGCTGTGTCACGCGTCAAGTCGAACGAACCCTGGACCTGAGACAAAACCCGTGTATGTACCCGATGACCCCAGGCCTAGCTCTCGCATCGCTCGTGACCTTCACGTAGCCAGGACCTGAACTTTGGAAGCTGCTCATAAGGTCAAAAGCTAGACCGGGGCGCCAGCTACCCAGGGAGCGGACCTTATTATTTGGATCGATCGCGTCTAAGCGGCGGGGAGAGCTATATGAGGTCCAGGAGCGGCGCTGGACTCCGAGGACTACCGCCGAGATGAGGAAAGATCGCAGCCACATGAGACACACGGAGAGAGAGTGAGAGGGAGCGAAGGAGAGAGGGAAAAGAGCGAGTGAGAAAGCAATGAGAGTGGCAGGATAAAAGAAAATCTTGATTTTGCGGGGGAGAGTATTGATTTCTGCTTTCCTCCTGGGTTGCCTATGTGAGCCCCGTCTATTATTAGTTTAGAGACAAAAAAAAAAACAGCGTGCACACACCGAGAGATGGATGGAGAGAGATGCAGCGAGCGGCGAGTGAGAGGAGAAATAAAAAGAGGGAGGAAAAGAGGGAATATAGAGTAAACAGCAAAGGTATGGAGGACGTCGTGATGAAGTGGTTTGTGCATGAAAAATGGAAAAAAAGTTTTTTTTTGGTGTTTTTTATTTTTTTTTTTTTTAGGAGAAAAGGAAGGGTTTTGTTAATTTTTTTTGTTTGTTTTTTTTTTTTTTAGAGTGCAGTTGTGTGAGAGAAAGTCAGTGGGGGGGCCCTGGCAGGTGGAGCACAGCAGCGTGTGTTAAGTGCATGCCTGGTTGGAGATGTCGGGATAAGCGGGAGATTAGAATCATGATTACACAACGTCTTCGCTCTAATGATCCGCACTGTTTGTCCGGCTTATCATGCCTTCTGCACCCTGGCGCGTGCGCTGTCATCGATATGAGCTGACACACATATTACACACACACACACACACACACACCCTTTTCCCACCAACACGGTTCAGAGAACCGGTAAACATTTACTCTAATGCACAGCATAAACAGAGCAGAGTTTTACGAGCGAATAGACACGGACTAGACGTAACACGGATAATCGTCGACATGGTGAAGTTCTCTGCGAGGAGACGTTAATGGGACGATTCATGGAAGGAGTCTCCGTTGTCAGCACGCATTTTTCTCCTCGGCTCGGTCCGCTTTCACGAGGCGACAATTCAAAGCGTACCAAAAACGTCTTTACGCGAGCCACGTGTGAGTAAAATGTCCTCTCATTGGTCAGTTTATATTCCGGGGTTCCGGCCCATAGCGCCGGTTCATCGAGACGGACAGACAGCAGCTCGCCGAGCTTATTGTGGCTTTCTTTTTAGCTGTAGTTATTATAACCGGTCTCATTCCCATGTTCCACAGCGCGAGTAAAACCCGTCGCCTTGAGACGCTCGCTAAGGACCCTTGTAAGCCTCTGCGTTTTTTATAACCACGTTCTTGAAAGTTGTCCGTCTTCGGTCCGGCCTTCGTGTTGCGAGCGCAAACACGCAGTTCCCATCATGCACTGCTATACGGGTCGGTCTGCCGGTCCGTCGGGCCGGATTGCGTTCTCACCACGAGCGGCCCGCTTGGCTTGCGGATCCGAACGCCATCGCCGTGTTCATACACGCCTAAACGAACCGGACCGAACCAGGTTCCGAAACGAAAGCGCCGGGCGTGAAAACACGCTACGTTTCTTACTCACATGACAAGCTGTTTGTAGTTATGACAAGAGTTTATAGCCGCTTCATCCGTACGTAAGAACAGGAACCGACTTGTTTAACGGCCGTTACGCAACGTTCACTATAAAAGGCATAAAACGATGTATGATGTCATTGTTTCATCGCAAATGAAATGGCTATCGCTGGAAAATGTCTGCCTTATGAGTAGAACAAGACTCTTCTGGACGAGGATAATCCTAACCCTGACTTTCTTCCTCAGCCTATTAGCATTCGCTTCCAGCGTTCGCTTGTTTATTGTTGCCTACATATTGTATGCTGTATCACTGCAGAAGTAGGAACCGGCCCTTGGGGTATTACACCAGATCATCACGCTGACCGGTATTATGCTAGCGTTGCTCTACACGCTGCAACATCCACCTCCTCAATCACACACATCCACCCACATCCACGCCGCCGCTGGCAGGGCCTCGCCCTTGCCTCACCCTCGCCCTCGCCCCCACCCTCGCCCTGCACCAACCTTTCAAATATGCATATGCTTCAGTGCTGACCTCATCTCTCACTTTCTCACTGTCTCCGTGTGTGTGTGTGTTGCAATATGTTTATTAGTTTTGGAGAGTTTGTACACACGTGTGTGTGTGTGTGTGTGTGTGTGTGTGTAGTAGGATGTGTGCGCTCCTCTCCATGCCTGCACGCCGCTCTGATCTCCCCATTACAAGGTCGATTAAGCCACTAATCCCTGAAATACACGCGTCCTACAGCACAAGAGAGGAGCACGTCGAGAGAAGAACGCGCTCAGGGGGAAAAATGGCTGGGTTTTTTTTTTTTTTCGCCATGCCTCCTAGTCTAAGCCTGCTGTAACATTGAATTCTGCTGAACGTGTGTGTGTGTGTGAGGGTGGTTCTCCTCGCATCGGGGATTAACAGGAAACTCATCCGAGCTTCATGAGCCCGTGCTCCGGATCAGAACAATATCACTCCAAACACGAGGAGCTCGGCTTGCCTCCAAATTTAATCAGTGCCCTTTAATTTTTTTTTTTCGGAGGGGGGGGATTTTTAAATATTTAAAAAAAAAAAAAAAACTTCTATCATAAGCATTGCATTATTAAAACGTTTTTCTTTTCTTTTCTTTTCTTTTCTTCAGCTGTGTGAAAGTGTTTATGAAAGGAAAGGTGTAAATGTCATTGACTGCTGAGAGTGCAAAAAAATAAATTCATGAATAAAATCCACACGCGTTGTTGCATTTTGATCTAAATTATAGACTCTCTGCGTTTCACTCTGTGGGGAATTTTCCGACTCGTTCCAGTCTCAGGACTTGGGAGAACGTAGTTAGCGGTTAGCACCAGCCAGATCACATCTAACTCTGTAGGAATCTTTTACAATGAATCCTAAGTAAATAATGTCATCGTGTGGCCTTTTTTGTTGTTGTTGTTGTTGTTGCTCCAATTAACTTCAAAAATTTACACACGCTCGATGATTAATCCCGCATGTCGTTACCTGGATGATCCAACACATGAGGTGTTTATGTTGTGTGAGAGTTCTTCACGAGAGTTCCGTGTTCGTCCTGAGCACTTAACCTGCCCACTGTTCTTCAGAGAAATCCTCCAGGTCCTGCACGTTCTTTACTTTTCCACATCTTCTGCATGTTCGACTCCTTTCCAACAGCGTCTATATGACATCCAGACCCGTGTTCTCACACCGAGGACGACTGAGGGACTCGTACACGACTGTTACAAAAGGCACTCACCGACGCTCGAGAAGACGACACGATAGATTAAGAGCCAGGGGGAGGGGGCGTAAACTTTTGAACAGGACGATCGATTGTCTTTTCATCTAGTACCGCCCTTCTAAAAGCTATACCTACAATATTTACATGTTTCCCAGAAGACAAAATTAATAATAATGTACACCGATCATCCTGTTCAAAAGTTTACACCCCCTCCCCCTGGCTCTTAATGCAGATATTATGGAGATTTATCTTTCAATTATGCAACATTGACTCACAATTGGGAGATAAAAGTCACAATTGCATGATACAACTCAACGCAGTTATGACTTCACATCTTGCAATTACACCCTGTTTTTGTGAATCTCATAATTGCGAGTTATTTTCCCGCTAATGTGACTTTTGAATCTTGTAATTGCGCATTATCAATCTATTGCTTTTTTTTTTTTTTCCTATTTCTTTTAAATCTCGGATTTGCTAGTTATTTTAAGACATCTGTTCATTTTAAAACTCTGACTTTTAAAAAGAAATAAATAAATAAAATCTAGTAATTGCTAGTTATTGCAACTTTGCATCCAACAACTCTGAGGTAATATTTCTCAATGGCGATTGTTTATACCTTAATTGCTTTAATTAATATCACGCAATTGCGACTTAATGCTTCATTTTTCAATAATCACACCACAACAAAACCCGGCAGTGTGTAAACAAGCGATATAACCTACCTGAAATGGTCTTTCCAGCAGGAACCGGACACTCTTGGGGGATATCTTGGGCTGAACATGACAGCATGCCTGCAGTGTTGGCGTGGGGTAGGAGATAGCATTATAAACTGAATCGCAAAGTCATAGTCGTCATTAGTAACGGATAACTGTTAGATAAATCATCGCAATTGCCAGATAAATCTGAGTTGCTCACCAGAATATATTTTCTGCGTTTTCATTTCTTGGCTTTTGTTTTGTGAAGTCTGTGTTCCGGTTGTTGAGGGTGCTTCTCCTGATGTGACAGACCCAATCTGTAACAACGGGTTAGCGCCTGGTGGATTATGCCGTATATTTTGATTATATATATCTGATTGCCCCCCACCGTATGGTGGGGGGCAATCAGCCCAATCAGAGCCAAACAGAGCAGAAGTGCTACTAAGGGGCCTGAGCCCTGACCTTTTAAGCCTAGTCCCAATTTTTCCATTTAGAATCACCTAGGTTCTGAGTAGAAATTTAGGATCCTTTATTTGATTTATTTTAAAAAATTACAACATAAAATCAAACTCAGCCATTAAAAAAATAATAATAATAAATAAATCTTAAAGATACGATTCTTTTTTTTTGTTCTTCCTTCTTTATTCTTTCACTACAGAACTTCGCCCGCCTATAAATGGCCTCTGATTGTTGGCTACGTCGATGTACACTCGCAAGAGAGTTTTAAAAAATCACCTCAGGTAACGTTTCCCCTCCCCTATGCACAGCTTTGATCCAACAGCAAACCCTTTCTGTAAGAGTGTATACATGTGCTCATTCTGCACAGTGTTTCCTGCAGCTCTGAATCTAGCAAGACAGTGCTAATATGAGCAGGGCTACGGCTCTCAGAGGACTCAACTTACCTTTCGTGTCTTTCGTGTTTGACTTTTGCATTTCTGTTTTAATACCAAGGAGTTAAAACTGAAGTTGTGTACATCAGTATGAAAACCTCTACCTCCTGATGTATCTACAGACGGAAGCACTATTTAGAGTGTGAGAGTTATGCATATGGGGCAGAGTGTGGGTAAAACAGAGGAATCTATCTATCTATCTATCTATCTATCTATCTATCTATCTATCTATCTATCTATCTATCTATCTATCTATCTATCATAGCTTAACTTGCGTGTTCTGGAGGGCCCTTGATCTATGTTCACTGTATCATTATTAACAAAAGGTCTGCATTCCTGAGGAATCTTAGCCCATTCTTCTTGAGCAATGGCCTCCACTTCAGTAATATTCCTGGGTTTGCGTGAGGAAGCTTCAGCGTCCTCAGAGACGGCATGATGTTTTCTCCTAGGATTACCTGATACTTTAATGAATCCATCTCGCCTTCCACACGCTGCAGGTCTCCAGTACCAGAGGATGCAAAGCAGCCGCAGAGCATCACCGAGCCACCACCATGCTTGACTGTGGACAGAGTGTTCTTTATTCATTCTTCTCCCTCCAGACTTACTGCTGATCCATCGTGCCGAAAAGTTCCAGTTTTGTTTCATCACTCCAGAGAACAGAATCCCAAAACTTCTGTGGATTATTTATATGATTTTGAGTGGCTTTTCTTGTGCTTTTGGGTCAGTAGTGGTGAACGTCTTGGAGTTCTGGCATGGAAACCATGCTCACTGAAACCTCAGTGCCTGTTGCATGAAGTCTTGCTGCAGTCTTTTGCAGTCACTCGAGGGATTTTCACAACCTGCCTTCTCAGAGATCTGCTTGCAGCCGTTAATAGCTTCCTTTTTCTGCCCCATTCAGGTATTTCATACATTTTCTGCCCGTAGCCAGTTCAGGTATTATATGTGTTCCAGTTCAAGCACACCTGGTGCAACTAAAGAAGCTCTTGATACGTTTAGCATCAGGTGTGCTTGAGACAAGACCTGTTTTGCATATTTTTGCTGTTGTGAGGGATCCTATTCAGGGGGGTGAATCATTTTGAAACTGGAGAAGTCATTATAAGTTGCATTTTCAGTTGAATTTGGGGAAAACACTTGAAACATTCATTGTGTTGAACTCTTTCAACTGCTTTTGTTTGATCTGTTCATCGCAAACAGCTGAAAGGCTGTACATTTTGACAATGGGGGTTGAATCATTTGGCCCTAGTCAAAGTCCTGATGTGTTCCTGCTTCCAGCACATCAACTTCAAGACCTGACTCTTCACTTGCTGCAGAACATATCCCACCCCTTGACAGGAGCCATTATAACAAAATAATCACTGTTATTTACTTCACCTGTCAGTGGTTTAATATTATGGCTGATCGGTAAATATATATTTTGCGGGGTGTCTGCGAGGATCAGACAGAACATGCTAAGGGTTCACTGCTAAAAAAAGGTTGAGAGGCACTGGTCTAGACGCTACTACACCATAATTAGAAGCAAAACCATGTTTCAGACACTTTTACTCAAGAAAAATTGGCCACCTCAGAGCCCAGAAAATCAATTTAAGCGGATGTGTAACCCGACTCTCAACACAAGAAACTTTACCCTCATGTATATTGATGTAAATTTGGACTCAAATCACATTGCGATGAATATTGATTCATCCATCCATCCATCTTCTATACCGCTTATCCTACAGGGTCACGGGGAACCTGGAGTTTATCCCGGGGATCATCGGGCACAAGGCGGGGTTACACCCTGGACAGGGTGCCAATCCATCACAGGGCACAATCACACACACACTCACACACCCATTCATACACTACGGACACTTTAGACACGCCCATCAGACTACCATGCATGTCTTTGGACTGGAGGAGGAAACCGGAGTACCCGGAGGAAACCCCCGCAGCACGGGGAGAACATGCAGACTCCGCACACACAGGGCCATGGTGGGACTCGAACCCCCGACCCTGTAGGTGTGAGGCGAACGTGCTAATCACATGTAGTAGAGTATTTGAGTATTCAAGCCCATAACCTGGCAAAACAATATCTATTATCTCTCTCTATGCCTGTCTGGATGCCTTTTTTATGGTCTAAGCTCGTTCTGAATTGCAATCCAGATCCACTTCACCTTCAGGTGTTCAACCTTCAGCCACATTCAGCCCAAAATCTCCCTAAATTCCCACTTGCTTGCCTTTATAGTCAGTAAGAAGGTATGTGAAATCATCTGAAATCCTCAAGGCTAAAAAAAAAGAGCCCCAGCATTGAAATGAGCAGCTTTCACTCCGGATAAACACTCCAAGAACTGTATTATCAACACAAGGCCGAAGAACCCTAAAGTCTCTGCCTTTGGCCCCGGGGCCCTGAGCACACTCCAACTCTCAGCATGCCGATTTTTTCGCGCCATTCTTTCCGTGCCTGAACGGAACAATTAATCAACACATCGCTGATTGGGTAATTAGTATGTAGTAACACTAACAGTGAACACTCCATTAATATAGCTTATTTATGGCACCTAAATGACTAATTAATTACGTCGGAAGGATGGGTGAGGCAGGGTAATGGTACTGGAGGGTGCTGTATATGTGTTTGGACCTCCAGTTCATTAATAATGCATTTCTGTCATCTTTCTTTGGTTTTTTTTCTTCCCAAAGGTTTCACTCATGAATAACTAATCTCCGAACTAAGGGAGAATAGCTGTGGACCGTGGAGAAAGCTACGGAAATGTAAACCTTGCATGAATTTGCATTTTTTTTTAAAAAAACCACCACATTCAGTCTATACTTCGCATACTTCGCTCTTTTCATCTAAACGTACGCTCCCACCGCTAAAAAAAAAAAAGTGTCTTTGTGTTGCGAAGAGTAGAAAAAAAGGGAGAAAAATCAGCATTCAAACACAATGAGAGTCACTCTCCTCCCACAATAAGTCACCGATGAGTCAGTTAGCCGGTGTATCCGAATGCAGGAAAGCAGAATGCAAATGCCAAAGAACAACAGCAAAGGCAAAAGTTTGATTATAATTACTTCAGTCCTTAACAAGAACAAGGGGGGGGAAAAAGTGCATTATCCTGACTGTAACTTTGGGTGAAAGCAGAGAAAAGGCTCATTTAAAAGTGAGGCATCAATTACAAAGTTCACGACGTACCATTCCAGTACAATGCCTTTACATCAGTATCATTTTACCAAGAGAACGCCTGAGCTAAAAAAAAAAAAATAAAATTATAAAAAAAAAATGGCAAAAGTTTTATAATAAGCCAAAGATAAACTATACACCTCATTCTCACTCGGAGTCTCGTTCAAAGAGCAACTTACACACTGAGCTGTGTGTGGGATGGAGAGTTAGAGGGTATTTTTTTTTGAGTTTGAGTTTACTCAACATCACTTAACTCAATTTTTAACCTTGAGTTGAGTAAACAAAAAAAAAAAAAAACTGTGCAGCAAGTTGCCTTGAAATTCTTTTTTACAGTGTAGATAGATGGCTAGATGTATAGATGGGTGACTGGGAGGATAGATGAATGGACATAGATGGATAGAAAGATGGATGGATGGATGGATGGATGGATAGGTAAACTAAATTGTTTAAACTAAATTGCTTAGATAGATAGATAGATAGATAGATAGATAGATAGATAGATAGATAGATAGATAGATAGATAGATAGATAGATAGATAGATAGATAGATAGATAGATAGATAGATAGATGGATAGATGGATAGGTAAACTAAATTGTTTAAACTAAATTGCTTAGATAGATAGATAGATAGATAGATAGATAGATAGATAGATAGATAGATAGATAGATAGATAGATAGATAGATAGATGGATAGATGGATAGGTAAACTAAATTGTTTAAACTAAATTGCTTAGATAGATAGATAGATAGATAGATAGATAGATAGATAGATAGATAGATAGATAGATAGATAGATAGATAGATAGATAGATAGATAGATAGATAGATAGATAGATAGATAGATAGATAGATGGATAGATAGGTAAACTAAATTGTTTAAACTAAATTGCTTAGATAAATAGATAGATAGATAGATAGATAGATAGATAGATAGATAGATAGATAGATAGATAGATAGATAGATAGATAGATAGATAGATAGATAGATAGATAGATAGATAGATAGATAGATAGATAGATAGATAGATAGATAGATAGATAGATAGATAGATAGATAGATAGATAGATAGATAGATAGATAGATAGATAGATAGATAGATAGATAGATAAATGTGTAGATAGGTGTATAGATAATATGTATTTACAGATGGAAAGTTACATAATGCATATCTCCACTCTGATGGATGGATGGATGGATGGGTGGATGGATGAATGGATGAATGGAAGGATGGATCAGTAGCAGTCAGAGAAAGCAGTGTGCATGAATAAAGTGTAGCACCTACAGGAGTAATGAGCACATCGGAGCAGTAATAATTAAAACATAATGCTAAACAGAACATGTCGGTATAAGGTGTGTGTTATATGTTGTAACACAGCAGTGTGTACGGTTTGTCTGGACTGGCTGCAGACGAATATTAACACTGCGTTAGTGTGTTGGTGTTTGTTGTTAAAGGCCTTCACCCATGGCTGCTCGGTCTCAGAAGGTCCCTCGCCGCCTGGCCTCAGTGTGTTTGAGTAAATGGTCCTTATTTTTACAGTGTAATTACCTGCTGTAGAGCGGGACTGATGTAGTCGCACCAACTGATCAATCAGGCTGGAACAACGCTGGCACACTGGCAGGCTGCTGAACACACACCGCCGCTCACACCGCCTCATGTTCACTTTCCAATCAGTGCTCTGCTTCACTGTGGGACCTACATGAGTGAATTTACACCCACAATGTAGAATTAACTCATACTGCGTAGAATTAACTCATACTGCATAGAATTAACTCATACAGCGTAGAATTAACTCATACTGCATAGACTAAACTCATACAGCTTAGAATTAACTCATACAGAGTAGAATTAACTCATACAAAGTAGAATTAACTCATACAGAGTAGAATTAACTCATACAAAGTAGAATTAACTCATACAGCATAGACTAAACTCATACAGTGTAGAATTAACTCATACAGAGTAGAATTAACTCATACAAAGTACAATTAACTCATACAGAGTAGAATTAACTCATACAGAGTAGAATTAACTCATACAGAGTAGAATTAACTCATACAGCATAGACTAAACTCATACAGTGTAGAATTAACTCATACAGAGTAGAATTAACTCATACAAAGTAGAATTAACTCATACAGAGTAGAATTAACTCATACAGAGTAGAATTAACTCATACAGAGTAGAATTAACTCATACAGCATAGACTAAACTCATACAGCGTAGAATTAACTCATACAAAGTAGAATTAACTCATACAGAGTAAAATAAACTCATATAGAGTATACTAAACTCATACAGTGTAGAATTAACTCATACAGAGTACAATAAACTCATACAGCGTAGAATTAACTCCTACAGTGTAGATTTAACTGATACAGAATAGAGTTAACTCATACAGAGTATAATTAACTCCTACTGTGTAGAATTAACTCATACAGCGTAGAAGAAACGTATATAGAGTGGAATTAACGTGTGCAGTGTAGAATTAACTCCCCTACAGAGTAGAATTAACTCATACAGCGTAGAATCAACTCATACATAGAAGACTTAATTCATTCAGTGTAAAATATACTCATACAATGTGGAATTAACTCATTTAGTGTATATAATCCTTTGGTATTTCATTTGCATCCACAAAAAATGAACTCCCATAGTGTAAATACTTCTGTATGAAATGAAATCATACAGTATAGAAATAATACGCAGCGTTAACTCATATATTGGTACAGTAATAGCTGCAATGTTTATTTATTCACTTAGCAGACGCTTTTATCCAAAGCGACTTAAAAATAAATATATATATATATATAAACACACCTCATATATATATATATATATATATATATATATATATATATATTTTTTTATAAAAAGAGCCATATATATGACCCTGCCAATGACTGCTGAGAATTACAGGGAGGTATGAGGTGTGTTTATATATTAGGCTGTATAAATTCACAGGAGTAAAGTCATGTTGATGCTAGGTGCTTATGCTAGTGTCTCTCAGAATAGACTTGAAAAAAATAGAAGATCAAAAAAGAAAACAGAAAGAGCTCAGAGATCTGGGCTTTATTTACCTTCTAGAGTCATGAGCAGAACGTTCAGATCAGCATTTAATCTGAACGTCGACTAAAAGGCAAAGAAAAACATGTCTCCAGATGAATAAATAGAATGTCAGGACGTTAAAACGAGCAGTGAAGGCCATGGGGATGTATAATTGTATAAACGGTGGCTTAATTAACCATAGAGAAACAAAGAGGATACACTTTTAGTTTCTTTCTTTTTTGACCTTTGCATACATCTCCTTGTATAAATGCTACAGTAACGTATCGTAAATGACCGCTCTTTACAACCGTGGTGAGCAGAAGACGCATCTCAGACCGCACAACACGGAGAACCTCGAGGCAGATGGGCTACAACAGCAGAAGACCAGACGTCCTCGGGTTGCACGCCTGTCAGCCAAGATTCCAAGAGGCTTATTACGGATCGCCATAGCCAAGGAAGAAAAACACCGGTGTGTGACTCGCAATAAAGAAAATAATCCGAGGTGATCCAATTAGTTTATTCATAAAGATTTAAAAAGATTAGACGGGACTTTATAAAAACTCAATTCAGCAAATTAATCCCTGACCAAAGCTAAATTTGTGCGATGTATTTAAATAAAGAAAAAAGGAGAAGAAGGTAATTACATTCAACACAATCGAAGGGCTTTTTAGTATCTAAGATTAACTAAATCTCTGGACACAGTGACAGGATAATAGTCATAGCTCCCTTGATATTAAAAAAAGGGATAACCTGCACTTAATAAAACCATTCGGTTCATTATGAATGACGTGCGAAAACACATTCCAGCCGTCGGGCCAGGACTCGGGCTCTAACGTTCCTGTAGAGAGTGAGGTGAGAAATTGGGCTGGTCTTTGTTTTAATCCAGTACCTTCAATGAACAAGCTATAAACCAGTTAAGTACTGCCTCGGACGAATTGACGAGTGGAGAATTTGAAGTAATACACTTGTCCCAATCGTTGTCATGGAAATCTAACTCAATAAACACCGGGAAGAAAGAACCAGGAAAAAAAAATAACTGTATTGTTTTGTTTTGAAGCGGCATTAATAGGAGTTCGAAAAATATTAGCGTGAGATCTTTTGTTGAATGAAGGAACCGCATAAAGCTGGGACAGTGTGGGTAGAAGAAAAAAAAAAAACACGATTCGCAGTTTTGTTCTTGATCCTTCCGGAAATTCAAGAAACTTTGGTGTAACCAGTCACTTACCTAGTCACTTGGTCATGTAGGGTTCTTCTGAACGCCAAATTGTTCTACAAAACATCTCCAATGAGGCTATTCGGATACTCAATAAGTGCCGGTTGCACCTCCTGGCCTTCCTTCATGCACCATAACATTGTCATGGATATGCTGGAGGCTACTCTGGACTACAGTTCCCAGCAGCCTCTGCACTACAATCACATGACCACCCGTAACCTCAATCACATTCTAGTTAATGAGCACTGTGTATATATATATATATATATAGCCCCAATTTGCACTGCACTTTTGTCTTGGTTTAATTGTCTCACCATGCCTTTGTTTCTCCTCTGGTCTTTATACTAAGTTTCTTCTCTGCCCTAGTCTTTTACTATTATTAAAAAATTGATCTGCACTTGCTTCCGTCTCTGCCTTTAAACTGTGACAGTCACTGCGAGTCATTAGTCCAGCACGTTCCCTATAGTGCCTTGCTAAAATCCTTTACACTCGCACCCAAAAACCAAAAATGGTTCAGCTATTATTTACATTTACATTTAGGAGTTAGTGGCGCAAAGAAACCAGCACAATTAAAAAGAAACAAATAATAATTTGTGTAGATTTAGTGCTTGTTTAAGTGTTTTGTAAAGATGTAAGTCTTCCATCTTCATTCGAAGGCATCCAGCTGTTCAGTCGGCCAGAGGAAGTTCATTCCAACGCCTGAGTTCCAGTACAGAGAAGAGTAGTGATGAATGCTACCCATCCCAAGTAGCAAATTGATGTTGGCCAAGCATCTATTTTGGGTGGCTATGTTGGCTCTCCCTATATAATGCTGTGCCAGTGTAGGCAAAGAAGCTCATTTCTTAACGACTCTGCCATCATTGGGCCAACATTGGCAAGGTGGATCAGCCAATCACTGGTCTAATGGACGAAATTACATTGGGCCAATGTTGGCACCCAATCTTGACATGGCTGACATAATTCTGTCCACTGGCCCAACAATGGGCCACCTTTAAACCCACCTAGACAATGGAGCTTGAGTAATCTACAGGATCCACAGTCCAGAGTGCCCTTGCCTATTTAAAAAAAAAATAAATATATATATATATATATATATATATATATATATATATATATATATATATATATATATAATTTAATGCAAAGAGTTCAATCGTTATCGAACACCAGTAAAGATCGTCTTGGGAATTCTCTGCGTATTTGCCACTTCACATGGAGTCTATGGCCAGAACCATCTCCTTATTGTTCAGGGGCAGCTCCAATTTCATCTTTGCAATAGCATTAATTTTAGTAATAAGAAGGTGCAGTGAAAAATCTCTCCATTTGTGGAACATGAGAAACAGAGTCAGTTTGAAATAAAGACAGTCGATGATATCTACAGGGTGCATAGTAATGTTCAAATTTGAGGGGGGTAATATTCCAAGCAGAGTGCTCTTTCGGTCGAAGGGGCCAAGACCTTCCCGGCTTTATCGCCACACTCAAAGAAAGATTGCCGCAATTGCGATAATAATTGCTCGGCCCGGCCTGTAGAAAGCGAATTAAATCTAGATTGAAGTGCTATTCTCTTTTGGAAAGTCTCAGGGTTGGCCGAGGCGGCATAAAGCGCACCGAGGCATGAGATATCATCGCTGGACTCAGATAGTTTAGTTTTACGTCACCCGTTTTGATAAGACGAACGCGAGATCGTCTGACCTCGGACAAAAGCATTTAATGCCTCCCAGGTGGTAGAGGAGGACATGTCTGGGCTGCAATTGATGTCCGAACCCCCCTCCAACAACGCTGTGATTAGAGAAGCGAGGAAGTGAGTGAAAGCACTACTCGAGTGGAGAGAAGGAGGGAGTTAAAACACTCGGGATTTGGGAATAAGGCGCATGCTGTGGAATGGATAAGTCGTCATGGTGAGAAATGACCAGAAAAAATAAATAAAAATACCAGCCACATGAGCAGGGTTTAACTTTGAACAGTAGCACGTTA
The DNA here is from genome assembly GCA_012411365.1 of Ameiurus melas. Classification (NCBI taxonomy): domain Eukaryota; kingdom Metazoa; phylum Chordata; class Actinopteri; order Siluriformes; family Ictaluridae; genus Ameiurus; species Ameiurus melas. The sequence continues at coordinate 6,688,003 of CM022774.1, forward strand.
AGAATAAAAATGTAGTCGATCGAGGAATATAAGGTAGAAACGAGTGCTGGCTGAAAAAACAGAACGAGACATCGACGCTTTCCCAGAGAAGAAATTGGGATATGCTTAACGTTCCTCTTGGCGCTCTAGGAAAGTCTGGATGTGCTGTTGATTAAAGAAAGAATTAAAAACTCAGTTAATGTTATTCCCTCATAATGAGATTTCTTTTTTTTTTTTTATCAGCTAAAATGATTTTTCTTTTTCACTCTCGCTTCCATTATTTGTCTTATTTGTACTGACATGCTCCTTTTACATTTTACATTGCTTTTATATTATTTAAACGATTGTGTTTTTTTTTCCCTTCTCCTTCCTATTCTTAGATCCTTTTTTATTAAGCATATATTTAATCATTTACATTGTTAGTATTTTTTTTCCGCTTTCCGTCATCGCTACTATTTCTTTCATTAATATTATTTCGTATTTCGAATATATGCAAAGTGTCATACATGTAATTAGAGATTATTATTCGTATTTTCGTGATAATTAAAAAATACGAATAATAATAATAATTTAGTCGATAAAGCATTGATCATTCCAGTCTGGTGTTTAATTTCTCACTAATGAAAGCTGCGCACGGTAAACACAGCACTGAAACACTGTCTTAAGAATATAATGATAGTGCCCTAGATAGTTCTGCCTCAACACAGGAAGAAAAGTGAGCGCGTTTATTGATCCGGATTGCAACTCCCCTAGATTTACTTTGTAATTTCGGCTAGAGCACCTGGTCCACCGATCTCCAGCAGAAAATCATGTGGGCTTGTGGTCCCTTGAGGTGAGAGAAGATGCTGTTTCTTTTAACCGGCCAGTTTAAGCCTTTGACACTCCAGCTGGCAGAGTTGCCAAACTTACAAAAGGAGGGCCGAGAGAAGAGAAAATAGTTTAATGATTATGTTCTTTGGAGCCAGAAAGGATTTAGCCCGGGCTGGTTTTATGGGTTTAAAAGAGAAATGGTTTGATGTGAGACAGACTTTGATTAGACGTACGTTCGCACCCTTCGCAACCTTCGCCTTGTAGCTCGAGTGCGAAACTAAAGAAGCAAGGCGAAAGTTCAAATAAGCTTGGCGTAAGTGGGAAATTGTGTATATTTGAGGGTATTTTTTTTTTTTTCTTTAAAAAGTTCCTTTAAGAGTATGGATGGAATAGCAGAACGTCGAGTCATAAACGTGTACAATGTTCCCTTTACCCCAAATTATGTGTAACGCAACACCGCTACCTGTTAACCGCTCAGCGTAATCTGTATTCAGATTTCAAACCTGAAGTGGGTGTGGCCTAACCTGGAAGGTTTTTCTTTTTCAAACTCAAACTCAACTTCATAATGAACCCAGCAGAGATGTGCGCGGGACGCTTATTGTATTTATTTATTTATTACTGTTTGTTCCTGCCCACGGTATTTTCTAACGGATTGTAGCCGAATTTAAACCGCTGTCGCCCCTGACCGTATAAATGAGTGAATGCTGTCATTTTTCCTTTTTTTTTTATAAAGTGTTTACTCTCAATTTCAGATGGGAAATTTCTGACAACACTAAACCTGGGTTTGAGTGCAGGGTTGCCAGGTCTTAGCAACATTTGCAGTCCGAATAAAGCCCAAAAAGCTCATGCATTTGACATGAGAGATGCATTTTTCTTTCGTTCTTTTTTTTCTTCTTCTTCTTCTAAGTATTTGCATGGGAAACAGGGTCACTGTGCTGCGCGCACATATCTAACATGCGTTATCTGCAATCCGCCTTTATTATCCTCACCGACCGGTACCGACATCGCCCGCCGCATAGTCAGCTTTTCCTTCGCCCAATGTTTGCAGCATATCTTGAGAAAAGAAATGCTTCTGTACATTGCCTGCACACTGCACACTTTATTTGCCACAGACGCCCCCTTCCCCACGTGATACATGAAGTAAATAAATGCGACAGTTAAAAACATCTCGCCGAATAAAAGTTCCATTAAACGCATTATATAACGAAGCATGTACACACCGACTCGGGTAGAAACGTTTCATCCATCACTATTCATCGCGAATGGTTTTTGAGTGGCAGGTTGTTGTGATCGACGCCGACACGGCACCAGGCCTCTATGAACGAGCGGAGCTTAGTATCCATCACGCTGCTGTGTCCTTGCTGTGATTATGCCGGCTTTGGGCTGTCACACACCCAGGCACTGTCGTCCTGCGGTCGGCCTCTTGAAACACGCCAATAACTCTCCTCTCGGGATTTGTGCGACGCAGCGGAAATCCTGTGTGAAATCGTACACGGCTGTGATGACAGAAGCACACAGCGTTTCCCCGGACCTTATCGTGCATGTCTACTTGAAAGTTCACGGTTTAATGCTGACCCATCATATCTGAAACCGAACATGGTACATATAGAGAGAGAGAAAGGAAAATTTAATTAAGAGGCGTGATATATATATATATATATATATATATATATATATATATATATATATATATGCAGTGCATTGTGGGGGAAAGATGCTTCTCTTGCTTCTATAGCAACATGAAGTAACAATCTATTCTGTAGCACCGAGACTGTCTATAAACAATGCGTGAGAGATCATTTATGAATGCATCCGGTTTTTAACAGCACATTAAGACGTGTGTGAACCTGAACCTCGCTGCCTGATGGATAAACTCACACCAGAGCCACGACAGAGGGAGAACGGCGAAATGGATAAACAGACATAGCTGCAGGTGTCATTGTGTGTGTGTGTGTGTGTGTGTGTGTGTGTGTGTTTGAGTAGTGCACAGATTTCTGTCTTACAGTAACGACTGCGTAGAAACGACACCATGTATTTAAAGCCACGGAGAAGTAACATTTCTCAACGTTAAAAAAAGAAAAGAATTTCGAATGCACTTTCACTTGTAAAGCACTTTGAACAAGCCATTTTAGCGTCGTCGTTTTCGTACCCCTCCCCCACCCCCGCCTGTCGTTTTACATCATCATTCGTACACTAAGTGTGGATTGGAAGACACTGAAGGTCGTTCGCATGGATTTCTGGTGGCTCCAAGAAAAGAAGAAGAAGAAAAGAAAAAAAAAAGATATGCGAATAAAGCCCAGTTTATTAATATTTAACGAAAAGGTTGATGAGTGAGGCAGTCGCAGGGGATCTGCTTATGGTGGGAAAACAACACATACGGCAATTGATGTAACTCGATTAGGTATGTAATGGAACTAAGGTCAAAACGTCATGGAAAAAGAGCCATCGTGAAGCGTTCACGCCTTTCTGGGAGGGGAAAAAAAAAAACACAGAGAGAGTGTACAGTATCTCACGAAAGTAAGTACACCCCTCACATGTGTGTAAATATGTGATGATATCTTTTCATGTGACGACACTGAAGAAGTGACACGTTGCTACAATGTAAAGTAGTGAGTGTACAGCTTGTGTAACAGTGTCAATTTACTGTCCCCTCAAAATAACTCAACACACAGCCATTAATGTCTAAACCGCTGGCGACTGCTCCTTCCTCAACCCTCTGAATTTTGGTTGATTCGAGCTTCCTCTACACTGCTGCTTGGGAATGGTATACAACGCTCCATCCCAAATGCAATTTAAACGCTCCTACACCCAATTCAATCAAGTCTATCTGAAGTACGGCGCAAACCTGTGAATGATTTCGATCATCTCAGACATTTGGACTGTCTAGCAGTAGTAAATATAGCCATGTGGATGTTGGATACGATCTTGATTTACGTGTTGTAACAGTCCCTACGACTCACTACTCATTAATGTCAGCCTTTTGTGTATACGTTACGCGCTGTGTACACGTTTCTGGTCACAAGCTTCGGAATCTTTGTATATGCATTTATTCGGGGAGAAAGCTGTTTTTGCTGTACGAAACAAAACAAAAAACGAGCGCGATATAGTCGCTGGAATTGAAAAAGGTCCATGCGGTCCCATCTTAAAACATCATTAAAGAGTTTTATGCGAAATGGTGAGTAAAGGAGATCATCTCTCATGTTTGACGATGAAGTGTGGGAGAAGGTCGATGGTTGGCCGTCAGCCCTGCCGCTCAAAATGCCTCTTTCTGTAAAAGTAGGCACTTTTTGTTGTTGTTGTTGTTGATTAACAATACATGCCAGAGTCTTTAACAAATCCTAGGAGTCTGGCTTGCGAGACGAACTACTAATAGACGTCCAGTAGAGAGACGTTCGAAATTCCACCTCAGGATCCAAGGCTGTAGGCAGGACTTGAAATTCACACCCACTCACCAAATGTGGAGAAGATTTGGCGCGCTAAGCTAATTTACCCGCCACGTTGGCAGGTAATTTTATAGCGTTGCTCATCGAAATAAGAGTGCGCATATATTTTATTCGACTCTGTGCATGCACTATTTCTAGTATGCCTGCGATTTTCTTCACTTGTAGCCTGACGACCGGTTCATGTCATAACTCAATATGTAAATTTCTCACCTCGAGAAAGATCAACTAGAAAGAAAAAAAAAAAAAACGACGGCATTAGAAAGCTCGTGTTCAAAGGGCAGATCAAAATAAACATCAAAACGGCGCAAAAATAAAGGAAATGAATGGATAAAACGGATACTTTCATGAACAATGACCTTCCATTGGACGTAGCTTGGGTATGACCCAGCTATAGAGCATCATTTGTGGATATTTGTCGTAATATGAGGGAATTTCTCTCACTTGAGGACAGAAAAGAATATCCTCTATGTCAGATTTGAATATGATTAATGATATGTTTAATAAAATATAAATTTGACCATTAATCACAGTAACAAGTGGCTGATTGGGTGTTAAAATCCATAACTGGCAACCATGTTTCCTTATATTTCGTAAACTTGAGCAACAACTATTTTCGACATGCGATACAAATATTAAGATTCAAATACTACGCATCATAAAAGGACCGTTTTCTACTTGTCGCCAGCTGGAGTTGTTTACTAATAAACATTTACTGCTTGTTGGCTGTTTATTTTTATTGTTGATGATGTTCTACAGCTCCGAGCAAACCTAGCGTGTTTCACAATAAACCTGAGCGTTAGCTTCGACCAAGTGGCGTGAAATGATATTTTGCACGTATTGAGAAATATTATGTAAGAAATGAAACACGATAGGGCGTGGTGGTATAGGGAAATAATCCCCGACTCAACCCGATGTTGACTCTTTTCCTATAACAGCATGTCCCGAGTGTTTTATTCCTCGTATCCCACAGCAACTGTCCAACGATTACACTTTGTTAATCGAAAGGATGACACGTCATACTTTTGAACTGTTTACAGTTACATTTAACGTAAGTGGAATGTCTGCAAAACAAATTAGATGGAGATAAAATGGTACAATTTAATAAATGAAAATATCTGAATGCAGTAAATATTTTGCAAATGCAAGTAATGAGAAGCAAATCAAAATACTTTTTTTTTTTTCAAAAAGATTTTGGATATTCATTATGATTATAATTACGAGACATTTATATACAGCATGTTATGTATTTGATGAATCATTATTTTATCTGTTGAGCACTCGGCTCTGTTCATTCCGCCGTGTCAGTTTCAGTGCACTAAAATCGTTTGACCCATACAGATTTGAAGTGAACACCTGTGATTTGGATCATCGTCCTGCTGGAAGATCCATCCATGGCCAGTCAGGTTTTCCTTTAATGTTGAGTCCACGGTGCCGTGTATGCTAACAAAATGTCCAGGTCCTCTGGCAGAAAAACAGTCCCAAACATTAAAGATCCACCTCCATATTTAACCGTGGACATGATGTACTTTTCCATATGGCTACCTCTCTGTGTACTCCAAAACCACCTCTGGTGTTTATCACCAAAAATCTCCATTCTGATTTCATCTGACCATAGAAACCCGATCCCATTTGAAGATCCAGTAGTGTCTGGCACACTGAAGACATTCGAGTTTGTTTTTGGATGAGAGTAGAGGCTTTTTTCTTTGAAACCCTTCCAAACAACTTGTGGTGATGGAGGTGACTTCGGATTGTAGTTTTGGAGACTTTCTGACCCCCAAGACACAACTAACTTCTGCAATTCTCCAGCTGTGATCCTTGGAGATTTTTTGGCCGCTCGAACCGTCCTCTTCACAGTGCGCTGAGACCAGGGTCGGGTAAGTTACTCGAACAAAGTAATCCACTACAGATGACTAATTACTACTTGAAAATTGCAATTTGATTACATTACTGATTTCCTTTCAAGTTAATTTCAAAACCTATCAAAGCTACAAAAATACACTACAAAGGGAAACTCATAGTTCTTTCAGTAATTTAATACAGACTGATTTGGATTCTGAATCTTCAGCAGGTTCATACGTTCTGAAGGCTTTTAGGAAATTTGACCCATTGTCTGTGACCGTCGCTGTGATGTTACCTGACAGTCCAAATGCTGAATGCACCTGCTCTATGTCGTCATATGTATGCCTTTCTTTTAATTCTTTTACAAGCTATGGCAGCTTTTTCATGGCTAAAAGTCACAGGGTTCATCTCATGGGCTGTCATCAAATTACATAAATTTAAAATGTAATGCGTTACATTACTGTGTTATCAGTAAAAGTAATTAGAATACAGTACTTTATAACGCGTTATACCCAACTCTGGTTGAGACGATACAGACACATATCCAATTCCAGGTCCAATTCCCCATTTGAAGGTCCAGTAGAGTCTGGCACACTGAAGACGCTCAAGTTTGTTTTTGGATGAGAGTAGAGGCTTTTTTCTTGAAAACAACTTGTGGTGATGGAGGTGACTTCGGATTGTAGTTTTGTAGACTTTCTGACCCCAAGACACGACTAATTTCTGCAGTTCTCCAGCTGTGATCCTTGGAGATTTTTGGCCGCTCGAACCGTCCTCTTCACAGTGTGTTGAGACGATACAGACACACGTCCAATTCCAGGTCCATTCATAACATTTCCAGTTGACTGGAACGTCTTAATTATTGCCCTGATGGTGGAAATGGACATTTTCAATGCTTGTGCTATTTTCTTATAGACACGTCCCATTGTGTGAAGCTCAGCAACATTTTGCCGCACATCACATCTACATTCCTCACTCTTACCCATTGTTATGAATGACTAAGGGAATTTGGCCTATGTGTTACCTCATATTTATACCCCTGTGAAACAGGAAGTCATGGTTGAACAATTTCAACAATTTTAGTCGAGCAGGTGTACTAAAAAATGTTTTAAATACCAATGGGAGTATACTTCAAATATATTTTTCTCATATGAATTCATAGATATTTTGAAATATAAACCTGTGTTGTGTTTGCAATTGTTTGATACCCATGAAAGTGGAGTATTTTTGTGAATTTCTTTCTAACAAAAGATCAAAAGGTTAAACAATGAAGACAATTTTTCACAGCCTTCTTCGCTCATGTTTACCAAGGGTGCCAATATTAGTGGAGGGCACTGTCTATGTATATAGGAAACATGGCAAGCACATCACACACACCACATTGTTGCCAATTCAAAAAGACTGGAAGTGTTGAGGCCCAACTGAGTAGTGGACGTCTACCCATGTCCACTGACAAAGGCACAACCGACATGGCTCCTGGCAAACCGAGTCCTCTACATATGGAGAATTATGGGACAACCTGGGTATAACCTCCAGTGATAACATATCATCACCGACACTATTGTCTGAGCCGTTCTGTTATAAAAAAAAAATGAATCAACACCATCTGAACAGTGAGATTTGAGAACGCTTGGTATAAATGCAAACATTAAGTAGTAATTATGAGTGACTAGCGAGTTACAATCCCTGCTAACAGAGAGTGTACAGTATCAGGAGCGGAGATTAGGAGATAGAGATCGCACATAATGCTCAACATGGCAGCCATTATATAGGTCCTGCCCTTTCATTAAAATAAATAAATAAATAAAAAAGAGCCAGTTGCCGTGTTAGTACATATTAAGTTACATTAGGCAAAAATTCATGATTGGGAATAAACCATTATAAGCAGAGGAGCCAAGCTTCAGTGCCGCTAGCTACTCTTTAATAAGAAATCCATTGATTAATTTGTACGGCACCTCCAAGCTGAAATTAAAATAGGACACATAATATGCTGTTGGATTTTCAGTGATTAGGTCAATTTCAGAGAGCGCACTGCAGGCTTCAGCAGTCTTGAGATCCTGCCCTATGTAGCGCACTTACACAGGAAAAACTGTGAGGAAGTCATTTGCTACCCAACCCTTTCTTTCTTTCTTTCTTTCTTTCTTTCTTTCTTTCTTTCTTTCTTTCGTCTTTCTAAAGAAAAAACAAACCTAATCAGATTGAACACAAGATCTTCCCCAGTGCTGAATTAACACCTATGGTGTTGAATGAATTCATGCATTATTGAATTAACACCTAAATTCTTTAAATAGGTGTGTAACTGGTTACAAATGAACAGTGCGTGACTCAATTCAGCAGCGTGGGCGTTAATTCAACACTGGGGATTTCGCTGCGCAGGGAAACGCGATCAGATGCGAAAGGGTGACATTGGAAAACGAGTCTCTGGCTCAGGTTGTTTTTTTCCATGTATAAATATTTCTGCTTCTTTTATTATTCATAATTGCTCTCGGGGATTTCGTCCTACACACTCTTCCCTGTCAATTAAGTACACATCAGTGGAGACATGCTCACCTCCTCCGGGCCTTCTGTTTTCCTCAGGAATCAAATCTCAATGGTGGACTTTCTGTAAGCTCATTAGACCCCCCAAGCAGGCTCGCGCTCCACTGCGGCGGTGTAATTAGACACATATTCCTTTCCGTTTCCGCCGCCGAGAAGAATGCGTTCATTCTCGAGCTGACAGGAGTTATTGCAGTGGTCCATCACTTGGGAGGAAGGGAGATGAAATGGAGAAATGCATTGTGTGTGGTCGACTTTTTATTACAGTAGCGCACAAGAATAGTGTGTATGGCCAAGAATAGTCTTTATTCTTAAATAACTACATGAATGACTGACTCCCATCTTTAAAATGCACTTCAGGATATCACGCAGCGAGGACGTCTACGTCTTAGTTTTTTTGGACTGTCGGGTTGAAAATGATGAGGTTTTTTTTTTTTTTACTGTGGTGTTTGCACATATAAAAAGGGAACTATTTTCAGTATTTTAACATGCCAATAAATTGGACTTTCTGTTATAGGAATTATCACGTTTACCTCGAACCTCCAGGGTTGATGTTCGATTCCCGCCTCCGCCCATTGTGAGTTTCCATGTAAATGGTAAGTGGTATATAATGTAATGGTAAATGGTATATAGTGCTTTTATTCAAAGCGCTTTACACTGTCACATACGCTTTCACACACACACTCACACACCAATGGTAGCAGAGCTGCCATGCAAGGCGCTAACTTGCCATCGGGAGCAACTCGGGGTTCAATTTTTACTTGCCCAAGGACATTTCGGCATGTGGAGTCATGTGTGCCGGGAATTGAATCACCAAGCCTACGATTAGGGGTCAACCGGCTCTACCACCTGATCCACATCTGCCCCATGTTCTCCTCGTGCTTTGGGGGTTTCCTCCGGGTACTCCGGTTTCCTCCCCAACCCCAAAACATGCATTGTAGGCTGATTGGAATTTCCAAATAGTCTGTAGTGTGAGTGTGTGTGTGATTGTGCCCTGTGATGGGTTGGCGCCCCATCCGTGGTGTCCCCCTCCTTGTGCACCGAGTACCTGGAATAGGTTCCCCGTGATTCTGCGTAGAATAAGCAGTACAGAAATGGATGGGTGAATTTAAATGAATTTAAACTTTTACAATTTGTTGGCTAGCTGGAATTGTTGATCTTCTACATACAGTATAGAAGATGGCCATATAGTGGACTACATAAGGTACGGCATCTGTTATATTTTGCCCTTATGTAGTGCACCTATGTAAGGAATAGAAAACCATTTGGATTTGGCCTTTGGATTTTCACAGATGATGTTGCTACTAGTACAGACTTGAAACAAACAAGACATCATCAGTAAATCTGAGATATAAACCCTCCATAATGATCAAAACGATGGTGGAGTTGAGAAAAATCATTTTTGTTGCATTCGTTTCATACAGTATATTTGACTAAATCTGAGATCTACATTCTATTCCAGGATGCATATTAGGCAGCTAGCAAGGATAAATCTAGCCACGCTTCCATCCTAGCAATTTTAGCAAGCTAGAAATGTGTAAGCAGACCCTTGGCTTCTAATAGCCAATTAGTATGAGTTTACAGCAGAGAAACAGAACTTGTTCTATTAATTCATTAATATCGTCTGTTTTCGTTCTCCCCACAGGTGACATATTACGATCCAGCTACATTAGGCCTGCCTAGGCTTGATTTGTCTTTCTTGTAAGGCATAGGTTTATGTTCCATATAGCATGTGTGACAATGATTTTAGCCATTTCAGTGTAATGTGGGGCTGTGCTGCATTACCGCGAACGTGTCCTCGCTTGCCGCCTGAATGCGAATGAGGCCGCTGAGTGCTTTTTGTGCAGCATGTCTGAATAAATGGACTCGTGTGTGAATGACTGCACAGACGGAGGCCGGGCACCTCAACCTGCCAAACATTGAAAGAAAACAAGGAGGAAAGCAGAAGGGCTTGAATGAGACACATTCAGAATCGAGGGGGGGATTACAGAAAAAGGGACATGGAGGGGGAAGTGCAGAGGCAGGTGGTGCAGAGGAAGCGTAACGTGACATGGAGATAATTAAAAAAACATATCTTTATATATTAAAATAGGAAAAGAGCTCAGCACAGCGGGATCATTATGACTCTGTCTATAATATAAATCTAGCCCGTGCCCTCATTGCCCTGAGGGCTCAGAAACTGCTGCTCCATCTTGACCCCATGCTCAAGAGAGGCTTGGAAAAAGTGAAGGGAAAAGCGAGACAGAGAGAGCGAGAGAGATTGGGAGTAATGAGAGTGAATAAGAAGTGTGAAGCGCTAGTAGCTGCTAAATGAGTCAGAACTGCAAGCAGGTCCCATCAGGCCAGGTGGCACAGGTAAATGGCATTTTTCTCCAACTGCACAAGACAAGGGTGACTCAACATGCACTTAGCGGTGGCTCCTGGAGGACCTGTGTCACCTCCTGGAACATGTAATATTAGCTGTCACCTATCAGCTGGAAGACCATTTGCTATTATTGCCGACCTCCCCTCGCCCGCCCTTTTGCCAAGTTGCTGTGTCCTTAAACTGAAAACTGAGTACTCACCTCAAAAGTGTAAAACAGGAATACATACGAGAGACAGAACCATGCGCTGATACAGACAGACAGATTATAGAAGAAATGAGAATAGAATAGCTGCTTATATGATCTCCTGATGAGTCACTGACAAACTATAATCATTTGGCCAAAAACTAAATTTCTCTCATTATACCAAATGTCCAATTGTAGCTGATCATCCAAGACATGTATGGTGTCCAATACTTTTGTTTTCAAGAACAACTAATAGTGAGAATCAGTTGAGAGCAACACATCAGCCAATCAAGTTCAAGCCAGGAGCACGACCAGCGGAAAGGCAGGACCAAGACGAAGCTAACACTATAACAGGGTCTGGATGACCAAATCCAAGTCAAGGCCAAAACCAAAGTAGGTGTTGTCAACAGGAAGACCAAAGCAGGGGCTTTGTAACCAAGTCTGTGTTTAGACCAAGGCACAGTCAAGGGCTAGCAGACCCTGTCTTAGTCAAGGCCAAAGTAGGGGATAGGAAACCGAGCCCAATCTAAGACCAAATCAGGGGCTAGGGGATCAAGTCTGGGTCATGATCAAATCAGGGGCCATGGGACCAAGTCAAGATCATGATCAAAGCACGGGCTAAGGGACTAAGTCTAGGTCATGATCAAATCAGGGGCTATGGGACCAAGTCTAAGTCGTAATCAAATCAGGGGCTAAGAGACCAAGTCTAAGTCATAATCAAATCAGGGGCTAAGAGACCAAGTCAAGATCATGATCAAAGCAGGGGCTAAGGGACCAAATCTAGGTCATGATCAATTCAGGGGTTAGGGGACCAAGTCTAGGTCATGATCAAACCAGGGGCCAGGGGACCAAGTCAAGATCATGATCAAAGTAGGGGCTAAGGGACCAAGTCAAGATCATGATCAAAGCACGGGCTAAGGGACCAAGTCTAGGTCATGATCAAATCAGGGGTTAGCGGACCAAGTCTAGGTCATGATCAAACCAGGGGCCAGGGGACCAAGTCTAGAATTTTTTGCTTGTATTTTCTCATTTGTAAGTCGCTTTGGGTAAAAGCATCTGCTAAATTAATAAATGTAAATGTAATGATCAAATCACGGACTAGGGGTCCAAGTCTAGGTCATGATCAAATCAAAAGTTAAGGGACCAAGTCTAGGTCATGATCAAAACAGGGACTAGGGGACCAAGTCTAGGTCATGATCCAAGCAGGGGCCAGGGGACCAAGTCTAGGTCATGATCAAAACAGGGACTAGGGGACCAAGTCTAGGTCATGATCAATGCAGGGGCCAGGGGACCAAGTCTTTGGTATCATACCGACCACTTAGGCCCTGCCTCCCACAAGTGTGTAGGTGGAATTATTGTATACATGAAAGGGAGAAATGGATACTAATATTGCTTCACTTTGAAGTTAAAATTGGCAAAACACCAATGCTATGGTTTATTGAAAAATTAGCTCGATTCTTTTTACCAGAGGCCAAAAATTTCCACCTGTTTTAGGGTGGACGTGTACAGCCTTGAATTTCTGAGGTCACAAATGTCCACAGTAGTAGTTAATGGCTCATAGGAAAGTAGTCACTCACTTTTACTATCAAAAAGGCTTCAGTTGTGATGCACGTTTTATCTCTGTACCAGTGAATTAGAGAGGTGTGAATTGCTTGCTCAGCAGAGGGCTCACACCCATCCCATTTCCCATCGCCCTGCTCACCAGCAGCTAAACACAGAGCCATGATACTCTACACACAGAAACCCAACAAGTGTCCTGACTAATCGTCTAACAGACTCGTGGCAATAAAACTATTCGTTTGTTTATACTGATTGAAAGTGTCCAGTAAGTGAATTTCCATTCCGGTGGCAGAATGGAACACCAGTGGACAGCGAGAAAGGGTTAAAGCGCTTCAAAATGTCAACTGAAACAAAACAACAAGCATGGCTGATTGATTCTATTTGATAAAGTGGAATAAAGTGCAGATTTTTAGCTGAACTATTCTGTTAAATTGTATATGTGAGAGAGACAGCGACACTTACGTGACGTGTCACAGACACTCGCGGATGCCTTTGACGCTTGGTCACAAACAGAGAGGAATGATGGCTTTATTGTGCCTAGAACAATTTTCACTCTTGACAAAGAAGAAGAAGACATAGAAGAAGAAAAAAAGAGTGAGCGGGGGAAAAAAAAAGATGAGGCAGGAGGCATTGTAACACACTCATTTCTTGAACTAGGGAGCACAGGTAATAACATCCATAATCAGAGCAGCAACAGCACTCAGTAGCGTAGCGCGATGTGAGCTGATTGGAGCTGAAGGCATTTCTGGGAAGGGATGATTAAATGAGAACATTGTACTCTAGGATGAGGTGATAGATGGGAGAAAAAAAGAGAACGAGACGGAGAGTGAAATGTAAGTGTCGGGAGCGAGTGGGAAGGCTGCCGAAAGCAAGCGAGAGGGATAGACAGCAAGCGAAAATCAGTGAGAGGGGGAGAGGAAGCAGAGGAGTCAGACTGCAGCTATGTTAACGGGTGACACGTTCATTATCTGGGCCTGTTTGTGGAGAGGAGGCGAGCTTTGCTCGATTGAACGGTGTGACTGTCTCCCATTACAGATGTCCAGCTCCAGAAATACCGCCATCACACACCTCTCGCAGCCCCCATACACACACACTACGAACTCACATCCTGTTAGCCTGAATTTTCTCCAAGCTCAGGCCTACAATAAGCAGCCTGCCTGTCCTTCGCTGTGTGTCAGGCAGGGGCGTGGCCACATCTGTGTAAATAGGCCTTGCCACACCAGTCACCACACCAATCCCAGGTTTAATGAATTGTATTGAAACGATTATGGTCTCGGTCCACTTTCAAGTGAACTCGGTTGCAGTGAGAAACTGACTCGACTTGGGACGCAGTGAAACAAAAAAATTTGTTCATTTGTGGTTCCGTGTATTCCTACTCGACGCTCCTAATCATGCTCCTGATTGAACTCTACATGCTTTATGAACCCACACAGAACTGTGACAGTGTTTAGACAACAGTCAACAGTATTTGTGAATCGCGAAAGGAAATACGTATTTCCAGCTCGGTCCGACACTGGTAGACCGTGTCAGTGCACTTTACGGTGCAGCTTCAATTCATACACAAAAGAATTTGGACTTTTAAAGGTCAAAACATCTGATTTGTGACATCCTTTATGTAGCTATGTAGTTTGCGCACCAATTCTACAGTACAGTTGCCCAGGCATAACTATGTCATCTGGCAGTAACTCCGATAAGGAACTCCCAAAATTGCTGCCGGTGTGCTGCAGGGATTTTCGCCCGATATTATACAAGTGTAAATGTATCTGTCTCTCCAAGGCACATCTGACAAGCAAAATCCCTTAATACATTCTGCTGTAACACAAAGATCCATCACTGCCAAACGCCGGTGGCTTTAAGGAAATTAAAATGGTGGGAAAAAATCTCCACTTGATATTTGATGCCCTAGCTGGGGTTTTTGTTTGTTTGTCTGTTTGTTTGTTTGTTTGTTTGCTAGTTTTTTCTTCAAATGAGCTACGGCACATGCACTCAACCGGGGAAAAGTCAATTCATTACGATGAAAATGAAATATATTATGAGATATGTGTATATACTGAGTGCAGAATAAACTATTTTGAATATGGGAAGTGGGAGCTCAGTGGATAAGATGCTGGACTTCTGATCAGAAGGTCGTGAGTTCCAGCACTGCCAAGCTGCCACTGTTGTGCCCTTGACCATTAACCCTCAGTTGCTCACTTGTATAAGTGACATATTTATCGGCTTTGGATAAGAACGTCTGCCAAATGCTGTAATGTAATGAACGTGTTAGTATGTGCAAAATGATACAGTAGTTTTGGCCATGAGGCTGTTAATGAGGTTTAATGAGTTTGTTACTTAGCAGGACTAACAACTCATGGGAAGAGACTGTCTGAAAGTTCTGGTTTTCATGATCGGGTATGTCACAGCTGAATGAAGTGGTTGGTAATGGTGGTGAACAGTGTGTGAGGGCTCGGAAACGATTTCGCCTGCTCTCTTCTTGCTTTCACAAATGGTTGGTGAGGAGGTGTAAGTCACAGTCGATGGATGTTCTCTGCAGATTAAATATGACGCGTCAGAGTTTGGCCTTCTGAGACAATAGGCGAATTGAAGTCAAAGGCTAACCAGAGATAAGTTCACGTGGAATTGCACATGGTTCAAATAATTAAAACCATGAAGAGAATACACTAACGTTATAGTAAATGACAGCACAATGAAATTCTTTTCTTCGTATACCCCAGCATGTCAGGAAGTTGGGGTCAGAGTGCAGGGTCAGCCATGATACAACAGCGCCCCTGGAGCAGAGCAGGTTTAGGGCTTGGCTCAAGGGCCCAACAGTGGCAGCTTGGCAATGCTGGGGCTTGAACTCCAACCTTCTGAACAGTAACCCAGAGCCTTAACTGCCAAGGCACCACTGCCCCAGATCTGCCCAAAATTTTTGAAGAGTTTAGCTCCAACCGTAATCGTTCCCACCTGACCACTTAATCGTTACCTTAAGAAGTTCTTGGTCAGTTAAAACAGGTGTGTTAAATTTTGCTTGGAGATGAAACCTGTAGGAAGGTAGAGCTCAAATTAGAGGGTTGGTGACCACTGTTTTAGACAATCACATGACCGCTATCAGCTGAGGAAGGTGAAGGTCAGCATGATGCCCACGATTTTCTAGTGTCGTTGTGATTGACGGGGGAAAGAGAGTAATCCCATCCCTCCCACCTAGACAGCACGGCCAATTACGCTTTCCAACAATTCGTCTGGAAATGCGACCTCGTCCCAATTCAGAACGTGCTCGTACACCGACGCCGGTTCAGCAGGTAAAGCACCAGCTGTGCTGAGCGGAGTGACAGGACACATAGAGACGTTTATTTCCCAGCCAGTAGAGTAGAGTAAGACGCAGGCGACTTCATCAGTCAGTCGGGACTCTGTGATGAGAGGAGACGCCGGTGTGACAGCCTCGTCAGCGCTCCATATTAAACGAGTTTAAACACCACACCGGGGCCCGGCGTTAATCTGAGGCCCATCGGATGACAGCCCGGATATCGGCCTTCCTCTCTCTCTCTCTCTCTCTCTCACCCACACACACACACATGCGCAGAGTTCGGAGGCCTGTCAGGCAGGTAATAGAAGAGTGCGGAGGAGATAAGAGAGTGATGGATTGGCTCCTCTTTCTCTGATTGGGATCCGGCCATGTAATACCACCTCATCTGCCGAGAAAACGAGAGCGAGAGACAGAGGGGGAAAAAACGTCGCTTGGAAGAGTGATCTGATTTTAATTAATAAAATCGTGGCAGCTGGTGGACGGCCATGTAGAATGGCTCAGTTATGTGCGTGTGTGTGTGTGCGTGTGTGCTTTAATTATTGCGCCCAGGCTTTCTGTGATGAAATCGAACTCATAAAGCGAGGACACCGAAACATGCCTGAAACATCAGCGAAATGACTTCCTCGAACGTTTCTCTCCATGGAAACAAGACTGCAAAAGTGCTTCGTCTCGACAAAGACACAAGCCAAAAGGTGACGTATGACCACAGAAGGCCTCTGTACGTGAGTCTCGTACACACACACACACACACACGAACGTTCACACTTTATGTGAATGGCGGTCAGATGGAAAATGTGAAAATGATGCATAATTACAGAGGCTAGATGTAAGACATATAAAAAAATAAAAAGTCAAATTTCCATTTCCGACTGCGATTAACCTTTCGCGTTCATGACACTCGTGTGTGTGTGTGTGTGTGTGTGTGTGTGTGTGTTTATAACTGCAGTGGTAAAATAAGGTGAAGAGCTCGTGGTTATGTGATGGCTGAGGCATGACCCGGGTCAGAGAGAGAGTGCTGATCTTTCACACTCCACTAGGGGGTCTGTTTGCAGAGACAGCCAGAGGTCACATACAAATACACACACACACACACACACACACATATGGAGAAAGCCTCCTCTCTCCCTGAACCAGTTTTATTCACGTCACTGTCGGCAGTGCAGATTAGTCGCAGCTCCCGTCCAAGTCGCTTTAGATGAAAGCGTCTGCCACAAATAAATAAATGGAAACAGACTGATAGACGGCTTTACTTGACCTTAATGCTTTATCGATAGTGATTAGCTCAGCTCTTTTAGGGTTGCCTTAATTAACTCACTTAAAACCTCATTCATTTCTGCATTATGTACATATTTGTTCATTGTGGTCGCCCGGACTTAATGTGTTTCTGTTACACGGCTGATAACTGAGTGATAATACATGGCACTAAGGGAAAGGAACGGTTTCTGGTTGTCCAAGATGGCCGCCCCTACAGAGTTGTCATGCTGTTATCGGAAAATAATCAATGACGGGTTATGTTTTATTTGTTTGACTTCTCTTCTACTACAGGAATTTCCCAGTTTAACAATGTCGTTATACTTTTGATCTGTTTTTAGTAACGTTTAAGGAGGCACGGTGGCTTAGTGCATTTGCCTCACACCTCCAGGGCTGGGGGGTTTGAATCCCGCCTCTGCCCTGTTTGCGTGTTCTCCCCATGCTTTGGGGGTTTCCTCCTCCAGTCCAAAGACATGCATTGTAGGCTGATTGGCATCTCTATATTGTTCATGGTGTGTGGATGAGCGTGTGTACGATGAGTTGGCACCCCATCCAGGGTGTCTCCTGCCTTGTTCCCCCTGAGTTCCCCTGGGATAGACTCCAGACTCCCCGTGACCCTGGATGGATGGATGGATGGATGGATAGATAGTTACATTGAATGCTAAGGAACGTCCTCACACATAAGCGAGAACGTTCCAGTTCTCACTCGCGTTGCAGCAGCTGCAGTACAAACGTTCATTCTTTCGCCAGTCCTCTCTTTATTCCTTTCTCTTGACGTTAACAAGACTCGTCATGACACTCGGCTCGGCCGATCCTAGATATTTCCAGACGTGATTTTGGTAAAAGGGACATTACCTTTTGCAGGTCCGTTGCATCAGATGCGTCCAGGGAAAAGAAACAAGCTGGAGGAAGTGCACCGAGTGCATTCGCCAGTTTATTCACCCACACACACAGACGTGTTCGTTTTCCGATTTCAGAACCCGAGTCGCGTTTGCCGCGTAAAATAATGAGCGCAAATTGACAGAAGGAAGCGAAACACGGTCCCAGTACGAATCGTTGATTTGATTAACGCCCTCGACTCCGCCGATAAGCTCCTATTTTTGGTTCTAGGACTTGAATAAGCGCAGTGGAGCGAGCACTCCAATTAGGGCTTCCAAAGCCATAAACACAGCATTTCACTGCAGCCCAAATGCTAATGGGCACAATTAGTACTTTTATGTAAGAAAGACTGAGCCTGTCTTAAGCATCAGCCTCAGACTGCGCTGTTGCTCAGCAGTGGGCCGTTTAAGGCCTCGTTTTTGTCGTAATTGTTGTAGTTCCCACTTCCTTTCTTCAGCTTCCCTTTGCCCGGTTTAAATTCATCAGAAACGTTCCTCCACGATTCTCTCGGTGCTTCGCCACGGTCGAGGCTGCTGGAGTTTATTGAGAGCTCCAAGGCTGGCTTGATTTTCTCTAGAAACACAGACAGAAAAAAACACACACACACACACACACACACACACACACACACACACAGAGACTCCTATTCCATGCTGCAGCAGGACATACAGTATAGGCAGAATAATTAACTTTCATTATAACAGTTAGATAGAGATAGAGAGAGATAGAAGGGGGGGGGGCTTAAGGAGGAGTCCTACAAGATGTTAAATATGCTTTTCATTTCACTCGCATATCATAACGGAACAAGAGCTCACACTGTGTTTACAGAGCAAGAGATGATTGTAGGGATGGTGTGTGTGTGTGTGTGTGTCTGTATACTTCTTCCAACAAGGCTTTAAAAAGACACTAAATGAGGCGATGTAATAAAACAGACATTTTCAAACATTGTCAAAATTGCGCCCGGTCTGAAATCGATCCAGCGTCTCGTCTCGAGCGCTTTTAGGTAATAACACGAAGCCAGCTAGCATAGCACACTGTGTGTGCCTGGAGTCGTGTCATATTCCCCAGGCGCTAACGCCGGGCCCTAGCAATGTCCTAAAAATGATGCTCTTAAATGGGAAGCAACGGAGCGTCTCGGGTCACGATCCTCCTCGAGCACACACACACACACACACACACACACACACACACACACACTCACTCACTCGCACAGTCTTCATCAAACCCTGCTGCCTAAACACAGCTCAGATGCTAACCGCTTACTGAAACAGAACCCTTCGTGCTTAATAAAACCGGAGTTTAGTTGATTTTATGGCACAGTGCTACGGTTGATTAAAACACAACCACCGGATCATTTTATCCACTAATATTATTCATATTTATATAGCATATCCACAACGGATTATATCATCGGCTCGTTTTTTACAGTAGACGTGCTACGACAGTGCTTTTTGACATCCGGTGTGACACTTTACCGATGAAATGAATGACAAATGAGTGTCGTAGCTGTCATTCGCACACCTGGGTCGGATACTCGAGTGCGATTATGGGATAGTTTGGGAAGAGTTCCTGAATCCATTGCGCAATGTGTACTATTCATGTTCATTTATTGGCTTTTCACTTTGGAAGCAAAACTCAAGCAGCAAATACACGATGCGTTTTTGCTTTTGTTGTTGTTGTTTTTTTTGTTCAGTAGGCGTGTCGTAATAGTAGGCGTCCTCGACGCTAGCTGGTACGAGACGTGTGTTTTTTTTAGGAGCGATGCTGTCAGTGCAAGCGCTCAAACCACAAAGGTGAGCTAATTACAGAGCCCAAAATCCTATGAAAAGCCTAGTTTTATATATCAGAAAGCGTCTCCTCCGCTGGCCATGACGAACCTTTTAGAGCCATCGCGAACCTTGAACCAGGAAGTAACGTTTACATTGATGGCATTTGAGCAACTTACATTTATCTCATTTTATATAACGGAGCAGTTGAGGGTCAATGTATCGTGAGCGTCATCGCGTCGTACATCGCTTAATCGCGCTCAGTGTGAAAGGCCCTTTAATCACTGCGCTACCACCGCAACATGACAAGCTGAGCCAATCTTGTTACCCGGTGAGCAGCACTGAGACTGAAGAGCTTCCACACCCGATGTGGAACGCACCACAGTTTGGTGGAAGGGAGCTTCAGACCACTGTTTTTTCAAGAGGACCAAGGATCAGTTCTTTGGGCCACCCCTAGGCTCGAAAACATCTTTCACACGTCACCAAACTCAGAGTCTGGTAATGAACACAACCGAATACCAACAATGCCACAACCACGCATAAGCTCCAAAGAAGACCACTGTCTTTGGCCAACATCTCTTACTCATCAGCTAGCAAATCTCTGGCACCTGCAAGCTCCGAGCATTTTTAGCCGTCCGATGATTTCACTTGAAGAGATGCATGTATCTCACGGGAAATCCTCATGGGAGTTCAGGAGCCACTACAGAAACTCCTTGCAACCTCCCGAGCCTCATGGCTTCCCCCAGGAGATGTTTCCGAAATCTCAGCGTACGTATGAGACGGCATGAACATCCATGATTGTCACATTTAGCCTGGCACTGAAGAAAAAAACCCAGAATGCCGCTGGGATTCACACTGGCACACATGGCTCCCCTATAAAACTCCCATAAAGATTCCCATAATCACCACGCTTACATTATAACATCCTTATGAGGCTCTCATTGCTCCCCCATAAAGATTCAACAGAACCCAATAAAATCAGACCACATTCTCATAAAGAACCGACTGAAGTGCGAGATAACGAGAACGGTCAGAAGGTGCCGATTCATTTTCTGTATCCACACGGCGATGATGTATTGTCGACTGCAAGGCATTTCACAGGTCAATATTAATGCGTTCGTTCTAATACGTTAACGTTTCTATAGCAACGCCTCACTCACAGCCAGACTCATTAAAACTCAGCGCATTATTTAAGCCTAATATCTAACAGGTTTTTACAAAAGAGTCGTTATTTACTGTATCAAACATAAAATTATTAATTATACTTATATCATTTATACTGTAAATTGTGATGTTTTCGGTTACGGGACGTTTATTTAACATTGATGGAAGGAGTCACCAGTGTCAGAGGTAAAGCTGAATCTTCAGGAAATCTTCAGCTGACATTAATTGTAACTATAAATGGATAAAAAAGAATGACGTGTTCTGTGCCGGACATTATAACAGTAACTCTGCGTTGTTGATTCATTTCCTGTAAGAACACACCCCATAGTGCTATTCCTTACATATGGTTTTTAACACGGGATCCTAGATGCTCATGGGAATTCCAGTGGAATTTTCCAGAAGTGTGTGTGGCGTGATCAAGAGAAACGAGCTACGCTAACCTGCTCTGATTCTTAATCGCTAGTGGGCAGTACATGAGCCAATCACTGCATAGAGGGCGGAGCTTATATTGTTACACCTTGTTCCTTACTAACTAGTTCAACTGAATGAAACACTGACTATCATATATTTTAAAAAAAACAATACGGATCCTCAGTTGATATTCTTATGGATACGGTCATCAGTAGGCTCTTCTAGCCGATGCTGAGTGTCACTGAAAATGAAGATGATCCGAGTTATTGATCCAGAAAGCAGCAGCCTGTAGTTAATGCGAGAGTAAGACTGGTTACACCTTTTCCCAATCGATATGCTATGTCAATAGGTTGTGTGTGAAATAAGTGTTAGGCTTTCCCTTTACTGACTGGTAGCTGTCGATCAACAGGGGACACTTAGCTAGCGGCTAGGAAAGGTGATGACAAAATTTTGGATGTACTAACAGACCTATTTTTCAGGCCAGCAGTCACACTGTAGTTTCTCATTTTCTTTTTGAGGCGGGGTCGATATCTCGCCGGGAGCTTGTTTGAGTTCGGGGTATACACAAACGTAACCGGGTCAACCAAAACAATGGCGATATTTTAAGTCCATACAGGGTTTCGCGCATGTTTTTGTGTGATTGTTGCGCCTGAAAATGCTCGATTTTGCTACACCGTTTTTCAAAACTAGCGACGCGACTTGCGTAGTTTTTTGTTCCTTTGTTTCGGAAAACTACTCGAACTGGCGAAATCGCAAACGCACCAAAACAGTTTTGCACGCTCTTTCGACGTGATGTGTGTTGGTAAATAGCTGTACTCATGTTCGACGCACGTGAATTAAAGAGGGTTTTGGCTGAACATGCATTGTGACGACGTCACATGACCCACCTTGGCCCAAATCTGCAGAAAATCTGCGGATATTTTTGAAAAATGGCAAGTTCCTCAGAATATTGCGGCGTTTCCTTGATTTTGCGTTCATTTCTGCGATCGCGAAATCACACAATCCTGGAGGGACTGTATAACGGTGAAATCTTGTGTTTGGAGCTGTAACGTGAAATGTAGCAACCTTGTTGGGTTCGTGTAATATCATCTGCCTGGTCCATCAGATTCACAGTAGCTTCCAAAAGCCAATACACACCAAGTTACACGATCTTCGGAAAGCGCTCTGTAAAACTGCTACCAGGAGCAAATTACCCATTTATTTCATCTCATGTCCTTTTCCACATAATTTCCAATTATTCCTGTTATGCAGTTACAAACTCAAATTTATAATTGTAGCAAAGCTAAGAAAAATATGATACACCCAATCTACCTTTCTCATTTCTTTGGTTCTTTCTTGCTTTATTTCCATATTTTCATGGAAGGTTATTTGTTAAGGACCTACAAAGCCCATCGAGACATGTCTGTGATTAGTTGCTTGACTACAAAGCCAAAGAAAACTGTATTTTGTACCGTGTACTATAAATAATGCTCTCTGATG
This sequence comes from Ameiurus melas, assembly GCA_012411365.1. Classification (NCBI taxonomy): domain Eukaryota; kingdom Metazoa; phylum Chordata; class Actinopteri; order Siluriformes; family Ictaluridae; genus Ameiurus; species Ameiurus melas. Next base: position 6,710,951 of record CM022774.1, read on the forward strand.
TGCTTTGAGTGTTTCCAGACTGGACAAATAAGCTGTAATTGAAACACTGTCTATCATTTCTTTGTCTCCAAGTCAGCAAACAGTGTTAATAGGAGATGATGTGCACTCTGTTTTCTTGATGTTGCTAATTGGGACGGATGCACTTCAATGGCTCATTTCTTCTCCTTCTCTCTCCTTCACTCTCTTTCGCTCTCTCTCTCTCTCCATTTTATTTCCTTTGCTTTGCCTGCTTCATTCTTGTTAATGGCTTACTGGCTCATTGATGTCCCAGATGTTTTTTTTCCTCCTTCTTCCTTCTCCTTGTATTGAAATATCAAAGTTTTATTCCTATAGCACGTCGCGTACAGGTTTGCACTTCAGAGTGGTTTTTCAGAACAAATACACTGTTCAAAACATATTATCGATGGCCGTGAAGACCACAGAGACTATTGCACATAAAACCCCGGACATGCAGATAGCATTAAATGATATATGGTGAAAAGCATGAAACGCTGTACTATAGCGCCACCATGAGGTCAATCGGACTCATCTCTCTTGCCTGAGTAGCAGGAGTGAGTACTACCAACCGACCAAATTTCATGTCTGTAACATCCACGGTTTGGCCATAGTCCTAATTAAAACAATAGGGGGCCAAGCACTTCATGCTTGAACCCCCCCTTACAGCAACGAATCAGGGATATGATGCATGTGGACGTTTTGTTTATTTGCAACACTTCTAACGATTTACTAGGATTACTGTAGGCTTGCCGATGTGACGTCTGATTAAAGAAGCAGTCTGTAATGTTTTCCATCTAGCCTCTGAGGTAAACTCAATGTCAAATGCAAAGAAAATAAGGAATTTTTGAGATGTTATCATTGTGTCCTTAATTATATACCACATACTACCCCTCATAGTTTGTTATCAGTCATGTGACCTTCGCCTACAGTATGAGTCAGATCCACTTGTGGGCGGAGTTCCCTCAGAATTACATTTGACCGCTTTCATTTTTTGAAAAGCTACTGTGACCCAAAATGTGTTCACTTTTAGTGCCTAAAGCAAAAAAAAAAAACCCAAATGACACGTCTGCAACACTTGATTAGCCAAGATTAAAGGCTAATAACTAGCTAACTAGCATAAATAACAATTTTCCTCTTCTGTATCACATATCAGGAAGCCATCAGGAAGCCACAGGGGAGGTAAAAAAGCTTTTTCATAAGAAAAAACGATGAAGAAAAACTTTCATATTAAATGTACTGTAGACTTGATTTTGGTAGGTATTTTACATATAATAGCCATCATTTATGCATAATTCACAGTCAAGCCAGTGACCGCGTTGCATTGTGGGACACGTTACGCCAATCAATCTGTCTCTTTTCATGTAGTTCACATACCGTGTAAGACATGCTGTTTTTGGTTTAATATGACAAGCCTTCCACCTACCACCCCTTCCCCCAACATCCTACCCCACCACCTCGGCTACAAGATCTGTTCCAAGGGGCGGGGCTAATTTCAGGCCCAGAAAAGTAGAAATGAAACATATTATTCAGACCGTTTGTGCAGTAAGAAATCTTTGAAATGATTCGATAATTGCAAGGTCTGGACGTTGAATTGAAAAGAAAGTGCAGCTTTAAGAGCAGAAACATTATTACCGGTTAATCCATATCATTTATAGGCAGCGCTGACGTTTGACTTTTGGACATTTTTCGTATAACGCCGATACGTTGCGCGTCGATCGTGGCGGTCGGACGACACAAAACGAACCGTCTCTGACGATTTCTGATTATTCATGCTGATAATTACAATGATCAGAACCTGTGTGGAGAGTTCTGTGTGTGAGTGTATGTGTGTGTGTGTGTGTGTGTGTGGAGGGCCGAGGCAGTGTAGGTTGGATTATGGGAGCTGTACCTGCGGGTGGAGGTGGCGTTGCTGCTCGTTTGACGTAAAACGGCCCTAATTTGGGGGGTGATTGATGGTTTAATATTGCTGCCTGGAACCTTGCTGCCCCCACCCACCCAGTAAAGCTGCAGGCAGGCATGAAGCTACGGTGCAGCGAGAGTGTGTGTGTGTGTGTGTGTGTGTGTGTGTGTGTGTGTGCGCGCTGTCACTATCTATTTTATTGTAAAAGTGAGACAGAAAAACTAGCAGAGGATATTAAACCAAGTCTCAGAGAGAGAGAGAGTGGGGGACGGGGGACAGAGAGTATCTTTGATTCTGTGGTGTGTGTAGTTGTGTATCTGTGTGTGTGTGTGTGTGTGTGTGTGAAGTCTGTGCATGTATTCTGGCTTAAATACTAACTCCATTAGGCATATGCTCACGTTTGCACCGTGTGCATGTGTGTGTGTGTGTGTGTGTGTGTGTGTGTGTGTGTGTATTATTATTTTTTTCCCCAGCAGTGAAATCCAAATCTACTGACTTTGATCCGAGGTCACGCACTTGCCGCTACGGCCATATCGTTAGCTACCTTATGATTTCAGCATATTTTCCCCCCCTCCCCCGATACTAAATAACACGTTCTCGCTTTTTTTTCCCCTCCCCTTCCATTGGCGTTTACTCATCTGTTCAGCTGTGGCGTGTTTTTCACCTCGTATCACCCCGAGTCCCGCTGTTCAAGCGACTCTTAAATCACGGAAAACTCTTTTTAAGAATCACGCAGGAACTGCTCTAATTTTGCGGTACGTACAGCGGGGTCTGAAAAGTCCGAGGCCTCCGGTGAGAATGCTTCTATTTGTTGTTGTTGTTTTTGTTGTTTTTTTTTTTTTTTTTTTCAAATTTAATACAAAATTCTTCACTGCGGTTTATATCGTCTGCCACGACTCGAGCGACGAGTGCGATCTTCGAAATATCGACATGAATTATGATCCTTTTTTTGGCGCGTTTTTTAGTGATCGGTGCTTCCTGCGTTTGTATATGTGTCATGTTCCTGAAAACCACGAACGCGTCGACTCGTCCGTCCTGAAAACTGTCTGATTTTTACAAAAGCGCTGACACTGGAGACTCCTTCCATGAAGGATACGAGAAAACTTCAACGCGGCGACGATTGCACGTGTTTGAATCCGTTTTTTTTTCTTTCTTACGTTGTGTCCGAGTGTGTGTGTGTGTGTGTGTGTGTGTGTGAGCATGCACGTGACTAAATCCAAATGTATTTCTTCGAAGCACATTCGCTCTTTTGTTTCCCACACAGGCGTCAATAAATTGCTCCGGAAATGCTCTAGAATCCATTTCACACTGGCAAAACTCTCTCTTGGTGACTTCGCCTTAAACCCACACAAAGCAGATGGTTGGTTAGCTAACCAGCCAGTCTAGGATTATGATTAGGATTAAGGAGTAGGAAACGATCATTACATTTCAAGACGGTCCAACGTTCCCAACCGGTTTATTAACTCGCACCATTTTCCGCTGGTTTTACTTCGCCACTTCTGAAGGGTACAGATAATGGAGAGATAAAATGACGTCACATAATGACTTCAATACAAGGGGAGGGGGGGGGGAGGGGAGGTGATAGTGTGGACATAGGGGAATCCATTTTTGCTTTTTTCTAATTTTTTTATTTTATTTCCACATTTCATCTCAGATCAAGTCCTGGAGCAGGGTTTAGCGAGGACGTGCTGGTCTACTTACGTACAGATCTCAGCAATTGATTGTTGCTTGTATGTCAACGATCGGTTACCATAGTAACAATAAAGGCACGTACAGGGGCAGGTAGAACTACCAACACGGTGATTTCTGGACATCATTCAGTTATCGATACGGACGTACAGTATGCGATACAGACAGTAGTGTCAAAAAAAAAAAATAAATGAAAAAGAGGGTACACGCTATCTTCGTTGCTATGGTTACTGAAGCTTCTTATGAATTGAGTCTGAATCCGTCATCGTCGACGAACAGCTGTCAAAACCAACATACTGGGTAAGAGCTGTTGTTAATTCCACTCACCTAGCATCATGTGTAAATATTTTTTTTCTGAATTGAACGGAATTGAATTTCATTGTATGAGATTCAGTGGTCTTATCAAATATCGAATCAGTACCTTAACCCTTTCCTGCATGGTCACATGGCAACAACGAATTTCTATCCATTTTATTAATAGGCAATAATTCAAAACGACTATTTTGTACTATGTAACTGGAAGAAAGGAGGCTTTAACTCTGACATAACAAATAAAATGCCATGTCATGTGACTGGAAAGGTTTTTTTTTTTTTTTTTTTTTTTTGCACGTCCTTTTCTACAATCTCATGGCATGGTGAAGGTCATCATCACACGGCAATTAATTAATTAACAAGGGCGCACGGTGGCTTAGTGGTCAGCACGTTCGCCTCACACCTCCTGGGTCGGGGGTTCGATTCTCACCGTAGTCCTGTGTGTGGGGAGTTTGCGTGTTCTCCCCGTGCTGCGAGGGTTTCCTCCGGGTACTCCGGTTTCCTCCCCCAGTCCAAACACATGCATGGTAGTCTGATGGGCGTGTCTAAAGTGTCCGTAGTATATGAATGGGTGTGTGTGTGATTGTGCCCTGTGATGGACTGGCACCCTGTCCAGGGTGTACCCCGCCTTGTGTCCCGTGCTCCCTGGGATAGTCTCCAGGTTCCCCCGTGACCCTGAAAAGGAGTAAGCGGTATAGAAGATGGTTTATCTCCATTTAAAAAAAATATAATTTCCTGATTACTTCATTTTGTTAATAAAATAACGCATGCGGTAGAGGGTTAAGAATCGTGCGGACGGCTGCGGTTCACAGCTCTACTCTCTATGAACAGGCGCTGCAGAGATTTTATCACTAGCAAAGTCATCAAAAAGTCTCTCTCCGTCCTCTGTTCCGCTCTTTCCATCCCTCCCTCCCTCCCTCCCTCTTTGCTCGCTCTTTTCCAAATAGTTGTTGCACTAATATATTTTTAATGTCTGCGCCAGGCAGCCCGACGTCTCTAATTTGTTTTTCTATAAGCCGTTGGCTTGTGCGCACCGAGCACATCAAAGCTGCAAAAAATAGCGATTCCCATTAAGCGTGCTTTCCTTCTCATTTACCTCAGCGCGCGCTCACCAGGCGGCCTGTCCACGTCCAGAGCTGTTCCACCTCAACAAAGCGCTTCTGCGAGGAGGAGAGGCTCGAAACGGTTCACATTCAGGAAACACACACACACACACACACACACACACACACACACGCATACGCACACGCACGTGCGCAAATACGCACAACATCCAACAGGCGCAGAGTTAACGTCGCTTTACGCACAGCAGGAGCCGGATAGTGAAGGAATAAAAATAAAAATAAATAAAATGACGAGGAAGAGGAGAAGAATGCTGAAACGGTTAGAAAGCCGTACATCCACAAACAGAATTAATGAACAGTGATGCCCCAAAGTACCTCATTTAATCAAAACTACGAGGTCGGAAAAGCTTGTGTTGGAGAGCGGGTGTGATTTGTGGGCCATTTCCACAAACAGACTTTTCATTCAGGACGGAAAAAAAATTCAACAATTCGACCCCTTGTTTTGAGTTGTTGTTTTTTTTGTTTTCACTTGAAAGAAAGCACTTAACCTTCAGATAATGCCTTGTTCTCACCTCAGGCTGTCAGATCCGATGCTGTATGAGCTCTTTATCCAACACCAGCGCATTTTTACAGCCCGAACAGCGTTTATTAGCTCGTTTCACCTGAGTTATTTTCTGCTGAGAGTGTATATAAAAGGTATAAAAACCAAACGAATTCCTGTCGGTTGTGGTTTACTTTAAATGTCTTTGTGTGTGTGTGTGTGTGTGTGTGTGTGTGTGTGTGTCAAACTCTGAATAGGCTACATCACCGTATATCACTGTTACATATTACATTGGCACTGACAACATGACGTGATACCTTAAATACCCGACATGACATGACACAATTCTTTAAAGTATTTCGAAAGTATTTCTTAAATTCCCGACATGACGTGATACCTTAAATACCCGATATGACGTGATACATTAAATACCCAATATGACGTGATACCTTAAATACCCAACATGACGTGATACCTTAAATACCCGATATGACGTGATACCTTAAATACCCGACATGACGTGATACCTTAAATACCCAACATGACGTGATACCTTAAATACCCGACATGACGTGATACCTTAAATTCCCGACATGACGTGATACCTTAAATACCCGACATGACGTGATACCTTAAATACCCGATATGACGTGATACCTTAAATACCCGATATGACGTGATACATTAAATACCCAACATGACGTGATACCTTAAATACCCGACATGACGTGATACCTTAAATACCCGACATGACGTGATACATTAAATACCCGATATGACGTGATACATTAAATACCCGACATGACGTGATACCTTAAATACCCGATATGACGTGATACATTAAGTACCCAATATGACGTGATACCTTAAATACCCGATATGACGTGATACATTAAGTACCCAATATGACGTGATACCTTAAATACCCAACATGACGTGATACTTAAATACCGATATGACGTGATATTAACCATGACGTGATACATTAAATAATCGACATACTGACGTGATACCTTAAATACCCAATATGACATGATACCTTAAATACCCGATATGACGTGATACCTAAATACCCGATATACGTGATACATTAATACCCAAACACGTGATACCTTAAATACCCGATATGACGATACCTTAAATTTCATATGACGGTGATACCTTAAATACCCGACATGACGTGATACCTTTCCAACATGACGTGATACCTTAAATTCCCACATGACGTGATACCTTAAATACCATAATAAATCGTGATATTAAATTCGATATGAGTATACTTAATACCACATAGTGATACTTAAATACCCATATGCGTGATACTAAATTGACATACGTGATACCTTAAAACCCGCATGACTTGATACATTAAAATACCGATATGAGTGATACATTAAATACCCAACATGACGTGATACCTTAAATACCCGATATGACGTGATACTTTAAATAAGACATGATACCTTAAATACCCGACATGACGTGATACCTTAAATTCCCGACATGACGTGATACCTTAAATTCCCGACATGACGTGATACCTTAAATACCTGACATGACGTGATACCTTAAATACCCGACATGACGTGATACCTTAAATTCCCGATATGACGTGATACCTTAAATACCTGACATGACGTGATACCTTAAATACCTGACATGACGTGATACCTTAAATACCCAATATGACGTGATACCTTAAATACCCGATATGACGTGATACATTAAATACCCAATATGACGTGATACCTTAAATACCCGACATGACGTGATACCTTAAATACCCGACATGACGTGATACATTAAATACCCGACATGACGTGATACCTTAAATACCCGACATGACGTGATACCTTAAATACCGACATGACGTGATACCTTAAATACCCAACATGATGTGATACCTTAAATACCCAACATGATGTGATACCTTAAATACCCGATATGACGTGATACCTTAAATACCCGATATGACGTGACACAATACTTTACAGTATTTAGATTTGCATTGAACTCTTCACTGTTTCCATTTACAAATGGTCGAGAAAGCCGTCAGTCGTGATTCAGTGACAAAGCTAAACGCAACTATAACAAAATAAGAATACCAGAAATAACACGGAATAAAAGAAAAAAAGAAAAACGATTTCAGGAAATGATGAAAACAGAGCGTTTCATATATATAAATGGATTTGGATAAAAGCCTCGGCAAAGTAATAGACGTCAGCTGAACGGTTTTATATATATATAAATTTTAATTTAGTTAAGTAATAGTAATTACATTAATAGTAAGTAATAGTTTAGTTAAATTTCATAAAAGCTGTAATCGTTGGCGAATTGCTGCGGTATACGAGGAATAAAACACTTCAGGACATGCTGTTATAATAACATAATCAATTTTCAGGGCGGTAACAGTAACTCCGCTTCCTCAAACCGCCTCGGTGTTGATTATTTTTCTGTAACAGTATTCCTTCCTACTTCCACAGCGTTAACCACGACACCAACTTGTAGCTAGCTAACGTTAGCTAAATGCTAAAAGATCTGCTGTTTGTGTGGGGAGGCATAAACACAGTTCATGTTGAAGTGTTAAAGAGATCGCTAGCGTTAACGTTAGCTGTCGATCTTTACATGATTACACCTTCTCTCTCTCTCTCACACACACACACACACACACACACACACAAAAACACAGCACTAAGGTTCTCATGTCAGCAGCAGATCTCTGACCCTCGTAATTACCCACAATTCTACTCTATAGAACCTACTACAGCTTAACTAATGGTTCACCTTTGCACGGAGTCAGCGTGCTCAGAGTGTTCGCCGCTCCGAGGCACCGAGACGCTGTTATTGCAGCTCAGAGGTGAGCGGATTGCATACGGAAACCTGCAGAGACTGTTCGAGCGGTGGGGAGCAAGAGGGAGGAGGGAGGGGGGAATATATTAAAAAGAAAAACTAATGTGAATCACAAGGCGCCGCGGCAGAACATGTTATTCTCGGCCACTTCGTGTTGCTGTGGTAACTATTTAAGAATCGGTAGGACTGTAATGGACGCACAGATGGATGTCTGAGCGCATGTGTGTGTGTGTGTGTGTGTGTGTGTGTGTCTTTATGACGACCAAGTTTTGACCTTAACGGCAGGTCCCCACGTGTTAAATTACTTTTTCATTTTATTTCTAAAAAAAACCCCAACATTCTACAGCTTTTATTTAAAGAAACAAAAAAAGGAGGCAAAATCGCACGTGAGTAATGTGTCACGTGGGAAAAATGTGCTTTTCAACATATACGTAAATCCCTGTGACTGCACATCAATATGAATTCATTTACATTACATTTACGTCTATGGCATTTAGAAGACGCCCTTTATCCAGAGAGACTGACGTTTATCTCATTTGTACATCTGAGAAGTTGAGGGTTAAGGGCCGTACCAAAGGGCCCAGCAGTGGTAGATTGAACTCCTGAACGTCTGATCAGTAATCCAGAGCTTTTAGCCACTAAGCCACCACTGCCGCAATCGCTTGAATAATATGCAGAATGACCTTAATGTGAAAAAAATTGACAAGAAATGAATTATGTGAGAAAAATCCATCCATCCATCCATTTATAAATGTATAAAAGATTGCAAAAAATTAAAAATAAAATAATAATAATAATAATAATAATAATAATAATAATAATAATAATGTGGGAAAATGAACATGTGAAAATATATCATGTTGACATGTGAGAAATGTGTGAAACGCAATACGTGACTTGTGTAAACCAAAAACACACACGTGAAATTCACATATGAAAGTTTTCTGTAAGGGTATAGGGGATTGTGCAGCATTGTGTAGCAACACTCAAGTCAATGTGTGTGTGTGTGTGTGTGTGTGTGTGTGTGTGTGTGTGTTACCAACAACAACAACAACAACAACAACAAATGAACAGAGAGAGAGAGAGAGAGAGGGAGAGAGAGAAGATATAGAGACAGAGGGAGAGAGAGGAGGATAGAGAGAGAGAGGGAGAGAGAGAGGGATAGAGAGAGAGAGGGAGAGTGAGGGAAAGAGAGAGAGGGGAGAGAGAGAGACGGGAGGGGAGAGTGAAGGAGAGGAGAGAGAGAGAGGGAGAGAGAGAGATAGAGGGAGAGAGAGAAGGGGAGGATAGAGAGAGAGAAAGGAGAGAGAAGAGAGAGAGAGGGAGAGGGGAGGGATAGAGGGAGAGAGGGAAAGAGAGAGAGGGGGATAGAGAGAGAGAGAGTAGAGGGATGGGAGAGAGAGAGGGAGAGAGAGAGAGGGAGAGAGAGGGAGAGAGAGAGGGAGAGAGGGAGAGAGAGAGAGAGAGAGAGAGGGGGGAGAGATAGATGGGAGAGAGGGAGAGAGATGGAGAGAGAGAAGGAGAGAGAGAGAGAGGGATAGGAGGGAGAGAGAGGGAAAGAGAGAGGAGGGATAGAGAGAGAGAGAGAGAGAGAGGGATGGAGAGAGAGAGGCAGAGGAGAGAGGAGAGAGGAGAGAGAGAAGGTGAGAGAGGGAGAGGGATAGAGGGAGAGAGAGGGAAAGAGAGAGAGAGAGAGAGAGAGAGAGAGAGAGGGCTTGTGGCATGTATATATGGATTGTTACGGGGGTGGTGGGTATTAAGCCATCTTCGTGATGTGCGATGAATGAGCTCTATTAATGAAAAGTACGAAAGTGCAGGCGCTGTGTAGAAAACAAACCCACCGCACACACACACACACACACACTCACTCTCTCTCTCTCTCTCTCTCTCTCTCTCTCTCTCCCTCTCTCTGCAGGCTCGTATCATTACCCATCATTACACCCCCCATTTGGCAGCGGCCGGCTGTATCGATCTCACGGGCGATAGCTCACGCTCACTCCTGCCCCGTACATTTATCTCTATAGCACACCTCGCCTGACCACAGTGCACACACACACACACACACACACACACACACACACACACACACACACACACACTTACTTCATACACACCTGTACTCATTTTCACAGTGTCTCTCTCACACAGTCTCATCGATCAAGGCGTATGTTTGTTCAGTTGGTATTGCACAAAGGGGGCGGAGACATGCTGATGCATTAACCAATCAAATCAGCTCCCCTCATTCTCTGTAATTAATAACCGAGTCACTCAGCACAGCGACAGACGATTCAAATTTCATTTACATTTGCATGGGAAGTGCATCGATCGTCTTTTCAAAGACCAACAGCTGTACGCGTCGCGTCTTTATTAAACGCATCGTCTACTCGCAGCGTACTCGGACCCTCGAGAGCTCGGCGTTCACGTACGCAAGATTAAGGTCACGCCGTTTTATTATTATTTGTTTTTTTATGACAATGTCGCCGTTTGAAAAGGAAAATACCGTCATTTGAAGCAAAAGTGCTGGCTCGAAACTTCAGTTCTGACCACGTAGACACAGCGTATAGCTGTACGAAGCTAAAGATACAGCGGGGGAAATAAGTATCGAACACGGCAACATTTTCTTCACTAAATATATTTCCCATGAGGCTATTCACATGAAATTTTCACCAGACGTCGGTATTAACTCAAGAAATCCGGAAATATAAAGAATTCACAACGTTAAAGTCCATAAATAAAGTTCTGTGGAATAAAGAGGAATGACACGGGAAAAAAGTACTGAACACGTTAACTGAAACTTATTTAATACTTAGTGGAGAAGTCTTTGTTTGTAACGACAGCTTCAAGACACTTCCTGTTCGAAGAAATTCATTCATATACATTATATATATATATATATATATATATATATATATATATATATACAATGTTATAGATTTACCTTCATTTATTTATTTTTATTATTTTTTTTATTTATTTTAGAAATCATCATATTCATCGATTTGTACATTTGATTTTATTTTTTCTTCGTATTTTTTCGGTCCAGTGTATACAATCTATAAGTGTAGGTGGAGAAAGAATTTGCTAGGTTGTGCTGGGAAAAAAAAAATAAAATAAAAAAATTAGAGCTACCAAGCACTTTCAAAACATCAAACATGTAAACGTTTTGAGAAGTAAACGCCCACCGGGGTTTTATTTTCCATGAACAGCCCTCCCTTTAGGTCATATCTCCCTTGGCCTAAGGTCTGGACTCATTTTTAGCTTTTCTAACCACTCTCTTGTTCATGTACTCGTGATTTAGTTTCACGTCGTCCATTTTCTACGACTCTTTAACACTTCTCAGCCCCTGAGGCAGCACGAACAGCCACGATGCTCCCGCCACCGTGCTTCACAGCTGAGGGAATTCTTTAGGTTTGTTCACGAGGACCGGACTTCGCTGCTCTCCGAAATATCATTTCTATCATTTCTCCTCAAGTTCCCAATTGACCATCTGGATGTTCCATCATGCGTCCGGGACAACGCTCGACGTGGTTTTGGTAGTTTGTTTACTCTATTGTGTATCTTATAGTTTTCATTTATTCTATTTATGTCTATTGACTTTTATTTATTTCTTTATTTTTACTGACTTTGTCTATCACCATATTACTGATTCTCTTGGCCGTGCATTAATTCAGAACGTCTTACCTGTTACTTACTTATTGATAGATGACATATCGATACTTCAGCAGTTTTTGCCCTCGGGTTCGTCTACATTGGTTGTTTTTTGAGTTTACAGCCGGTTGCCATGGTTTCCTCAGGAAGGCCTTGCAGTATGGCTGCACAATTTGCATAGCTAGCCCCAGAATGTATGCATCAAGCTCCCATTTAACCAAAAATCAGATGTGCTACCGCACACACACAGACAAAAACAAACAAACAAAAAAACCCAACAAAAGCGCAGGTGGGAAAGAGCTTGTCTGCGAGTTTCAGAATGAATGCAACATTTTATTTTACTTTCATTTCACTTCTCCGCGTTTAATCCAAACGAACGCAATGCAACGAGCTTCAGTTTCAGCTCTGCTCTTCCCCCGAGACCTGAATCTAATTACTGCTGTATATTGTCCCCATCGATGCACGAAATCTAAATGTACCGTTATTAACAGATCTCGTGTTTTTCTATAAGACGGGGATCTTCGTCTAGTGTTCATCCCGAACACTTCGGAGGAACGCTTCGGAAAGTCGGACGCTGCGAGCGCAGAGCGTACGTAGAGCGCGCTATGCTACGGTTAATAATGATTAAAAAAAAAGTTTTCATTTTTATTTTTATTTGCGCTCGGCTGTAACCCGAATTCTCGTTCCGTGCTCTCGGAGGCCGGGGAGTAGAGACGAGCCACATGACCAAAATATCGCATCGCAATTCTCGGAGGCATTTCTGCAATA
>CM022774.1:6728719-6751219 GCA_012411365.1 Ameiurus melas
CATTATATATATATATATATATATATATATATATATATATATATATATATATATATATATATTTTCCTTGACTGGTGATTAATATTCTCCACAGTGGCCTGTATAATCTCTACTGCTTTATCTTTCCTTTTCTGTTTCATAATCAATCAGATTTGCCCTGCAGTGTGAACAAAGACTGATTTGGATTCAGGTGGAGGCACGTATTTTATTTATTTATTTATTTATTTATCTATCTATTTTTTGGGTTCAGGTACAGATTTAAGGTTCAGATTAAGGACCTGACTATACAGTAAATACTCAGAGAGTGTGAAAGAAACAGGAGACTGATCTGTACTCACTGTATTATTGCAGTTTCACAAAATGTCACGTGGCGATGAGATTTATTTAAGAAACAAAGAAAAAAAGAAAAGAAACCAGATATGTGTGAGATAATGAAGTGCTGGTGCGATGTATACAGCGCAGGATCACGGGATTCAGATAAAGAAGCGCTGGTGCAGTGTGTGTGTGTGTGAGTGTGTGTGTGTGTACACAACTAGGCTTTTATTCAACAGTCAGTTGTTGTGCAATGCAATATATATATATATATATATATATATATATATATATATATATATATATATATATATATACATACATATACATATATATACATTATACATACATACATATATACACACACATATATTCACAGATACATACATATATATATATATATATATATATATATATATATATATATATATATATATATATATATATATGTCTAGGTTCAATCATAGATATACATACTATATACACAGTATCTGAGACTGGATGTAAGATTTTACCCTAGACCTGGTCATTTTTACAGATTTGTAAAGGTGTTGTGCTTTAACATTAATCAACATACCAATTTGCAAGATCTTGTTGTTTTTTGCTTTAAAAACTGAAAGAAAAAAAACCCCTTAAAAAACAAATCTGTAACATAATACGTGAATCCATAACACGCCGTGACCCGTGGCTTCTTAAACACTCAGTCTTACTCTGATGCACATTTTATGCCTACTTCAAAGATATGACATTTTGACATTTTTTTTTATTATTATTATTAAAGCTAAAAAATAATTAATTAATTAATTAATTAAATAAAAACCCCAACATTATTATTATTATTATTAGTCAGAGGAGAAAAGTAAACACCGCGTCCTGTGATGTTCCCGAGACGTCGGGTGTGTCGGGTTGAGATTTGTACGCATACGTCATCCTCAGATACATAACAAAATGAAATAATGACGATGTCTGTCACCCTGCACCAATTTTAAGCCCGAAAGAAGTCAGAACCACGGTGGCAGACAAGAGCCGGCAACCAATCGGGAGAGAGATAGAGTCTTATAGGATCAAAAAATTATAAAAGGACATGTTTGCAGATTTTTTTAGATTTCGATTTGAACCTTTAAGACATTTATTTGTTCTGTAATTTGGTAAGAGTCTAACGAATGAGTCATGTGATGTACCGTCATTGTGGAACTTGTATCATGACCCAGCTGCAAAGCCATTTGAGCTAAAGAGATAACAACAGTCAAATAGCGGAGAACTAGCTACGTTTTAGGAGCCCGACGTGATCGTTTTGTTCTTTACAACGTATTTTTAATGAGCTAGCAGAACGTTAGCAGGCTAGTCTACTGGCCTCGGAGAAGCTCATATATCCCCCGTAGTACGATTACAGCAGAGCAAACGTTTTGTCTTCGACCAATGCTAGCACAGGCTAACATCACTGACTTAAACCAGTCAACATAAAACTTCACACGTGCACGTGAAACGTCTCACCGTAACATTTAACTCCGTGTTGCGTGTTGCTTTTCATTGCCCAGAGTGAGCGTCACGTTTTCAAGGCGGAGACGGAAAGCACGTGCAGATTTACAGTTTAATAGAAGTCAAAACAAAACACCGGATGAACACGTGAAAACGAACACACACACACACACAAAACAACCATGATCCGTACGAGCTGAGAGAGCACAACGTGACAACAGGAGACAATTAAAGCAAGACAAAGAGTGCAGTGCAAACTGTGACTATACACACACACACACACACACACACACACAAGTGCTCGTTAACATGAATGAGAATCCGGTGCAGGTGGTCATGTGACAGTGATGCAGTGGTGCACTGGCTGCTGGGAACTGAAATCCAGAGTTCCTTTCTGGCAACCCATGACATACAGCTATCAAGGTGTTTATCTGTGTATAACTACACTGGTCCATCAAAACACACCCACAGTCCAACAAAAATCACACACACACACACTCTTACTAGAGCACTGATTGTCCCATGTCAGGAGTGGCTCATTAGCCCGCTGCTATTTATACCTCACCCACATTCCAGTCAGTGACAATGCATTATCCATGTCATATGAATGATCATAATTACCACCGTTTCGACTGTGGGGGGGGAGGGGGGGAAACAATGTCGACGTCGACCTATGAGTGGGAATTCCATGCCAGAATTTTTGGGGCTATTTTTTCCTTTGATTAACTCAGTCAATGAGGCAGCCTGCTCTGCAAACATGCACAAAGTCCAATCAAAACAGGAATTGTGGGTATTTTGGAATTACAACAGATAATTAAGCTTCAGTTCTGTCAGTGACAACGTAGAGATGTGCTAATATGTTACAGTGACATTCGAAGCGCTTTACGTTGTATGAAGGGTTTGCACCAGAACGTCCACCACCACACACCAGATAATAGTGGAGAGACGAGAGTGATGCAGCCAATTCAGACATTATTAGGATGCCATGATAGAGAAGGGCCAACGGGTGAATTTGACCAGGACACCACGGTTATACCCCTTCACTTTGACCGTAAGTGTCCTGGTGTATTTTTAATGACCACAGAGAGTCAGGACCTCGGTTTAACGTCTCATCAGAAGGACTGGACTGTTTTTATAGTATACATGTCCCCCGTCACTATACTGCAGCATTAGACCCCATACAGACCACAGGGTGAGCTCCCCCTGCTGGCCTTACTTATACTACATCCAATACGAGACCTTAGTTTTCCCCGGGTGGTCTCCCATCCAGGTGCAGTCCAGTCTGAATCCTACTTAGCTTCAGTCGGAAAACCGGGCGAGAACCGCAGATTGACATGACTCTAAGATTCACAGACTATCACAACATGATATCGCTAATGCAGGGATTCCCAAACGTTTTATCTGTGGCCTGAAAGTTTTCATTGCGGCCATTCGGTCAATATTTTATTTATATTTCTTGCTTTTGTTTTTCTTGAGTTATTTCTTTCCACTCGATCAGAGTCACTCGATGTTGCCGAGGAGTACGTGGAAGCGGACAGACGTAGAAACGTGTCCTGAAATGTGACTTGTTTGAATTCGACTCCCCGTATCATTCCGAGTGAGTTTCTCCCACGTGAGCCTACATGAGATCACAACGTGTGGTTTCGTAAGCCTCGTGCTAACACGAGCTAACGTCAGGTTAAAAACTACAACTGTCGTTTTTGTCTAGTATACAAAATGAGCAGAATTTTCTGTCTCAAATTCCTTCGAATGGCATGAATATGGCTGTTCATTTCTTTAGCAAAGCTCCACGCAGTCAGATTTTCTGTAGGATTTGGTCGTTTTTGACTTTGCACCATTTTTCTTTCCCTCCTGACTCCTGATTTTTTTTTTTTTTTTTGGATTCTCTTACCTTGGATGCTCGTGGATTCTGCATTGTGCTGACTCAGGTGTTGGCTGCCTCACTTTTGTGCTCATCTGTACTCTTAATAACCCTTCTGCATATGGATCTCTGCAGTGTTACAATATGCTCCAAGACCCCCCCCTCCCCCAACCCCAAGACCCCCCCCCACCCCCGTTATCTCGCATTATTGGAATTTGACCTCTGTTTGGGGAATGGACGTGGATTTGTACGTCTCCTTGTCAACCACGACTTGTAAAAGAAAATAAATAAATAAACAAATAAACAAATAAATAAACAGATTTTGTGTTCCGACATGAATATACAACATCGATCCTCGCTCGCGTTTTGCGATTACATTTATCCTTTGCACCGACGTGATTGTCAAAGGATTATCTTATTAACATAAATAAATAAAACATACGAAATAAAATTCTCAGGAAAGAAAGAAAGAAAGAAAGAAAGAAAGAAAGAAAGAAAGAAAAAAAGCTCATAACATAACGCAGTCTGCAATCTACGAGCAATCTCACTACTTATAAGCAAGACTCATTTGTCAGGATAATCTGATGCAAATCCTCCGTGCAATTGTCTGCAGCTGATTTAGCCACGCGCCAGTAGCTTCATCATTCTTTAAGAAAACTTCATCCCTTAAAACTAATTGTTTTGTGAGCCTTCTGCCTTCTGTACTGGGGAAATTTAGACTGTTACTGTGGTTTTTATTTTTTAAATGCGGTAAGTATGCAAAGATATACATGTATAATATGATTAGACGTCATTTATCAGACTAACATGTAAAATATGTATTTTTTACGTATTACAAATGTATATATATATTTTTTTAACTTTAATTAGACATAAAATAGTCGGGGGTTCGAATCCCAACGTGGCCCTGTGTGTGTGTGTGTGGAGTTTGCATGTTCTCCGCGTGCTGCGGGGGTTTCCTCCGGGTACTCCGGTTTCCTCCGCCAGTCCAAACACATGCATGGTAGGTTGATCGGCGTGTCTAAAGTGTCCGTAGTGTATGAACGGGTGTGTGAGTGTATATGTGATTGGAACCCTGTCCAGGGTGTACCCCACCTTGTGCCCGATGCTCCCTGGGATACGCTCCAGGTTCCCCGCGACGCTAAAAAGGATAAAGCGGTATAGAAGATGGATGGATGGATGGATGGGTGGATAGACATAATCTGTGTGTTGTGCATTATATATTCACATGTTCATTTACTTATATGCATATTTGGCAGATAAATAACAGTGTAGTGTTGTTTCATATGATGATAAGATGATTTCAGATTCTGTTACGACTGAGCTTTTTTTTTTGCTTTTTTTTTTGCTTTTAACTATGCATACATGTACGCAAGATGGCTGCCGCTCTTTTGGAACATTGTTATGAGGACACATCCATGTGGTGCAATACCAGCGTGAGTCACGGGGTCAGTATTGCACCCTATGACACTGATGTAACTGACTGAACCGTCTACAGTTGTGTCTTTGGTGTCCCAAATCGCATACTTATGTTAGCACTAACACTAACCGGTTACTATTACGGTTAAAGTTTACATGGGTCAAAACGTCCCATGTAGCGTTGCCGAACCTGCCGAAACGTCTCTCACTCATACCGGTGTCTTTTTAGAATCAACACTTATGAACATTTTTCGACGCAGATTCGAGACGCGACCCCAGGACAAAGTTTGAACAGAGCCGTCTAGCGGGCGTCGCTCTTAATCCTCCAGCTGCACGCCAACGACGTAGGGGATTGTTCGAACAAAGCCACGCATCACGTTTAAACTGCGAGTTTATACCAGGGTTTTTTTTTGTTTGTTTGTTTGTTTGTTTGTTTTTCTTTTTTTGCGTCCATCTTCATCGTCCTTCCTATTTATTTAGCAATTTATTTCTTTGTTTATTCGCTTCACCAGTATGAAGCACTTTAAATACGTCAATGCTGTTAAACACTGTAAATAACATTGACTCTGACTCCTATGGCCTCCCACACTCTTTACCCCATGTGTCCCTTTTTGCTTTCCGCTTCCTCAGTTCTCCTTTAAATGTGTGTCTTTATATATTTTGGGAAGTCTAAATCTTTAGGCTATGTATGTGGGATGAGGTAAGAGGATCTTCACCCTTTGTCCTGTTGGTATGGTTTGGACTTTTGCCTGGTTTTCCATTGTTTTTTTTGTTTTTTTTTGGACAATCCATGCTCCTCATATATTTGTTTTTAGACTATTTGCCTGGATACTTTTTGTAAATAAAACTATCCTGTACCAACAGGGCAAAAACAACCAAACGAGCAACGTAACTGATATAAAGAGAGTAGAGAGCTCATGTCTGTCAGTCCGTTAAGGATTTTACGACCTCTGAAATGAACGCTGTGAAGTTCTTTGTCCGATACCAGTCACAGAACCAGAATTTGGACCGTTCACTGGCTGATTTCGTGCCATCCGACTTCTCTCGGGGAGAAGTCACACCGACGCCATCGTTCCGTGAAAGCTTCTTCGCTCGATGATACAGAAAGCATAGTGTGTGTATATACGCACAGAAATATTGATAAAGAAGGATAAATGTCAATTGGAAAAGGTCACAGATGAAAATGAAAACATCTCTTACGTCGGTTCGAGTGATATAAGAACTAAAAGAAGTCTAGTCTAGTCTAGTCCAGCAGATAATAAGAGAAGAAGAACCGAGAGAGAGGGAGAGGGAGGGTGAAAGACGGGGGTGATTAGGAATGCTGAAAACAACACATACCAAGGACACCGAAAAAAAAAAAACTTGGCTCCGGTACATCGTGACACACACTGGAGACCTTCAGAATTGAGACACAGAGATCACGCCTGGAACTTATCAAGCGCACAAGCAAGCAACCCTCGCGATATTCCGAGGAACTTGCGACTTTTCAAAATGACCGCAGAGATTTTCCGCAGATTTCGGCCAAGACGCGTTACGTTACGTCGACCGCGAGCATTCGTTCAAACCCCTCTCCGATTCACGCCGGCTCATTAAAGAGGTCTCGTTGACCAACAAACATCGCCGCGAAAGACCGCGTAGAACGACTCGATCGCAACATTTTTTTTAAAGCCCCGTCCGTCATAATCGAGCGTTTCTGGCCGGAGCAATCTCTAAAAAAAAAACCAAACAAACAAAAAAACCCATCTGTGAATCCCTATGCGGTTTTTACTATGTCGAAGAGGGCGCTTTCGTCCTCTTCGTAAAGGCATCGAATTGAAACAACGTAACCTAATAAGCTATTTGATCGAAAGTAGCTTAACGTAAGAGTACGCCGATTGCTGCATGTCATCGCTGTAAATATCCGCGTACACCGTTTAGCCGTCTTGGCGTTTCACGCAACTCTCCGATCCTGTCGCAGGGGATTTGACCGTGTCTTCGGATCGCGCCGCGGACAGGAAATAAACGTTTCGATGGATTAACCTGACTTAACCTGGGTAAGCAGAAGAGAGAAGGAAAAAAAAAAAGCACGTTCCATCGATTCGCCGTTGAACGATCGCTTTAAGATGGTTTTTAAATGAAGTCTGAGGTTCAGGCGTAGCCTATGGATGCAGGTTTTATTATATCATTAGTTACTCGAATGCCAGTCGGGACCAAGACGCAGTAGGAACTGGTCAGAGGAGCTCAGCTCTCCGTCTCTCACTGGTTGTTTGCCTTCATATAACTGTATCTGTGTATACACACACACACACACACACACACACACACACTCTTCATTGATTGTAATTGAATTTGGGTGGAGCGGACTCTTCAGACAATTGTCTAGGCCAAAGCCAGTGATGGATTTTAGGTTTCATCTGCAGTCGTCTCAGATTAATGGGAGGAGACCGCAGCGGGCAGGGAAACAGCGCGATCGATTCCCCAATAATTCCATATTTTTCACATCATCATCCGAGGAAGAGCGAGGGCCCGAGCGGAGAATTAGCGAGAGAGCGGAGTAGATCGGCGGAAGACGTGGCAGTTCGTCACGAGCCTTTTTTGACCAAGCGATCTATTACGGAGGTCAATAAACGGGATTCAATCGAACGTACGGGTGCGAATATTGACCCTGCCGGACGCGTCAGCTGCAGACGTAATAGACGGCCGGAGAAAGAACAGGCGAGCGCGCTGACAGTCGGACGAGTGAGAGAGAGAGAGAGAGAGAGAAGAGAGAGAGAGAGAGAGCAGAAAGCGCGAGTCGTGCACTTCTGCGACAAACAAGGGCATCTGCAACGTGATCGCATGAACTAAGAACAGCAAAAACTGCAACGTAAAAAAAAAAAAAAGAGAAAAGAAATAAATATATGACTCGGATGGCAAATTTACACAAAGGCCCTCTCTGTATCAGGGACAGGACATTTTCATCTTCCCAAAGTCAGCGATTTACTGATGCAGGACTTTTACGCCCTCCATTAGATGCTTGTAGTGTTTTTTTTTTTCTGTGTTTTTTGTTGGGGTTTTTTTTGTACCTAAAGCTCTGACCAGGCCCAAGCTGGATAGAGATCATATATATGTGTGTGTGTGTGTGTGTGTGTGTGTGTGTGTGTGTGTGTGTGTGTGTGTTTTAAGTGCAGGTTCGAGAGTCCGAGTGGTGGATCCTGTTTCAGCTGATCGTGCATGGAAAGGTTTCTGCGTGCAAAGCTCCAGAAAGTAAAAGGGAGAATAATAATATTTTAAAAAAGACAGAAAGAGAAAGAAAGAGCGTGTGTGTGTGTGTGTGTGTGTGTGTGTGTGTGTGTGTGTGTGTGTGTGTGTGTGTGTGTGTGTGTGTGTGTGTGTGTGTGCGCGCATTTTGACGTACGTGTGGGTTTTCGGAGGAAGTGCGAAATCTGAAGAGAACAAGAGCGAGGTGAAAAATGAGCTCGGCCCCCGTTGGCACAAATGTGTTTGTGTGGGCGTGCATTAACATTTACGTGGGCCGGATATGCAAAAGCGCTCGAACGAACAAAAAAAAAGAAAAGAAAAAAAGAACGCGGCTACTCCTAAATAGCCGAACACGCTGCAATCCATCACCCCGCGCTCTGCTGCCCAGACTCGTTTTCCTCCTCTGCGTAAAGAGCCGCTTCTTTGGCTCCGAGGAGGAGACAATTAGCCCGAATGCGAGCGTGGACTTGGACAAACCTCTCCACGCCGAGAGCCGCCACACGGCCAAGCTGTTCAAAGGCCTGACAAGCAATTAGACCAGCGTGAGCTTCCATGTCTCTCTCTCTCTCTCTCTCACACTCTCTCTCTCTCTCTCACTCTCTCTCTCTCTCTCTCTCTCTCACTCTCTAAAAGATGCTACCACGACTGCTGTACAGCTTAATTATTTTCTTTCTGATCCTCATGGCTGGAGGTCCATTTACAAAGAGTTCCTTGTTCAGTAGCTTCCATGGGTTTCGACAAGATGAGAGGCATTTTCCTCACAGCGCCCCCTTGTGTTTAAGGCATGCTTTGACTTTATTTACTTTTTTATTTAAAAACGATCTTTATTTACTCTGTCTGTAGCGTATGTGCGATTATCACAGACAGGAAATGTGACACGTTTTCCTGTAGCACCTTAAGGACAGAGGAGTTTTGCAGTTTCTCAGTAAAATGACGAGCCATGGTTTTAAAAGATATTATTATTATTATTATTATTATTATTATTATTATTATTATTGCCTTGCGATGGATTGGCACCCTGTCCAGGGTGTACCCCGCCTTGCACCCGATGCTCCCTAGGATAGGCTCCAGGTTCCCCGTGACGCTGAAGAAGGAATAAGCGGTAGAAGATGAATGGATGGATGGATGGATGGATAAAAACGCAACATGTTCTTTAATAAGTTTTTGTAAAAAATTGTAACTGTTGGAAGGTTACAGTGGTATAAGAGGAATAAAGTGCTTCACACACACACACACACACACACACACACACACACACACACACGTACTCCTTCGCACCTAAGGGGAATTACACATAGCCAGTCCACCTGCTGGTGTGTTTTGGTCTTGGGGAGGTGTGGGGACACCGGAGATCCACAGACTCTAACCGTAGCTCCGGATCAAACCCAGGACTCTGGAGCTGTCCGGTTAGAATGCTTCCTGCCACACCTACAACTACACCTGGGTTTTGTCTTGTCAAAACAAATGTGTCTTGGCTAGTTGATGCTAGCTGAAAGAAGTGGATTGGCTAGTTCCGTTAGTTAGCTAGTTACATCTGTGAGGGACAAATGGATCATATTCAGTGGTTTAAAACCCGCGTTCAGGTTTATTGACGGAACCTGAGGCGCCATGCGAGTTTATAGCGTTATAATAATAATATTAATAATAATAATAATAATAATAATAATAATAATAATGGAATGGAAATACACACAACCGTGGATTCACTCACACCTGCGAGTGAAGAGACAATAAAAACAACACAGCAGGACGTGCGGGTTCACGTGTTATGTGTATGCAGGTTGAAAAGTTTGGTCAAAATGGGAGTGTTCGGTTTGTTCTTAAAAATCGTCGTTGCACACACACACACACACACACACACACACACACACACAACACACACAACACCCAAAAGCCACACGGGGGAAAAAAAACAAGCTTCAGAAGCTCGGCCTTTAGGCTTTCACTATAAGTGAGTTTCTTGTAAACGGGTTATCCTTTTTCTCGGTGTAGAGGAATGTGTGGAAATGATTGCTGGTGGTGATCACACACACACACACACACACACACACACACCGCTACAGCAGATAAAATAGTCACGGGAACATTATTCCAGTTATTATTATGATGATGATGATGATGACGATGATGAAGACATGATCGTATGCTCTGTGGAAGCTCTTGATCTTTGAGGTGGACAATGTTTTCACTTGGTTTCTCAGGTTTCAGGGCATGTGTGTGTGTGTGTGTGTGTGTGTGTGTGTGTGTGTGTGTGTGTGTGTGTCGCTCTCCATTTCAGCAGGTTGTTAAGGGAATTTAAAGGCAGGGATTTTTTTTGGATTTTTTTAACTTCTGTGTGTTAGAAGTCACTTTGATCAATGTCTGCATCTGCTTCCAGTAGCTGCAGGGCTGGAGAATTGCTGAGAGATGGATTCCTGCATGTGTGTGTGTGTGAGAGAGAGAGAGAGAGAGAGAGAGAGAGAGAGAGAAGGTGCGTAGGTGTACAGTGTGAGCACGTGCATCCATGTTGCGTCTCCATGTGGCGGAGGCGTGAAAAGCGGACGTGTGCGTGACGTGGCTCGGCCCGGGCTCGGCTCGGCTCGGCTCAGACGTCCTCCCCGTCTCTAATGAGAGGCTTTTTCACTCGGCCGATCGGAGCTAATGAAGCATCCGCACTAACGAGGAAGCTGCATCACGATGGCGTGGCGGCGTTTAGCTCTGAACACACACCAAACTGTCGCGTCGTCGCTGGCAGCCAGTGACAAAAAAAACCCCCAAAAAAACTCAACCAACTGCTTTTTAAAGAGCAATCCAATTGGATAAGAGAAAAAAAACCCCCATAAAACCAGCACTGCTATTTCACAGCCTTCCTTTCCTCATCATGTTCGATATTTTTTTCCCCTTCCTCCATCAATCTCGATGCCCAGATAAGTGTTCTTAGATAAATACTGAGAGCACTTTTATTTTTTCATTACACCAGCAAGTCATAATTCAAACTGGATGAATTTTTTCCCCACTATTATTTATGTATATTTTTTTTTTATTATATATATATATATTTTTTTTTCTTTTTTAAATTGAAATTGAAGAAGGCCGGGCAAGGAGAGGCGGTGAGGGAAAAGCTACGGCCGCTCGCTACAACACACCGCGATGATGGAGTACGCGAAGACGAGCCCGGGCGAGGGAAAAGTGCCCCTTGATGAATTGACGGGTAGCGAGATTTTACTCATTTGGAGTTATAAACGGAGGGAAATTATAATTCGCCCCGGCTGATGTGATCCAGCGCCGTCCCTCGGCGGTTCAGCGGGAAAGTAGTTTATATAAAAACACAGTTATTTAAAATGGCACATGATGGGGCTATGATTAGGACCGGCTGAATTGCAAGCAAAGTCATTTCCTGAAGGAAAGTCATCCGTCGATTGAAAAGAGAGAGCGAGAGAGAGAGAGAGAGAGAGATGATGTTTTACTAGAGCCACGCTTAGAGTGTGACCTCCACCATCCAAACCCCCCCACCACCCCCCTCTCTCTCTCTCTCTCTCTCTCTCTCTTTTTTTTCAGGGCTTGTCGGATTCAAGATTCGAGAGGAAAGCTGTGTGAAGAGCCGAATCGCTTGAAGGACAGGCTCACACACTTCGCCGCTCACAAGTCGACTAAAAAGACCATCACGCACGACTCGTGGCCAACGATTCCAGGCTTCAGTTTAGGCCTGTTTTTGGCAACAGCGCGTGCAGTCGGAGCCAAAAGTGTCCCGACTGTAAATTTACAGCCACGTTTAGCGCTTTAATTATTTATCTCTTTTTTAAATGGGCCAAAGCCGACCGGCTACTTCTCAGGCTTTTCGATATCGAGACAGGAACGTCTCTTTTTTTTTTTTTCTCGGAGTTCCGCGTATCCGCGGGGCGACGTTTCCACGGGTCTCCTCAGTTCGAATGGAATACTTAACGCTTCCGGATTGTGATCGGCCGGGATCGTGAAGGTCGAAGGTGCTGATCGATTTCCTATAACGGCAGCTCTGACCGTCGTGGTGCAGTTTTTCGAACCACGGGTTCGTTTTTAACGCGCTCGGTCCGACGCGTTATCGTTTCTATAGTAACGGCCCGTTCACAGGGACTCGTACGTAAACCGTGCGATCGTCGACGCGGTGAAGTTTCCCGTAAGGAGACGTTTGTTTAATGTTCACGGAAGGAGTCGCGAGTGTCAGCGCTTCGCAACGGTCGGAGGTAAAGCCGTCGTTTTTTGCGTCTTCCGACATCTTCAGCTGAGGAGGCGGTTAGGAAGGGTTATGCTCCGAGAAGCTGCGCGTGATTTTGTCTTATTAATTAAAGAAAATAAATAAAGAGAGAGACTCTTGCTGCTATGATGTGGCAAAAGTGATAACTGGAAATAACGTATTTCGCAAGCTGGTGCAGTCGAATGCAACTATAAATGGATAAAAAGTGTGTCATACTCTAACTCGGAAAATCTGAGCGGGGGGTGGGGGGGGGGGGGATAATTAAAAAAATATTTCGAAATTGATCAAAAATTTGGAACAAACTTTATTAAAATGTGTATTTTTTTTTAATACAAATGATTTCAATTTTTTATCGAACAAGATATTAAAGGCTTGAACAAGAAATATTCAAATCTGGAACACGGTTTCATTCAAATGAAAATTTGGCACCAGAGTGTACTGATATCGAAACTTTATTGAAAAGAAACTGAAACGAGATGTATCGGGGGAGGAGGGGGAGGGGTTGTGCTTAAGTCTAGAACAAAAAAAAAAAGGATTTAAATTCGGAACAAACTGCATTAAAATTGGTTAGAACAGTTATTAAAATGTGTCCAAAATATATGAATATCTGGAAGAAGAAAGAAATTGCAGCTCCGAGTCGTTCTCATGCATTGTTTAGTTGATTTGACCTAGTTTATTTTCTACCCACACTAATCATTAACCTATTGGAATTTTGTACAGTCAATAACGTCGCGCGTTTAACGAAGCTTTAAGCTTGTTATCAGACGCGGTCCTGATAAGTCCTCGTATGGAGAGTTTGTGGATGTGTTAGTGTGCTTGGAGGAGCTCTCCGAATCTCGTTCAGATCTCCATTTAAAAAAATAAAAATAAATAAATAAATAAATCTTTGTTGAACGAGTCGCTGAACTTTTAAACTTCACTGCCCCCCGGGTGAGTCCCGACTAAAACCCTGGGGTTTGGCTTTCCTAATCAGCTTATTGAGCTTATTGCATTGTGTTCTACTCCGCGATAACTGCTGTAGTAGTTGGAATTGATTTTCATTCTTCAGTCATCCGTTTAATACAAGAAATGATGGTAATAAATAATAGAGCAATAATAATAAAAGATATATTACCATGACGGTCAATACTGCCCCGCGGCACTGGAACGCCGAGTCTATATTCAGGCTCGATTTCCTCGCAGTATGTCTTTGGAGTGAAAAGAAATAGCCGTAAATCTCCCTAAAACCAGTATTTTATATCTTTCAGTATTGACTGCAGAGCGTTTGAGGGTTTTGAGGGAGCAGAGCGGTGTACTGTTGCAACCTCAAGCAGGACGAGTTCTTCTTCTTCTTCTTCTCCGATCTGTATACTGTACCGTGCATTACAGGTCCACCCCCCCCCCCCTCCTCCACTGTGACGAAACACCGTATAAGAGAGGGATCCGAGCTCTGTAATGAACTCCCACAGCGTAAAGATGGCGCAATTCCAAGACCCTAGTTCAGAAGTCAGGGCACTGATCAGCGAGTCGGCCATTTTATGACTTGTCCCAATCGCGAAATCCTTCCAGTGCACTGGAACGCTCACTCCCTCAAAAATACAACAACCCCACAACGCACCGCAACGCTCACTACACGTTCGATTATTGGAAATGCCGCCATGTTTTCTGAAGCCTCTCAGCCAACTTCGTCTACAAAATAACCAGCTTGTACCGTTATTTGACAGACGGTTTGTTTGAGTCTAACGGCTGTTAAAGTGCACCTATGGTGCTTTTTTCAAATGTTCCCGTTCATGTAGCGTGTTCTATACGTAGCTGTTTGTGAATGTAAAAAGTCTGCAAAGTCTCAAAAATCGACGCGCACGACAATCGGAGTCATCGACTCCCAAAAGAAGGAATCGATTCTGAACGGCTGAATCGATTCGTTCCTGATTCCAGACTTTACTTCCTGTTCTAACCTACGTAGGTTTGTAAGAAAAAGCCCCGCCTCTGGTCTTCATCGGCTGCTCGCTGACAGCGGTAGACCAATCACGACAGACTGGGACGTCTGACCAATCAGAGCAGAGTATGATCTCTGAACGGAGGAGTTTAGAACGGATCATTTCACGAGTCGTTTGTGACACCGCGGGGAAACAAGGTAACGCTGCAGTTTAAATGACGAGCACGTTAAAGTGTTTTTTGATCTCGGATGCGTGTAAATCTATCGTAGGAGAGCTTTAAAACACAATTAGGGAAGCTTCAAAACCGTAATAATTTGTTGAAATGCCACTCCACCTGATCAGACCTAACCCAATATTTTTACTCTGTTCTCCAATACAAAAAGTTATATATTAGTCTCCAGTAGGGGAAAAAGTAAAAAAAATAAAGTTACAGAGAGGACCTGGAGCGAAAGGTCAGGGCAGTAACGGTAACACGAGCCATACCGTGATCGATAACGATCGCTCTGAGACGTAGCAATCTAGACAACACTCTGAAAACCTCTCCTAGCCGTGCATCCAATCCAGCGTGATAGATGTGCACCTCGACATGCCCGTGGCAATGTGCGCTGTCATAAGGCAACTGCGACTGATTTCCCACTACACCTGATTAGCGCCCGAAGATGAAGCTCAGGGTTCGGACTGGCGAGAGAGGAATCGGAGCTGGATGTAGCAGTGGCTTGAGAGCTGATCTAGCATCACGGACGTTCTCCACTACTACATCATGTAGTGTTTTCTAGACCGGCGACACGGGGATGCAGAAATAGAAATGTGCAGTTCACGGAAACTGTGCACCGGAAATCTCCGCTTTCCATCTGGAGCTCCTCATCTCCTCGCGGAAATAACGTTTTTTAGGAGATTATGCAGCGTGAAAATAAATAAATAAATAAATAAATAAATGCTCCTAGGGTGACGGTCACAGTGTTTTAGCCATCCCACTCAGAATATTTATTCCCAGTACGTGCTTTATATATACACACACAGCTTAGAAATCATATAATCCTATAAACCGTTACCACAGTGCTTGATTCCGATTGGTCAGAAGGTGTTGATTTTAAATTTCTCTAACAGCAGCTCTGACAGTAGCCACAGTCCTCGTTCTTACATTTCTATACTAACACCTATTTATGTCATCATTGATATAGTAAGGAGATACTTGTTTAACGTTTATGGAATGAGTCTCCGCTGTCGGGGCTTTGTAAAGCTGCGACGTCTTCCGGACAGGGGGGTGTTACGCTTCGTGGATTCTCAGTAATATGACAAGCTGCGTCTTCAAGAAAGTGAGAGAAACTGTTGTTTTACGGCTTTAGTGATCAGAGGAGCTAGCTTGCTTCGCGGACGGTCCAGAACAATACATGTTATGGCTGTGGCGCAGTTGGTAGAGCGGGTTGTCCACTAATCGGAGGGTTGGAGGTTCGATTCCCAGCCCGGGTGACTCCACATACCGAAGTGTCCTTGGGCAAGACACTGAACCCCAAAGTTGCTCCCGATGGCAAGTTAGCGCCTTGCATGGCAGCTCTGCTACCATTGGTGTGTGTGAATGAGATACAAAAAATATATATATAGGCAAATTGCTGTGGTATAAGAGAAATAAAACAGTTTATGACACGCTGTTATAGGAAAATAATCAACTTTAGGGTGATAACAGTAACTCGTCTTCATCACATCGGCCTGTCACTGGTTATTTTCCCATGAGAGCGTGACACGGAGTGGGTTACCCCTTGTTTGTTGTGTTTCCTTGTCTTTTGCCTCATTAGTTGCATTTTGTTTTCCTCATGCTTTTTGCCTTCAGGTGTAAGCTGTTTTTTCTTTTCTTTTCTTTCTCTCTCCACAACAGAAAACTGTGTTTTTGTGCTCGTCATGTTTCCTGGTTTTCTCTCCGACACTGATTATGGATGAGCCGTGTTTCAGTCTGCCTCCCTGACCTCTGTTATGGACTCGGGCTTTTTTGGATTCGCCCAAAAATAAACACCAGAGCGAGCCAGACATGCTCAGGTCCAGCACACGGCGTCATTTCGGGTTTCGGTAAATCCAGAACTGAAATCTGGATGAAATCTTTACAGATTTAAAATGGAAGAACGCAAACAGGGACAGGTGGCCCGGATTATACCACTGCGCCGTTGAATCCGCAAACCCGATTGAAGAAGAAGAAGCCTTTAATTATTCACAAATACATTTCAGCACTTTCAAATCCTTTCCTTCGCATACCTCTGCCCATTCGGAATTTGGCGTGAGAGTGCAGGGTCCGCCCTAACCCGAGGGCCTTGCTCAAGGGCCCAGCAGTGGCTGTGCTGGGGCTTGAACTTTCAATCTTCTGGTAAATAACCTAGAACCATTTGGGCCGGCTGTGGATCAGGTGGTAGAGTGGGTTGTCCATTAATCATAGGGTTGGCGGTTCGATTCCCAGCCCACGTGACTCCACGTACCGAAGTGTCCTTGGGCAAGACCCTGAACCCCAAGTTGCTCATGATGGCAAGCTAGTGCCTTGCATGGCAGCTCTGCCACCGTTGGTGTGTGAGTGTGTGTGAATGGGTGAATGAGACACAGTGTAAAGTGCTTTGGATAAATACGCTATATAAATGCAGACCTTTTACCAACGGGGCAGTTGTGGTGCAGGTGGTAGAGCGGGTTGTCCGATAATCGTAGGATTGGCGGTTCGATTCCTGGCCCACATGACTCCACGTACCGAAGTGTCCTTGGGCAAGACACTGAACCCCAAGTTGCACCTGATGGCAAGTTAGCACGTTGCATTTCAGCTCTGCTACTGTGTGTGTGAATGGTTGAATGAGACACAATGTAAAGCGCTTTGGATAAATGCGCTATATAAATGCAGACCTTTTACCAACGGGGCAGTTGTGGTGCAGGTGGTAGAGCGGGTTGTCCGATAATCGTAGGATTGGCGGTTCGATTCCTGGCCCACATGACTCCACGTACCGAAGTGTCCTTGGGCAAGACGCTGAACCCCAAGTTCCTCCTGATGGCAAGCTAGCGCCTTGCATGGCAGCTCTGCCACCGTTGGTGTGTGAATGGATGAATGAGACACAGTGTAAAGTGCTTTGGATAAAAGTGCTATATAAGTGCACATTTACCATTTAAGGAAGGATTCTCCGAACAGGACCGATGAGTGCACGCTCTGAGGTTTCTCAGCGACGTGACGAGCCGCGATGTTTAACTTCAGGGAAGCGAAACAAAGAGACGCTTGTGAGGGACCGACCGTTTTGTAACAACTGAGAACTTGTGCTGTGGACATTCCACAACATTAAATGTAACTAGAAATGGATAAACTGTACGAGTTGCCGTCCTTTTAATAAACCAAAAGAATTCATTGTCGTCAAATCGATGTGGTATAAGAGGAATAGAAGAACTCGGGGCATGCCGTCACTGATTATTTTACTCTAACGACAGGGCACATGAACTTTTATTCCTTTGCCGCTAAAATCTCTAGATTTTTTTTACGTGGAGCTCCGCCCGGATTCGCCGTGACGGAGGTGAAATTTCTGCAAGTCAGCCCCTCAAAAGGAAGACTCGTTCCCGTGTCACTTTTTCTTTCCACGACGATGATAGATAGGCCTTTATCCTGATGGGCAGGGTGGCAGGAATTGTTCATAATAATCTCCTGATCCTAGAGAACATTTCCGAGGCCTGAGACGGAGAGGAAGTGGCGATGTTCGAGGCAGCAGAGTTCAGGGAAAAGGTGAGCGCCATGTATATTTACCATCATCTATCAAACAGCCACACCAAGGCCTCTCCCATCTGTCCATCAAACACGCCGTCACCCCGCCCATCACTGTCACACTCGTTTTGATGTATGTGCATGTTTCCTTTTTTTTTTTTTATGTCCCTTTCATCGCATTCTTATTCTCATCTCAATATCCATTTCCTCATATTGCTGATCCATCTGTTCTCTCTATCTCTCTCGCTCTCTCGCCCACTTCTGTCCTGCTCTGCCCCGATCTTCTCTGATTTCTCCCTCTCTCGCTTTCTCTCTCTCTCTCTCTCTCTCTTTTTTCTCGACGCGGGCTCCAATTACACACCCTGATCAGCGGGCCGGGTTCGATGGAAGGTTGGGATCGTGTGTTGAGCGACAGCAACACGTTGTTGCAGTCACCCAAGCTGCACGGATCAGTAACACCCGGAGCAAGTGCAAATGAAAGCAGAGAGAAAGAGAGAGAGAAAGCACGAGGGCTGTTGACAGCGACATCTCCACTGTGTGTGTGTGTGTGTGTGTGTGTGTGTTGGAGACAGTTCCATTCACACCTGAGATGAAAGGGTAGCAGCCTGTTTTCTGCCTCAGTCCACATGCGTGCATGCCATCTTCGTGTGTGTGTGCGTGTGTGTGTGTGTGTGAGAGAGAGAGAGAGAGAGTCTAATATGTCCCGTGATAAATATTTGACAGGAAGTGTTTACTTCCTGTCTGTAGTGTATGTTATTTATCTGTATGTCTAATTTCCTGTCTGTCTGACTAGCTATATATCTACATATCTGTCTGTCTGTTTTTCTGTCCTTCAGTTACAGTGAGCTAAAGAAGTATTTGATCCCCTGCTGATTTTGTACGTTTGCCCACTGACAAAGAAATGATCAGTCTATAATTTTAATGGTAGGTTTATTTGAACAGTGAGAGACAGAATAACAACAAAAACATCCAGAAAAACGCATGATTTTGATGTATGTTTTGGATCACTCTCCTGCTGGAAGATCCAATCACGGCCCATTTGAAGCTTTGTGGCAGAGACTCCAGATCAAAATGTCCAGGTCCTCTGGCAGAAAAACAGTCCCAAAATATTAAAGAGCCACCTACATATTTAACCGAGGGCATGAGGGACTTTTCCACATGGCTACCTCTCTGTGTGCTCCAAAACCACCTCTGGTGTTTATCACCAAAAAACTCCATTCTGGTTTCATCTGACCATAGAACCCGATCCCATTTGGAGTTCCAGTAGTGTCTGGCAAACTGAAGACGCTCGAGTTTGTTTTTGGATGAGAGTAGAGGCTTCGGATTATAGTTTTGGAGACGTTCTGACCACAAGAAGCAACTAACTTCTGCAGTTCTCCAGCTGTGATCCTTGGAGATGTTTTGTCCACTCGAACCATCCTCTTCACAGTGTGTTGAGACGATACAGACACACGTCCAATTCCAGGTTGATTCACAACATTTCCAGTTGACTGGAACGTCTTAATTATTGCCCTGATGGTGGAAATGGACATTTTCAATGCTCGTGCTCTTTTCTTATAGCCACGCCCCATTTTGTGAAGCTCAACAACCTTTTGCTGCACATCACAGCTACATTCCTCGCTCTTACCCATTGTTATGAATGACTAAGGGAATTTGGCCTGTGTGTTACTTCATATTTATACCCCTGTGAAACAGGAAGTCATGGATGAACAGTTTCATATATATATAACAAGTGTACAAAAATAATTTGAAATATCAATGGGAATATACTTCAAATATATTTTCACATATGAATTCATAGAGGTGCCAATAATTGTTGTACACCTATATTTATCAAATATATTTTTTGTGATTAAACCCACGTTGTGTTTGCAATTGTTTGATATCCACGAGATCAATCTTACCTGTTTCTGTACTTTCTTTCAACTGGCTCATCTTTCCATCCATCCACTATATATTAGTTCGCCTGTCTTCCCATCTGTTTCTATCTGCTTATCCATCCATCAGTGTCCGTCCATCTGTCCTTGCCTCCATCCCTTGATGTATCTATCTCTTGAAGTATTTGTTGATGAATATTTTCTTTTGTTCGCAGTTCCTTTTTTTCAGTTGTTCCTATAATGATAAGTGTATGTGACAGTTTGGGCCTTGTGGGGAGATTTGGCTGGTGCCCATAAAGAAAAATGGCATTTTACCCAAAAATTGCTTTTATTAAAAAAAAAAAAAAAAAAAAGACAGAAAGAGTCAGAAGACTTATTTTCCTCCCTGAGGTTAAACTTGGGGTTAGTGTGTATAAGCTTGTGGTGTATAGGGCTGTGGGGTGTATAGGGGTGTGGTATATAAGTCTGTGGGTGTATAGGGTTGTAATATATACTGTAAGGTGTGTGTGGCGTATAGGGTTGGGGTAAATAAGGCTGCTGGGTGTATAAGGTTGGAGTGTATAAGGCTGTGGGGCGTATAGGTTTGTAGTGTATAAGGCTGTGGGGCATATAGGGTTGTGGTGTATAAGGCTGTGGGGCATATAGCACTGTGTGTATAAGGCTGTTGGGCGTATAGGCTTGGAGTGTATAAGGCTGTGGGGCATATAGGATTGTGTGTATAAGGCTGTGGGGCGTATAGGGTTGTGTGTATAAGGCTGTGGGGCGTATAGGGTTGTGTGTATAAGGCTGTGGGGCGTATAGGGTTGTGTGTATAAGGCTGTGGGGCGTATAGGGTTGTGTGTATAAGGCTGTGGGGCGTATAGGGTTGTGTGTATAAGGCTGTGGGGCGTATAGGATTATTCAATATGTAATTGTAGCAGTATTTAACTATAATAAATAGCACCCATGGTAATGGAAATAGTGTGTGTGTGTGTGTGTGTGTGTGTGTGTGTGTGTGTGTGTGTGTGTGTGTGTTTGTGTGTGTGTGTGTGTGTGTGTGTTATTGTGTGTGCGCGCGTGTGTTTGTGTGCGCGCATGCATGCGCGCCCTGCACTACTCCTCCGTTCGGGGACAGCAGCAGTAGCTCTAATGGCATTAGGGCAGGGACAGATCTGGCGGGTGTCTGCAGTCTGCCGGTCTGGCCGCTCTGCGCTAATCCCATCCCACTCTCCACCAGAGACAGGAAGAGAAGCTAATAAATAAATGAGAGGATGCAGGAGGCAAAAAATAATATATAAATTACATCCTGGCTTCTCGTAAATCATGTTCCAAACTTCCAGTAGACAGGAGGGAGGAGCTTGCAGACGGGTGGAGCAGACAGCGCAGAGTGCCAACGAGGAGAGAGAGAGAGAGAGAGAGAGAGAGAGAGACAGTAAGCTGAGGAGTCCTCAAAATACTCAATTCTGAAGATAAGTATTGCATCATTCATGCAAGATTAAATGCACACACTGACCTTTTGATAACGTTTTATGGAAAAATCAGGTTAAAACCACGTGATCACGTCATAAAAACAAAACGTTTAATAAAACACGTGGAAAATAAACCAGACGCATTAGATGTGGATAATTAGCATGAAAATAAATGAAGGGTGGGGGGTGGGGTGGGTGGGGGTAGGTGGTCACGTTAAAAATAAGGGACAGTTAAAATGAAATAAATAAATAATCCTTTTAAAAACTGTGCGAGGTGGATGAAACCAACAATGCGGTGTGTTTAAAAGAAATCCCGAGTCAAATTCTCGTCAACGTTTGTACGACGGTTCCGTAAGGCTAGCTCGAACCCGGGTTAGTTTAATCCTCCTCGACTCGCAACGCCGCAAGCTCCGGTGTTTAATGGATTTACAATCACGGCGGTTTTCATTTTACAGCCTCTACGGCCGTGTTCAATTCCCTTTTTATTACTCTTTAATATTCCCAAACTTTGTAACCCAAGCTTTGAAGAAAAACAAAATACTAACGCGGCCATTATTTGTCACGCCGATAAACACGGCCTGAATTGAATTGAACTGAGAAGGAGACGGAGAGTGAGACAGAGAGAGAGAGAGAGAGAGAGAGAGAGAGAGAGAGTGTGCGGGAAGCGTTTCCATCCCACTCTCAGACTCTCGAGGCTTGGCGTCTAGGTGTTTTTAATTGATTTTTGATTAGCCAGGCGGTGGGGGGGTGGGAGGAGGGATCCATTAGCAATAAGAGAGATAAAAACCATAAAAGAGAGAGCAAGCCACAGAGAGAGAGAGAGAGAGAGAGAGAGAGAGAGAGAGAGGCATGGATAAATGAACAGGCATAGTGACATGTTCGACATGTGCCACAGGGCCTGGAAAAGCATCTTTCACTTTCCACTCTCGCCCATCCCCCATGCGACCCCTCCCGTCTCTTCTGCTAAATTAAATCAATTATTTTGCTTAATTAGTCGCAATCTCTCAGTTCGGGCCACGTCTCAATTTCACAACAGCCGAGGCAGGAAAC
>CM022774.1:6753719-6791219 GCA_012411365.1 Ameiurus melas
TTCCAGCAGATGTGACAGCAGCACTTAGTCCTCTGTGTTTATGTAGATTGACTCTGCTTGTCAGGTTCCCTTAGTGGTGAGGGGCCATGGGCCAGACGGATGAACCGAGATGAAGGGAGGGAGGGAAGGATGGAGTGATGGAGGGAGGGAAGTCAGGGGGCGAGGATCAGACATTCCGGTCACGGCAAATTTGCACCACGACTACAATTTAGCGTGTATCTTTAAAACCAATTTCGGCTCTCTTGGGTTTCTCCACCACCCGATACTCCGTATTCGCCAGGCTGTTGGCCTCCCAGCTCAACTGAACACCAGACAACGAGCTGCAAACGTAGACACATTCGCACACACACACACACACACACACACACACACACTGGGCCAGACGATGATTTTATTTGTTTATTTATTTATTTTTATTATTCGCTGTGTAGGTGGGACGAAGCCTCATCAAGGCAAGCTGAACATAAGGAGAAGTTCCGTAATGGCGCGATGATGGTCGGAGAGGTAAGCGTTATGGACGTGGACGTGGGCTTTTGGGGGGGTGAGGGAGGGGGGAGGGGCTCGCATCTTCGCTTCTTCCCTTCTTCACTAATTGTAGCTTGTGACTAATTGGCGTATTAGCAAAAATCCATTCCAGGCTAGCGGCGAGAGCTGCGAGGGACACCTCATAGCTCATTATGCCCTCATATCGTGGGGAGAAGAGATTGTTTTGAGGGGAGGGGAAGTGCAATCTGCAATTGGTCAGGTGAGAACGGCAATTAAGGAACTGCACCGGTTTCTAAAAGCCCGACACCGCACTCTAATATAAGCATAATTTACCACGGTCTCTGGTGTCTGGCTTTAAATTACCACAGCAAGTTTCTCCGGATCTCGAAAGAGAACACAAAATTGATGCAAGACCTGAGTGTGTGTGTGTGTGTGTTTGTGTTTATGCACATAATTCTTAGACCTTAAGATACAGTGCGTTAAAACCAAACATATTATTTCCTCCTCTGTGTTGTTTTTTTTTTTCCTTTAAGGATTTGTGTGCCGAGTTTCTATCGCATTGCTCGCTCATATAATAGCTTTGTATGAACTGCGAGAAAAGCCGACTAATCTGTACAAATGCATGAAGCGAACTCCGTGCAGAGATATTACAGTAATGACAGGCTCCGGATCTGACTGATAGGGAGCGTTGAAATAATTGGCCGATTATGTGCAGCTATTTTCTAAATTTCTGTACGCCGGTCGACGGAGCGTGCTTGACGTACAGCGTTAAGCGCGAACCGAGAGATATTACTGTAGTGAGAACCTCCGTGCTTTCAAATTTTTTAATAGTCAGTTTGGGGCCTTTTTTTGATCCCCCCCCTACAGTTTCGGCACCTACCCGGTTTTGCAATAGTGACTATTGAACATTAACAACGTAGTTTAGCGAATTTTCCCATTTCAAACAACCCAATTACGTGCAACATACGTGCGCCTCGATTTCCCACTCTTGTCTCGTTTCACTCTTAATTCCTCCATCTTTCCTCCTTTCTCTCGCTCTCCTTTTTCATATGTGATGGGTTTTTTTTTTTTTGTGCTTAAGGACGTTAGCATATTTCCACCAGGAGAACATCGATCCCACTAAAACCTTGCCCGTCCCAGCCAATTTACCCACAGTAAAACTAATATTGTCTTTAATCAGATGCAATTAG
Organism: Ameiurus melas; assembly: GCA_012411365.1. Lineage (NCBI taxonomy): Eukaryota > Metazoa > Chordata > Actinopteri > Siluriformes > Ictaluridae > Ameiurus > Ameiurus melas. Next base: position 6,755,396 of record CM022774.1, read on the forward strand.
GACTCCGAGTTAAGATCTCCTCCCAATTAAAACTCATTAGACCCCCTAATAGCGTTAGCGAAGGCTTTTCTAACTGCTGCTCATCTGTGCTGCACGTGAAGGCAGTGGGGTGGTGGGGGGGTGTATTGGCAGACATGGCATCCTCAGCAAAACTGACACCCACCAGACGGTTAAAACACAGCTGGAATCTGAAGACCGAGCTTCCTGTACCGTTTCCTTTGAACGCATAATGCTCTACTTATTCCCTCCATATTTTCCAAAGCAATCCCACGTCGTCGCCTTCTGTTCACGCATCCAGTTTCTTATCTACTTGTCTGAGCCTCATCTGCTCGTATTATAAGCTTTTTATTTATTTATTTTTTCAATTTAACTGTTAAACTCTGGATTCTGATTGGTCAGAAGATGGTGATTCATTTTCTCTAACACCAATCTCTAACAATAGTGCAGCTGTGAATCAAAGGTATTATTATTATTATTATTATTATTATTATTATTATTATTATTATTATTATTACTACTAGTAGTAGTATTAATGTGCTTGATTTAATACGGATTTCTTTCTATAGTAACAGCTAATTCACAGTGACTTTAATTAATATGGAGAAGATTTCTACAAGGAGATACAGTATTTATTTAACATTCATGGAAGGAGTCTCCAGTGTCAGTCTTTCCGCCATCTTCAGGATGGAGGAGTTTACATTCTCGTTGCTGTAAAATGCGACGTTTTGTTCCGGTCCCCCTCCAAGTGTGTAACAAAAAAGAGAACCTGCTGAGGGAACCACTGTATATAGTTGTAGTTATAACGCGAGTGGGAACAGGAGCTAACTCGTTTGACAAAAATTACATACAACTATAAATGAATAAATAAATAAAAAAATCTGCAATTAATTAAATTATTGTTAGCTTTATTGTGTAAATTATGGGGTCTGTGGTGGGGCTGTTTGGGAGGGTCTGACCCCCCTAAATAAGGCTTGATCCCTCCTGAAGGATGTCAAAACAAGATCTTGTAAATTTCCTGCACAGTTCCCGAAAAGGAAATGCGTACGCTGAAAAGATTAAGATGAAGTTGACCTGTTTGATTTGAACGGATAATTTACGAACACCAAAATGTCAATTCGACCGTATAAGCTACTCTCGGCGTGTATTTAAACCGGCGCTTATGCTCGCACACGGAAGTTACATCCTTTACATTTTGCATGGTGATGTCATACGTAAGAGAAAGGGAAATGGAAAGAGGAGGCGGAGTTTAGAAAGTACACGCAACGTTTTGAAGGCATTCATGGCACGATTCGTCACTTAAAGCTGAACAGCATTGTCTAAATTACCCAGACTGCCGTGGTATAAAAGGAATGAAAAGACTTTGGGACGAGCTGTTATAGGAACTCTGGGGTCGTAACAGTAACTCCGCTTCTCCGCGCGACCTGGTCCTTGCTTATTTTCCTACAGCAGCATGATATATAGTAGAATCATCATCTTAACCATTAGGCACGTTTCAACACAAGCTGAAGTGAAGTTCGCTGGCTGATCGTATTAAAGGCTTAAAGGCAGAGAGGCAGAACTTACCGAGGAGGCATTGCTTTTTGACTAGTACTGCCAAATTAATTAAAAATAATAGTGTCATTTTCTCCTTCTATAATTCCAAAATCTTACCTTTTAAGACTGTAATTTTTTGGGATCTTGTCGACGACTGAACACGACAAACACGCCGCACAAACATTATTATTATTATTATTTATTTATTTTTTTTGAATCTGGCAAAAAGCAACTCACGATCCCCAAAATCCCATTTATCCATGTATATAAAAAAACAAACATAAGGACTGTGTGCTGCTGCCAAGTTGTGCCGAGTTTGTGCGACTCGCTCATTTGGACGTGTGCACGAGAAAGGGAAGAACCCGAAGCTGGTTCTACGGAGGAGGGTTTGTTGGGAGAGCTGAAAGCAGTTAAGGATGGTCTGTTCTGCAAAGAGAGCCGGAGGGAAGTGATTTTCAATATCATCACTCGAAACCATGGGATTCTGCTTTTATTTGTGATAACGTTCCAATTGTACATGGAGGGGGGGAAAAATAAACAAACCAAAAACGTTTGTGTCGCGTTTGTGTCCTCGCCAATGTTTGATTAGCTTTCCCTCCATCTCTCGGTCCACGGAGAGCGCCGAGTAGCCTCCAGCTTGATCACTGAAGTTCTTGTTTTACTCTTATTGGTTGTTGCTTGTCGCTGTTCTTAGCGTTTGTCATACATGTGCCGGGGAAAAAAAAAAAATTGGCCTATGATGGCAAAGCTGGCATGCTGGAGTAAACGCAACATTTCTGGCCATCTGTGAATGCTCAGAGAGGGTAAACTGCCAGCGGCTGGGCGTAATGGGGTGGGGTTTTTGCGGATTTCCAAAAAAATAAATAAATAAATAAAAATGCTGGCACTCAGCAAAAGTTAGCATCAGGACCATAATGAGCGACATTACCATTTATACCATGGCTGTCTTCAATTTTTGATTCTGATTGGTCCGAAGGTGTCGATTCATTTCAACAGCAACCGTGACTGTAGTGCATTTTTCAATCCAAATAGTTTTCCACAAATAAAAAAAAAGTGCAAAAATACTCGGCAAATCGCATCGCAAATTTTGAAAAAAAAAAAAAAGGCACAGATTTATTTTATGAGCGTAACTTAACACCGACAAAACATTACATTCGATATTTTATATATATATATATATATAGGCATTTATTTATTTATTTATTTATTAGGTATCGAGGTTTGAACCTCGAGCGACCTGGCTAATATCTCCAAAGCACTCAATAATTAATAATAGAGGTCTGTGACGTCTACCACTGTGAGTAAATTAGGGAGGCTCTGGGAGGAGGATTTTGTCAGAACGCACACGTCCTGATTTTGAGTTCTGTACAGGGAACGTGGGCTCGGTCCACCAGCGATGGAGCTCTCCGTGGTACTGAAAGAGCGTCAAGACAAACGCTATGGAAACTTTTGAGGGGGAAAAAACACCCCCCCCCCCACCACACAAACATAACAAAAACCACTTCACGTTAAGAGAACGACGGTTTAATATATAATGTAGATTTTTTTTTTTAAAAAGAGCGTAAGCGGTTTTCACGACAGCGTGGTGTTATTTGGAAAAGAAACGTGTTCTGCACTATCAAGCTTGGCTTGGTACACTTCACTCATGAGATTAAAAAATAAAAAATGCACTCCGTTAAAACCTGATTTGTTCAGCTGGGCTACGCTCACATTCACATGTTAATTATTTATTTTTTGCTTTCAAAGATCCACCTGTCTATCAGTCAACACCAGGCAGGTTGTTTCTATTTATTTATTTATTTTATTTATTATTAATATTATTATTTTTTTTTACATAACGCTGTCGTGCTCGTGAGATTAGACTTGCTGACATTTATGCTAATGAGTGCATGAAGCCAAATCTCACGATCTTTAGTTAATTTACTAAAAGTGCAATATAATTACACCATTTAACACAAATACGAACAGGCAGTCTGTTTCTAGACATTTCACCTTTTTCTAAAATAGAAATAGTTATAATAATAAATTAAAATAACAATTTTGCTGACTTTATTTGCCTGACTTTGCTGAGCGCTGGGCAGTTATCTCATTTCTAGGAAATAAAAAACAAAACCGAAAACAAAGTCAGCACAACGCCTATATCATCGACTCAGCAGTCTGCTTCAATGTTAAACAATGAACCACCATTCATGAACCTGCCTAAAACTAGTTATAATTTCAGTAAGGTCCTTACACCCCCCCCCCTTACCTCCCGAGTTCTCTTCTAAATTTGGTATAGAAACAGTGACACCCTGATAACATGGTAACAGATTGCATTCCGGGATCCAATCAGCAGTGATGATCGGATCCTAATAGATAGATAGACATAGCTATCGTCTTGTCATTGGTTGGTTTCCCCAGTGCTTTCGTCTGTTTTCGTCTGTTTTCCCCCAACAATAAACAGCACTGTGATTACGCACTTGCGTTCTGCCTCTAAACGCAGGCACACACTTATAAACTTGCGAGGAATTATTAGCATGCTAATCGGGTTAGGCTACAAGCTCCCGGGCTAGTTATAAGTAAGCGCTTAATAGTACTTCAAGTTTACAGTGTTGCATTGTGTAACGTTTCTCTGTTGTAATACCGTTCTAGTAGCATGATAAAGCTCATTACGAATCGTTGTATTAATGGTGTAGTGCCATGCGATGTAATACAGAAACGAACTGGAAACGTGTTTGTGACACGTACGTATTAACTGGATGTGATGAAACTAAGGCAGCACTGGGATATATTACCTATGACACATTTCCGTGTTATGCGCTGAAATTCTGCTGCTGGTCACAGCTCTGTGTGTTCATACGCGTTAGTTTCGGTTCAGTCCGGCTGATTCAGTAAGGCTATTTTTCTAGACCATGTGACATCTGACACCGATCTGAGCTAATTAGCACAAGGGCTTTCGTGTCCTTCGCCTTCCTCCAATCACTTTTCACTGTCAGTCAACAAGTTATTCTGGTTCCTGCTGATGTTGTGGGGATAGACTCAGGTGCGGGACAGTGGGGATAATTGAAACTAATTGCGCACACTGTGGATTTGAGGCGCTGACATCACCCTCCTCTCGACGGAAAGAACTGCGAGGGAGAAGAAAAGGAGAGAGGAAGGTGAGTGAGCGAGAGACAAATCTGATTCAGATGCTAGTGAACCTGATGTCTCTGATTTTCTGATTTGCCGTGGAGAATAGAGTCGGCTTATCGGTATAATCGCACCTCGCCTGTCTGGCTGTCATGAGTAGGAGCGAGGAAACACACCTTTGATCCTTGAGCCTGGAACACTTCAGCTCTACAAGACAGCTCATTGGCCTGAGGGCATTTTCTCTTTTTTTTTGGTCCTATCTGGAGAGGCAATGGCAAAAAATTAGACGAATATTTGGGTAAAAAAGAAAATAATAATAAATTGTGCGTGTAACTGTGCACATATTTAAAAATGAAGATTTCAATGTTGTTCAGCACGATCATTACCACATTACCGAGGTAATTGTCAATCATATTTAAAGTACCATTTGTAGATAGATAGATAGATAGATAGATAGATAGATAGATAGATAGATAGATAGATAGATAGATAGATAGATAGATACTTTATTGATCCCCAAGGGGAAATTCAGTGTATGGACTGTAAAATTTACAGTAATTACTGACAGCAGAGTTAGCAGTATATGTACTGAATATTTACAGGTGAACGATTATAAATCATTTACAGAAAGTTAGTATATTTGCAGGTACGCTAATATTATGCTAATACTTATGTGAACTGAACAATCATGTATAATACATAACTGTAAATCTTTACAGTCAATTCTTGTAGCTACATAAAGTACTGTAAATAAATTCCTGTAAAAGCAAATGCGATATATTGAGGTAAGTGCTAGACTTAATTGCAATTCATTTACAGTAATGAATTGTAAAGATTTGCAGGAAATGATGTGAAATGTATTTACGGTATTTGCAGGTAATCGCTGGTCTGTTAAAAATCTGTCAAATGTACAGTAAATAATTTATAAACTTTACAGCAAATGATATAAAACATTTACGTAATATATTTATTTACATACTGTAAAAAAAAAAAACCCCACAGTGAAATGAACAATAAATAGTTTGAACTAATAATAAAAAAGTAAAGAAGAAGAGCATAAATTCCTGTAAAAGCATCGCGATATATTGAGGTAAGTGCTAGACGAAAAAAAAAAAAAAAAATGTAAACATTTACAGTAACTAATTTGTAAAGATTTGCAGGAAATAATGTGGAATGTATTTACAGTATTTGCAGGTAATTGCTAGACTGTTAAAAAGTCGGTCGAATTTACAGTAACGAATTGTTCCACTTTACAGCAACTAATATAAAAACATTTAGAGTTATGTAATGTATTTACATACTGTAAAAGAAAAACAGTGAAATGAACAATCAATCGTTTGAGCTAATTAACTTTACAGTTAGTAATTGTGAACATATTTACAGTAAATGAATGTCATATATTTGCAGGTAAGAAATATACAAATGTACAATTGACAGTAACGTACAGTAAATCACTGTAAAGCTGTAGACTAAATAATTATAGTTGTTTCTAATTGCCTTGTTTGTAATAGGATTTTTTTCAGGGAGAAGGTGTGACGGTGGGTGGGGCTGAAGGGGTTAAAAAAAATAAATAAAATAAAATAAATAAAAAAAACAGCCGCACCATGACTTATAATATCACATTTTATTTGCACTATTGATCTGTAAAGAGAGTTTCAGTCCCTGGAACGGAGGGTGGTGGTGTGGTCAATAGATATTGGCCCAGGTTTATTAAAAACAAACTCTTAAAAAAAAAAAAAAAGATTTAGGATGAGACAGATATGAGAGAAATACTTACCACATCACTTCTTATGACTTTTATTCGACTTCCCATCACTGGTTTTGTGGTATCTATATGGCATTTACAAATAACTGAAGGATTCATACAGAAACCGAGCCCAATCCACCTACTGGCATGTTTTTGGAAGGTGGGTGGAAAGCGGAGAACCTGGTGGAAACCCACACGAACACGTGGAGAACGTGTGAAACTCTACCCGCTGTAGCACCGCCCATACAGTCGATAATCATAATGGTCATTTCGAACGGTGTAATATAAACTGGCTTCAGCACAGCAGCTTCCACAGCTGATTCAAGGGCATCTGACACATATACTATTTATAGATATATGCTGAACGTCATTTGTAATTCAGCTACACGCGCACACTCACGTACCAACATCTTCCTCGTCATCCTACAGAAGTACGTACCTTTGTCTGCTTTTCGAACAGGAAAGCAAAACGTTTCTCTGCACAATTTGCATTTCTATATGCTGACAGTGGCGCCAGAGAGAGTGGATAATTGCACCAAATGCTCTGACTGTGAGAGAAGGATAGAGAGAGATAGACAGAAGGCTGTCTAAAAAAAAAAAAGAGAGAAAGAAGCAGCCATTACAGGTTGGTTTTCATTCTTTCTCGCCACTCGTCATTTCCATCCCACTCTCAACCACTTGTGCCGCCGAAAAGATTTACCTTGGTCTCCCATTTTCCCTATTTCCCTCCGCAACTCGTTCCCTAGTGGCTTAGCTTCAATCCCTCGCTCGCTCTGCCTCTGTCTTTCTCTTATAACCCCCCACCTCTCTTTCTCTCTCTCATCCATATTCATCCAGAGACTCCCTCGCTCCCTCTGTCACCCACAGCATGGCGTTAATACACCAATTAGCCCTGAGAGCAGATAATGGACTATTTCACGTTGCAAGAGAATGAGAGAGAGAGAGAGAGAGAGAGCGAGAGAGAGAGAGAGAGAGAGAGAGAGAGAGAGAGAGAGAGAGAGAAGAGAGAAAACGAGAAGAGAGTTGGAGTCCTGAGATGTTACTGATTATGAAAATCTACCCGTCGGCTGCACCGGTGCTTGACCGAAGAAGAGGTCTGAAAGTTTGAAACTGACCCTCGAGTGGCTAATGAAACTGCCTGGTTGTTTTTATTTCACTCTTTACAGGAGTGTTATTCCATACTTATACCCGTCGCCTATTTCTAATGAGCCATGCTGGCTTCGTGGAAACTATAAAATGAAACAAATGCAACTTTTCACTTCAGCATTCCTTCCAAAGCCATGCCCCTTATCCTAGAACATTAGTGCAAGAAGCGGCGCTTTCTGAATTGATAGACAGTATGACTGACAGGTGAGAAGACATTCCTTCACGTCCTGATTGGTTGGCTGGGGCATTTTATTCCAGGTAGGAACTTCGTTAACACCGGACATTTGTTTGATATTTGGCAACCCCTGATCTAACCTGATGTGTGCTTATCAGTGTACAAAAACGAAAGAGTAACCAGAATCTCAAAAAAAACAAACAACATTTATTCTTGTAAATAAGGCAGACTGGCACACAGACAAGTCCCAGATAGTTTGTTATCAGCTGGAGAGAGAGAAAGGGAGCACAGTAAACTATATACTCGCTGTACAGTTTGACAGCTTGGGAGCTACATTATAACACTGCTGAGAGGTTACAAAGCTGCTACATTTCCCAGAAGCCCATGGGTGCTGAACTGCTGTATTTCCAAAATCGCTACTTCCAGCAAGTAATGAGCTGATCCTGATACAAACTACGTGGCGTTCTGCATATTATGCCTCAGTGTACATTAATAATACAATAATGTTTCTATTATTATGTATATTAATATGAATGCCTTTATTGTCATTGTATATAATACACTAGTGGCTCCCCAGAACCTGCACACCAATGGGTAATATCTAGGGCCCATGAGATCTTATACAGTACCGGTGAAAAAACACTCGAAAACCTGTCATCAAAGTCTTTTATTTAGACCCGAGAAAGTCTTCTGGTCATCTCATTGCATTTAGTACTATACGAACGATTTGGTTGGACCTATTGACATTTTCCAAATTTCTAGACGTCGATGAGATAGGTCACGCAAATATTCGTAATCGTATGGGGGGAAAAAACGGCTTGAACGATGTCGTTAACGAAGCGTGAGTTATATCTACAGTCAGAACTGTCAAAACATTTTATTATCGAAATTAATAAAAATAAGTATGTTTTTTGTTATATTTCATTGCTTTGTTATTAACGTAATGCAGATTGTAGCCCGTAAGTACGTATAGACAAGGATTTTGTCAGGCGGAATACTGTTCAAAGTGCAAATAGATTCCTCCGTCAACTTGTCAATCACGTCAGGTTTTGATTTTCAGTCAGTTGTTCAACGCACTAATTGAAGAATACTAGAAAAGTGGGATCCTATCTGAAAAAAAGAATGAACTCGAGGGGGTCACTATGGGGGGACTGTCCGTAAATAATATGGTTTATGACACAGAGGGAAAGTAATCTATCAACACTGGAGACACAGTGGAGACGGCCATGTTGCACATGTAAAATCACTTTATTTTTGTTACTTAGCACATATATCACTCTGCCCCATAGGCCCCACCTTCAAACTTTGGTAACTGAAGTGGAAAGCTAGAAGTGAAGCGGAATGATAATATGGGTGCACATTGAACTTTATTTTTTAGCTTTATTATTGAATAGACGATAAACATGTGTAAATTTTAGTGAAATGAAATTCCAGGCCAAAAACCAAATTCAAGACAATGTCTAAGTGTCAAAAAGTGGCACGAAATTTAGGGGGACAAAAGCGAAATTATTGATAAAGTCAGTGCTTTCGATATGATAACACCGAGCTGAATCTGTAAAAACAGTTAGCCGAAAAACTGCCTGCCGATTTTGACCATTTTCAGAAGAAAATTTTTTAGTGGCTGAAATTTTGGTGCGTCCCAAGAAAATATGGATTCTCACTGTTCCTAACGGGAAAAAAGATACAAGTTAGATTACATATTGTGGCACTGCTGTTTGAAGCAAGTGTATTTAAGTATTGAGCATGTATTTACAGAAAAGCTTTTGGATCAGACAGAATTCCATTGCTTGGATGTCAGACGCATAGCTGGTCTCGGAGTAATTAGGACGGCTGTGAAAATGAGATTTTTCCACTGAACTATTCCTTTAAGATGTGTTCACACTTGAAAGTGTCACTTAATTTTAAGCCACAATGATGTTACTGCAAATTCTTAAACCTACGCACAGCTCTCTCTCACACACACACACACACGTCCCCAGTTTTGAATTAACTCTTAACACCTACAGTGTGGAAGTTAGTGTTGAATTCACATTCGTGTCCAGGTGTTAATGCAGCACAGGGGATGATATTGGATATTAAAATGCAATGTCTGGCTTAGTAGCGGGAACTAACTAACGCAGCGAACATCAGTCTGAGAAGGTTTTGGATCAGCGCTGCCAGTTTTGGATCAGCGCTGACACAATTATAGGATTGATTGACCATGGAGAGCAGACGTGCGTCCACGTCGAGCCAGGATATGCGCGTTTTTGCACTTAGCATGATGGTTGGCAGCCAAACAGACCTCATCAATGGCTAAATATTGAATTCCAATGGGTCAGACAGAAGTGTTCTTGCGAATAATTAGTAGGTATATGCAACATATGACAATATTGTGCAGTTCCTGCAGATTTCAGTGTAACTGCATTTTAAAGTATATCCATGTGTTCTACAGTAAATGACCATATGTTGCTACTTAGCCATTAAAAAAAAAGAAAAAGATATCCCAGTAAGATATTGATATCCTAGCGGGCATGGATGTCCATTACTGAGTCTGTCTGGTCGGACTTAAATTGGCCCATTAAAGATGTTGTTATTGGTCTGTTTTAAGTCAGTCATGAACTGGGTTTCCCTTCCAACAAGCATGATTCTTAAATGGTAGAGTTATTACTATTATTATTATTATTAATGTTATATAGCATTGAGCTCTCTGTCTCTGGTTAAAATCATCTTAACTTTACAAAGCTTTTGGGATACTGAAGCCTGGTTCCTAATATGGCAAAAAGTAGCATCTCAGTCATTTCCTCTGGCAAAAAGTCTAGACATCATGTTGATGCCTTGCAAATGCCTTGTTAAGCTTACCAGGACTGTACAATCTGTGATGGTCACAATGTACTTACATTGTGGCTGGGATCAGACTCATGCTGATTTCACATGGTTAGCAAGTGGCCACTTTCTCACTTTGCACAGGCATGACTAATGTGACCTCTCAGGGCCGGGGCAGCTAGAACACAGACACTCAGTAGGCAAAGATGGTGAAAAAAGAGTGGGGATTTTATTTAAATGCAGGTGCAAAGGCTTGAGTGGGTGAGTGTGGATCGCTGTTTTCCCGGAGTGGGGCGGGAGGAACGGGCTGGAGGGAGGCGGGACCCAGGAGGTTTGGTGGAGGTCGAGGGTGCTAGTGGGAGGTGCAGCTGAAGACCATATTCTCTTCACTCGGCGTTGTCGTCGTCTTCGTCATCGTCTGTGAGAAACAGAGAGAAAAAGAGATGAATCACTAGCCGTGCTTCGGGAGAGTGAACTCACCGCACTGCGTCTTCTGCACCCTTTTATATCCGCTCCTCTTCTCTCTGACGTTGAGGGGAATCTGCTCCAATCATCCGCTACCAGCCAGGTGTGTTTCTGCTGCCCCGCCTTGCAGCCATGTGTGCTCTAGCTGTCCAAAACCCCTGGGGTTCTGAAATGGCGGTGTCCATTCAGCACCACGCCGGCAGTACAAGGAGTGCACTGTGCATTGTGTGTGTGTGGGCTGCAGGCCTGCAGGCCTGCAGTCACAATATCCCCCTCAGCTCTGAGCCTACTGTTGGTGTGGGCTGGGCCCAAGGGGCATACCTTCTTGAGAAGCTGTCTATGTTTCCATGTTGTGTTCCCACCCAGTGCTGGACCTGGAATGAGAGGTCCTGCAATGAGAGGAACCAACAGGTCACCCTGGTATTCATATCTTTGGACCAGACCATTCACTGTAGGGGGCATGGTTGGTGACCAGGGTGAAGTGCTGTCCTGCCAGATAGTATCGCAGTTCCTTGACGGCCCACTTTATTATGAGGGCTTCTCGGCACCCGGGTGACTTTCCAGTAGCCGTTCATCAGGTCCAGAGTGGATATTAACTGGGCTCTCCCCAGACACTCGATCAGGTCACTGACTCATGGAAAAGGGTAGCTGTCTAACTCCGAGACCTGGCTGAGCCTCTAGAAGTCATTGGCAGGGATCTGCCAGGAGGTGCCATTGGGCTTCATGTTATAATTGGATGTCTGCACGCTTACCAGGCTGTTGCAGGCAGTATGTCACTGAGCCCACCCTCTCAAGGACTGTTTAGGGGCCCTGCCAGTGGGCCAGGAACTTACAGGCAGCGTTTGGGAGCAGCAGAAGCACCTGATCACCTGGTTGGAACTATCGTGGTTGAGCTGGCCGGCTGTAGGTCCACTTCTGCTCTCACTGTGCTGCTTCCAAGTGTTCCCGATCGATGGGGTGGCCGGGTTTATCCACTCCTGCATCTCTTGTACAAAATTGACCAGGGACCCGAACGGAGAGGATTGTTTTTCCTAGGCTTCTCGGGGCACATCCAACCGTCCTCGAGGTTGCTGCCCAAAGAGAACCTCGAAGAGGATGAACCCGGTGAATGCTTACAGCATCTCCCAGACGCGAAAAGCACGTAGGGAAGGAGGAGATCCCAGTTTTGGCCATCCTTGTGTATCACTTGGCAGAGCATCCATTCTATTCGCTCTCAAGGTTCCCCTCCCGAGCGAGCTGTTGTAACAGAGGAGACTGGGCCATGTAGGCTGGACAGACCCAGACCGTGGAGGCTGGCTTCTTCTTTGGGTGTCGGTGGCACTGATTTCTCTGGGTTTGCTGCAGGGAAACACTGGCCAGTCCTGTCCAAGCAATAGTGTCACCAGAAGCTAAGGAATTAGCCCAATGAGGTGCAGCCAGTTGCTGGTCCATGCAGAGACAATGAATTACATAGCTAAGACCTCCAGGATGTCTCCATGGACACAAGACACCGGCAAGTATCCTGTGGGTTCGGGCAGCTGGCTGAGGCTGGCCTGGCAGGCCAGAGTTACAGTGCACCCGGAATCAAAGAGGGCTGTGACCAGTATGTCGTTTATCCTTACCATGACCATGGTAGAGGCATCTGGGGTGAAGCTGCATGGGATGCACAGCCTGCCAACCATGGTTTGGTGACATGTTGTGGAGAGGCTGGGTCTGGCTCGGTGGGCATGAGTTCGTCCCGGGGCGACCTCCTTGCCGTCTTCTTTCCCAATGCAGGAGGAGCTATGGCCACCATGGGGCTTGACCCTGGAAGAGCCCCAGATGATGCTCCTTCTGCATTCTTCATCACCACCACCTTACGTTTTTTAGTCAGCAGATCTTGCAAGAAACGATCTATTACGATCCTTTCCACTACTTCGCTGGCAGTAAATCGCAGGCTTCTTTTTTGGGTTTGGTGGGGGCATTTGTGCTCTTATGCCCACATTCTCCACCAGTGTGACCTCTCAGGGCCAGAGCAGGCAGAACGCAAACACTCAGCACTCAGAGGATTTTATTTACATGCAGGTGCAAAGGCTTGAGTGAGTGAGTGTGTATCGCTGGCTTCCCAGCGTGGAGTGCGAGGAAGGGACTGGAGTGGCCAGGAGGCTGGACCCAGGAGGCTTGGCAAAGGTCGAGGATGCCGGCGGGAGGCGCAGCGCAGTCGGGGAGCGTCTGCTCTGCACTCTGTGTCGTCTGCGTCTGTGAGAAACAGAGAAAGAGAGACGAATCATTAGCCATTTTCTGTGCCCTTTTATATATGCTCCTTTTCTCTCTGACAGTGAGGGGAAGCTGCTCCAATCATCCGCTGCAAGCTGTGTGTGTTTCTCCCGCCCCGCCTCACAGCCATGTGCACTCTTGAATGAACAGCTCCATTTCAGCACCCTGCCGGCTGTTGTGCAAGGAGCGTGATGTACATTGTGTGTGTGGGCTGCAAGCCCGCTGTCACACTAAGTAAAACAAAGTATTTCTTTTCAGTTGAACCACTAACATAGGGGTGGAGAAATCGGTAGCCCCGTAAACCAAGGGCTAAAACAAGAAGCACGTTTTGTGTCTGGGATAATAGCTTTTAAATTCGTACTTCACATTTACATTGCAAACAAATGTTCACTTTTCCTTTAAACATAGTACACTTCATGGTGTTTTGAAGCAACTGCTATGCTTCCCAATCCCACAACCTGCTGCACTACGTACATCAGCTGAGGCGATCTGGCTGACGGTAGAATTGTTTTTACAAGGTGGATTAATTAGCATTCACTGATGACCGACGTTCACGCCCAGGAACATACAAGCACACTATATGGCCAAAAGTATGACCATCACACCCATATTAGGTTCTTACCAAACTGTTGCCATAAAGTTGGAAGCACACAATTGTAATGAATTTCTATGTATGCCATTGCATTGCAATTTCCCTTCATTGGAACTAAGAGGCCTAAACCTGTTCCTGCATAACAATGCCCCGTTCACAATGCGAGCTCCACGAAAACACAGTATGTTAAGGTTGGAGTGAAAGAACTCGAGAGTCCTGCTCAGAGCCCTGACCTCAACCCAACTGAACACCTTTAGGATGAACTGGAACTTGAGTCTTCTCACATCAACATCAGCGCCTGACCTCAACCTCACTAATGCTCTTGTGGCTGAATGAACACAAATCCCAACAACCACGCCCCAAAATCTAGTGGAAAGCCTTCCCAGAAGAGTGGAGCTTATTATAACAGCAAAGAGGGACTCAATCTGGAATGGGATGTTGGATGTTGGATGAATGGTAGGATGGTGTCTACAAACTTTTTGCCATTTTGTGTATGTAGAAACACTAACTAAACAAAAATAAAGTGCAGTATATAGTCACCATATAGGAAGCAAAATACCTTGTGGTTAAACACACCTAGAAAGCGTTTACTTGCCTGGTGAGGTAGCTAATGATTTTATCATTTGTCCACCCTTGACATGCTATCTACTGTAGTTAGCTAGCTTGATCTCTTTTGGTGTCTTCCTAACCATTCCTGGTATCAGTGGTTAGAAATGTATGGCTAATTGTGTCTAAGGCTCCAGGGTGCAACCATGGTATGGACATTGGGGGGGTCCAAGTGCTAGACCCCAGCCCCCCCCAGATGCTAACACCTCCCCGCCACCAAACTCCCAAAGTCTGATACTGAAAATTTGCATATTTAGAACATAGTTTTAGGATTACAGTTACTGATTGAATTCGCATGGTTTCTGAGTGATAGAAGCTCCCAAAGCATGGGGAAATAGTAGGGTGCTGTGGACGTCCTCTGGGCAACGAAATGCTCTGCCAACGAAATGCTGTGCAACTTTCCTCACTTTCACTCGCATTTAGAACAGTCTGTCACAACGTGAGGGTTCACAACGAACTCGGCGGGAGGATGTGACCGTTAATGGTCAAAAACTGGAACTGACGTTAGCCTAGATATTTAGGTATCTAGTTACTGACTGTCTGAAAAAAGCTTGTATGTTCTGCTGCACTTTTCTACGCGTGGCTGCTGTCTCCATTTCTACAGACTGAGCGGATAAAATATATCAACCGACTTGTGTTGAGTATGGGCGAAACGGTTAGATGAAGAAAAGACAGATCTGGTATTTCCAGATTGGGGACAGATTGGTATTTCCTCAACATTGGGGGGTTGACACGACCCCCACAAAGAGTGCGTGGTTACACCCATGCTAAGGCTTAATCAGTAATGACTCTCTATAGGTAGGCAGAGGTCACTGGTAGGCAGTTCTCTATAAAAATAGAGAACTGCCTACCAGTGACCTCTGCCTGGCATTTTCCATGCCATCATGAAAGAACAAATGTCACCATCAAGATGACCAAATGATGACCATGTGGATCTTGAAAGACTGGAGTTAATTGTTTATGGTCTCTGAAGTATCGCTATGCCTATCCTCCATGAAGGTCACGAGTTTTGACACCGTTCTTCTCCCCGACATAACATGGAGTCTCGATTGTACCCCATCACAAAATTGAGAAATTATCTAAAATGCCCATATATTTGGGTCATAGGCAAATATTATAGGCATTTATTTTGTGTGGAAGATGACAGCAGTAAGAGAAATGTTGTTTTGTGTGTGTGTGTGTGTGTGTGTGTGTGTGTGTGTGTGTGTGTTGTGCGTGTTCACCCAGACGTCTGTGTATCCAGACCAAACGTCTTCTAGGGAATCTAATTATGGCCTCTCACTGTGTGTCCTGAAATAGCCTCTCTGCGGGAGCTTTTGCTTCTTTTTTTAATATACTCTCCATAATGTGAGCACTGAATGCTGAACAGACAGATATCAGAAGCATCACCGCTGGCGGACTCACCTACAGCAAGTGGTTACTGCATCTCTGGGACATTTTATTTCCAGGACATTAGCATGACGGCTAACGCTATCGACCGGCTACCGACGCTTAACTTCTCCTTGGTCTTCTGAGAGGTTGGTCACACTTCTTGCCACAAACTTGAGTTCTGCTTATGTGTTGCATCCTATGGACTGTTAGAAGAAGAAGAAAAAAAAGGTTCCTGCAGGGTTCCTGTAGTGCTTAGTAGAGTTCCTAGAGTTCTTTGGGTGGTTGATTGTTCTAATTCGGTTGTACTTGGTATCTATTCTGAAAGGGAGAATCCCTATTATAGAGTTCTGCACAGAACCTTCAAGGCAGTGTCTTTAAATCCTGGTCCTTATGTACACCACCACCTCACCACTAACTTAATTAGTTAATCAGCTGATACGTTAGGGGAGGGAACACACCAGCATGTGCTCTGTGCCTGTGCTACTCCAGGTCCAGGGTTGAGAAACACTGCTTTAAGGGTGCCCCAGGACATTCGTGTGAATAATTTCCTCTTTATGTATTGCAGAAATATTGATTGTCGATTGTGTGGAGTGAAAAGGTTTAGAGGAGAATGGTGTTAAATGTCGGTTGGTTAAATAAAGGTTGGGAATTAAATTCACATCGCTGAAAGAAAACAAAACTAAGCACCTTGGATGGCATCGTTATGGAGGGGTTCATGTTAGATCACTAAAAGGGGGATTTAATAAATGACTGTTATTTGATTACAGCTGTAACCCATTTCTAAGAACAAAACACAAAAAACAACAACAACAAAACATAGTTAGCCTTCGATGTTTTCTTTTCCGTTTGATTTCTCATGCTGAAGTGTTACTTTGTTGATAATTTACTGTATATCACAATACGAATGTGATATATAATGGTGACCCCATCTCATCCTTGATGGCCTTTTCTAATGGGATCGAACGGTGTCTTACAGACGTCTGGTGGTCTCTGATATTGCCCTCATGGTTTGTAAGCTGTTTGTAGCCCTAATGGACTAATGGGCGGCTGTGGCTCAGGTGGTAGTGCGGGTTGTCCACTAAGCGTAGGGTTGGTGATTCGATTCCTGGCCCACGTGACTCCACGTACCGAAGTGTCCTTGGGCAAGACACTGAACCCCAAGTTGCTCCCGATGGCAAGTTAGCACCTTGCATGGCAGCTCTGCTACCATTGGTGTGTGAGTGTGTGTGTGTGAGTGTGAGTGTGTGTGGATGAACGGGTGAATGAGACACAGTGTAAAGCGCTTTGGATAAAAGCGCTATATAAGTGCACCATTTGCCATTTGTGTGATATTCTGACTGCTGAAATGGATGTCTGCAACAAATCAGGAAACCGCAGATGTAGACTTATCATTCTTTTAGCGGGGGACAAAATCTCGAGGGTTCTACAGATCGTTAAGGGTTCTAGCTTTGTAAAAGGTTCTACGTGTTAACTGTTTCCCCAAGGTGTCAAGCTCTGTGTTTAAGAGCTTCCCCAATGGGAACCATTTACGGTACCGTAGGCCTAGAGAACCTAACTGGTCCATATTCAACTGATTAACCAGACACCTGAACATACCATGGCGCTAAATCCAAACCGTTAGACCCTGATATAACAGAAAGAATGATCAAGGGGCGCACGGTGGCTTAGTGCTTAGCACGTTCGCCTCACACCTCCAAGGTCAGGGTTTCGATTCCCACCATGGCCCTGTGTGTGTGTGTGCGGAATTTGCATGTTCTCCCGTGCTGCGAGGGTTTCCTCCGGGTACTCCGGTTTTCTCCGACAGTCCAAAGACATGCATGGTCGGCGTGTCTAAAGTGTCCGTAGTGTATGAATGGGTGTGTGTGTGTGTGTGATTGTGCCCTGCGATGGATTAGCACCCTGTCCAGGGTGTACCCCGCCTCGTACCCGATGCTCCCTGGGATAGTCTCCAGGTTCCCCCGGCGACCCTGAAGAAGGAATAAAGCGGTCTAGAAGATGGATGGAAATAATGCTCAAGATAAACAAACAAGCAAATCAATAAACAACACCTCCGAAAGGGATTTACGGTTGAGGGGTCTGATTACTTATCACAGTCTACACTAAATAGTTGTATATTTATATGTCGACATTAGCTTGCTGATGTGACCGCAGGAAAGAGCCGTTGGGTTTATTCGTTTTCTTGTCACGAGGAAACGACCGTTGAGAGAGGAAGAGGAGGAGGAAGAGGAAAGGGGGTGGGGGGGGTGAATGGGGGATAAACAAAAACACAAACACACACACACACACACACACACACAACTAAACAGGTCGCAGTCGCACATGAACAGTAGTGTCACTGACACACGGTGCACAAATGGCTGTAAACTGATCTAAAAGCGAGCTCTTTGCGGCCCCTCGTCCACATGTGACAGAGGAGAGGAGAGGAGAGGAGAGGAGGAGTGGAGGAGACGAGGAGAGGAGTGGAGAGCGCGCCGCGCGGCGCAACATCATTTCCACATTGGGTCTCGTCACGGAGAGAGCCGGAGCCGGAGCCGGAGCCGAGCTTGGACACGGACATGGACTTGGTACATGTATACGGATCCTAGCTGTGATATCGGGTCGCTGTGGCTTTTATCCCCGACTCCACTACACTGAAGAATTTCTCACGGCGATTTCACACGTTTCCTGGACGCATCGCTACCCCGAGAGAGTCTCACCCTCGCTGGAGATATCCGGATTGTCTTTTTCCATCACATCACATCAATAATCCTATATATATATACATGTATATATGTATATTCCTCATTCTGTATCAAGGAACTGGTGCGTTTTGAGAATGCGTTAGACGTCACGCACTACACTAACGGTCTCCTTCACGTGCGCTGAGCGGTAAGACTATGACCTAACGTGCCGGATTTTCTATTCTTCTTCTTCTTCTTCTTCTTCATTCCCCCCCCGTTTTTTTTTCTTTCTTGATTTTTGTTGTTGTTGTCGTTGTTGTCTTTCTTGGATTTGCCATGTGTCTCTCCTTTCATTCGGGACTGCTTTATTCTGGAAGACTCGGTTCGATCAATTTTTAATCCTTTATGCGTCGGCGACATCAAGAGAAAACTGATACAAGAGCGACGGATCAGCCACAGACCAGAAAGTGGGGGTAAAGAAATATATATATATATATATATATATATATATATGCATACATATAGACGTGTGTGTGTGTATATATATATATATGTATAATCAAACAAAAACAAGAAGACAGAAATAATTACACCCCCACCAACCCCCCATCACCGGGACGTTAATAAGGGAGAGATGAATGTATGAGACGCAGTGAAGACTGGAAGAAAGGAGACTGGAGGACTGAAGGTAAGCAGGGTTATGAAACAAGGTGTCCATCGTGATGGCATACTTAACACCAGGCTAGGACACCGTGCATGCTCCAGACTCCAGGCTTTCAAACACCATCATCATCATCATCATCATCATCATCATAAGTTGCTTATGAAATATGGATGTGTGTGATGCATCAGGATCTCTGGTGAAAAACAAGGACGTCTTTATGTATGTATGTGTGTGTGTATGTATTTATTTGTTTTCGCCAAATCAGTACATGACGAGACAAACGTAACGTTTTTTTTTTTTTCGTTTTTTTTTTTCCCGCCTTTTCCTATGGCTTTCATGTGACATTGGCTCCATGTGTAAGAGCACAAGCGCACACACTTTTGAACATGTAGAAATTCACACACTCACACACACACACACACACACTCGACCGTCGGGGCGGCCGTTAGGATTTTAACTGTTTTATTTATTTATTTTTGTTGTCTAAGCTTTTTTATTTATTTATTTATTTTTTAAAAATTTTAATAAGCCTGTTTGGCGTATTAACGTGTGTGTGACCCGGAGTGAACATCATACGATACATTCACACTCCAGAGTGTGTGAGACATCTTTGTCGGACCCACAAAGCGTACGTGGTCGAAATGGGTGAATAATTGTGTGTCATGATGCTAATCGATAATCATGTTTCAAACGAAGTAGCCTCGGTCAGAGCAACGAAAACCGTGAGAGAGAGAGAGAGAGAGAGAGTGAGTGTGTGTGTGTGTGTGTGTGAGAGAGAGAGATTCATCAATAGGCGACACACGGCATGTTATACAAGAAAAATCCGCATTAGCTCGAATACCTAGCTGGTCATATAAGATAAAAATTACAGGCCATGTCGGAAACCTGGTCATTTGTATACTAGCCAGTCAATAGGACGGTAGTCGTTACTACGGGTGGGATAATATTGTACATATTTAATAAGCTATGAATGATAGTATGAGGTGGGCAGTGTGAATGGGCACAAGGTGACAGAGTGCAGGTAAGAAAATGTTTATACAATTCGAACAATTAGCGTTCGGATTTGAGTCGATTTCTATTTTTTTTTTTTTAAAAAGAAAGAAAGGAAAGATATAAACACTAACCCTGGCCCTAACACGTAACCTTTGAGTGTTACGAATCGTCACAAACGAGAAAAACGTGGCACCTTGTCAGGGATAGAGCGGTGCGAAATATGTAAAGGGTCTCATTCCTTGTAAAGATCGGACAGATTGGATGTTTCCTAATAACCTGGCGGGTGCGAGAAAGCAGCGCCTGCTACGACCCGTCGTTATGGACCTATGTTTCTTTCTTTTTTTTAGTCTAGACTTGACCCGTCAATACGTCGGATCGTTATATCGTAAGGACCACGGTGTAAAACTAGCCGTAAAGTATAAAAGCTCTCCTGTGGAGAATTCTCACCGAGCGTGCTCTTTTGACGGAGTAGCCCACAAGGGCTCGTGTCTTTTTCTGAATACAGATGTCATCGTGGCCGAAAAAATTCCGAGGTAGTCTGTCTTTCAGCGCCACACTGCACGCCTGTGACGGCTCGAGGACCCGTCTGGCCGCTCGGCCGCCCCGACGTCAACTCCCGAATCGAAACCGATCGTTAGGCGATTTAAATCAGGGGCTGCGAACCCACATCTCCACCCCTTCGACACAGATCGAACCCAATCAGTCTGAACCGGCTGGCTGTCAGACGGCGAGAAGGATTTATGTCTGCTCTATGTCTTTCTGTCACATCACTATCAGAACAATTATTCCACGCTTCCAATGGATGAATAATAGCCAGACGTTAGCGCGATATTAATTACAGGCCAATTTCTTTCCAAACGTGGCGGAGGGAGATTTATCCCTGCCGTAATATCGCCGCGCACTTTTTTAAGCAAGCGCATTTGTTATATATTCCACGCGATAAACAAGATAACGAGGAAGTATGGAGGCAATTAAGTCATAGCCGTTTCAGATCTCGTCCCTAATTGGCTAAGCTCGACACAGCAGTCGTATGAGATCGAACCCCGCGTCCCAGTTCTTAATGCATATAGTAGTTTCGCAGTCCTACTCCCTGTAATGAACTATGCATTTGTCTTATGCCAGCACTCTCTTTCTCTCTCTTTATTTTATTTTATTTTCACACACACACACACACACACACTCCCGCACGGCCTCATAACGAAAGGGTCGGTAATTAGACGACGAGTCGAGTCGGTTTTGATCGCAGCCAGCTATTCGGTAGAAGGTTATTTAGAGCCGGTTCGATGTTGACACGGCGTGATGCAATGTCATTCAGTATTGTGCAAACACAAGCCACGCCTCCTTTACTAGGAGAAGCAAGGAGGAGAGGCGAGAAGGGGAGAGACGCACAGCGTCGAACGGAACGGCCGGCGTTTCTAAGCAATAGCCGTCATTAAAAAAAAGCCAGACGCGCGAGGGATGGAGGAGTCTATAGATACGGATTCTCTCAGCCGAATGGGGAAAACGCGCGCCCTGCTCGAGCGTCCACGTCCGAGCCAAATCATCTTTCCTAAATGATAGATACGGCTATTTGTGATTGGGATCAACGTTCCCGCCTTCCACCTGTAATACAGATGATTAATAATTGTACATTTTTAAAAAATATATTTAAATATACATAACGGATAGCAAGTCTTAGGGTTTGGGAATGTAAAGGAATGGCATGTGGACATGTAGTGTGGTCCCTGTGAGCACGGAGCGAACGAAATCTATGCACCATGTCCTGGTTTGAACCCTCAGTCGTACGGAGCGTGTTTTGTTATAACACATGCATTTTTCATCACGCCTTATTCCTCATTCCATCTGCTACCTCCTCTGTGTGTGTGTGTGTGTGTGTGTGTGTGTGTGTGTTTCACTATACGTCCTTTTGTCGTGTACCTGAAATTGTCCCTGTTTCCTTTCCTTTTATTTATTTCTTCTTTTTTTTTTTTTTTTTTTTTTTTTTACAAGCTGCTTATTATAGATACAATACAACTGTCCGGTCCTGACATCTCTCCATCAGTTTCGCTTTCTTTCTTTCATTCTTTCTGCGTCGTGCCTCCCTGTAGGCGACCGAGTTGTTCAGCTGTCCGTCACGGCTCTTTTCCTTTTTTCTTTTTTTTCTTTTTTTTTTGCTTTCCCCTGTCTGCTGTGGTTTTCTTGTAAGGCCTGCTCGGAGACAGCGTCCCCAAGGACCCGGGTGGACATTGCCGGGGATTATTTATTTATTTGTTTGTTTTTGTGTTGTTGTTGTTGTTTTTTTTTTGGTTTGAAGAGTCGGCAGCACGCCGTAAGCAGAAATCCATGTCGAGAAATGTACATCCACCTTCTCACCCAACCCCACCCCCCCCCCTCCCCCCTTCCGTTCCTCTCGGGCCTTCGGAGAGTCCGCGCCGCCGCTCTCCGAGCTCTGCCGTGCAGTAATCGGCCATCCTACATTAAACCGATTTCAGCTCGTTTATTATTACGAGAGGACTCAATGACACAGCGATGTTACGCAGTTCAAGTTTAAACGTCCGCTTTATTGCTCATCAAAGGATGGATATTTGCCAGTAGCCCTCCGAACACGCAGCGAAGACAACAAACGCGGCTGGAGAAATGAAATCTTATAGAGTCTATGAGATTAATTATAAAAAAAAAAATGATTACAGTGCTGTTTTCCGTATGAATTAAGCTACCGTACGCGCAGTATTTTTAGAAACTAGCTCATACGGTGACGGATGCATCGGGCGTCGCGGTGATAGTTTCGTTCTCGGTGTTTTGAAATTCTGGGTAGTTGTGCGTTTTTGTTCTGTAGAAAAAAAAAAAAGAAAAGAAAAAGATGAACCGGATTAACACGGACTCGAATTGCGACGCTGTCTATGGAGGCCACGGATTGTTATAAACGTATTCCGGGATGACCTTTTCGCAAGCGAACGTTTAAGGTTGGTGCAAAAATCACAAACGCGGGATTAGGAAGCTGCGAGTTCTGAAGATGTACTGTGATATCTATGTCACCATCAGTCACGTCGCAGTACGCCGAGAGATTCGACTTCATCTTCAGACGTTTAAGACATGTGATTGTATTACATTGTCATTCCTAAATAAATGCTATATACCCTGTCCAGGGTGTAACCCCGCCTTGTGCCCGATGCTCCCTGGGACAGGCTCCAGGTTCCCCGTGACCCTGGAAAGGATAAGCGGTATAGAAGATGGATGGATAAATGCTATATATAAAAAATAACTATTATTATTGTCCTAAATGAAAGTATCATCAAACAGGTCTTTTATCTTTTTTTTTTTTTTTTTATTTTTAAATTCATGACAGTTTGTGAGCAAGCCTGCTGTATATCTGGATAAGGGTGGGGGCGATATGACGAAAACATCATATGGCGATATTTCGGGACGTTTCTACGATACACAATATGCATCGTGATCTCTAGGTTTCCGAACAAAGTGGAAGCGAAAACGTTAGTGTCGAATAGAAATGAATAAACCTTGTAAAAGGTGATTTATTTATTTATTTTTTTACAATTTTTGATGTAATGTAATGTGCGATAATAAACGAACACCGAAAAGTAAGAACGATAACGTCGTACAATTTGAACGACGATTTCTGTAATGGGTTTTCAAGGAAGAGAAGAAAGAAATGAAAGAATTTCACGACACGTACGATGTCGGAAAGCGTATGGTGACGGTTTATCGCTACATCGTTATTATATCGCGATATCACCCAGCCCTGATCGCGATACGTATCACGCAGGTTCGAAATGCCTTTTGAGAAGCGTGGTGTGATACGACCGGATCGTTTTTCTATATACAGCGGCTCGCTAAAGGACTGAAGGATGTTTAGAATTGAATATCCTTCAGATTAGACTTATATGAGATCGGACGTAAAATGCCTGCCTGCGCTGATTTTACGCCGTTTCCGCGTGTCTTTAAAAATAGACGGCAGTTGTAGACGCATTGACAGTGACTGCTTCATACCACCGCTGATTGCTGAAAAGAATGCAGCTCATCAGAAAGACACCGAGATCCAAAGGGACGGAGAGAGGGAAAGACAGACGTGTCCGTCCGTGCCGCGCGCGCGCGCGCGAAGCCGAAATAGCTCGCGTAAAGGCACCGCGGCAGTAGGAGCTGTCAGGGCTTTTTCTGAGCCGCGGCCTTTGTGCGCTAAAGTGCTGTCGTCGAACGCAGCGGCCTGTAACTGCAGGCGCCGTGCACCGGGGGCCTTTGTGCGAGAAAAGTCATAAAACTGAACTGCAGCTGGACTCCGCTGCCGGATGGGGTAGGAACGGAGCGCCGCAGGGAGCCAATCACGGCCTCCACCCCTCCCAACACACACACACACACACACACACACACACTAATACAAACACACGTACGCATTTATAGCGTGGTGATTTCATGGGGAAAATCCCTCCCCCCCGAAAAAAATTCTTCTGAAGTGGCACAAAACATTGGAACACGCTGATCAACAAGTGCGCATAAATAGAAAAATCAATGGAGGCTCTTTTTCATAAATCGAGCGCGTGTTAAATCAGCCGAAGGGCTCCATGTGGGAACATAAACTGATTGTTTGGCTGCTGTCATTGAGTCTGGTCTATCAACTGCGAATGACGACTTAGGAGGGCTGTTGGAGGGGGTGGGGGTAGGGTTGGGGGGGGCGAGGTTGGTTTACAGCTGTGCAAGCCTCAAACAGAACCCAATCAATCGAGCACTCAGCCACCCGGGCAATTTACTCGGGTAATACCATCAGGAGAGGCGAAATTCAGCGCACGCCAGTTCAAGCTACTTGACTCCCACTCGTGCTGGCAACACAATACGCCGTTGTGATTGCTTAATTCTGCAAAAACACCGCCCAGGCCCAGGCTCTGCCGGTCCTCAGAGTTCCCAATTACAGCCACGAGTTCTCAGTGCTGAACATTTGGTGGTGATTTGGTTGTGTGTGTGTGTGTGTGTGTGTATATTTGTGTGTGTGAGCTGTTGAACTCCTAATTAGCATTCACTGCTTTGTGTTTAAAGCAGATACTTCATTTAATTACCCTCACGAATTCCATCGATCTCCTGGATCGATCCTGAATCGAGTCCAAACCCCTGTTCGGATTTCACAAATCAAGATTTCACAATTTCTGCTGAGCGAAATACGAAAACATCAGACACGGCTCATTTAGATCCGATCTCGTCAGTCGCCGACCCCCCACCCTCTGCCGTGTGCGCGCTCGGTGAGGGGCTGTCAGACTTCTGTGGAAGTTGCGATTGAGTTTTACTAAATGAAAAAAACAAAAAAAAAAAACACCGTAGCATCCGAACGCCTTTGAATATTAACGAAGCTGTTATTTTAGATTTATTTTTGTTTATCCACGGCTAACGGTTACGGCACTCTCAAAACAAAAAGAGAGCGAGAGAGAGAGAGAGAGATGTGGAATCCTTTTCATGAACTATTCTTATATTAGATCTATTTAAAAAAAAAAAAAACAAGTATGCAATAATATACGGCCGATTATTGAAGGCACGGAACTTTTTAATTCCTTTTCACTCACGCTCCACGTTTGATTAAAACTCTCGTCCGAGTCGAGTCGACTTGTTTTTAAGTCAACGAGGTTAGGATTAAAACCCATTTAAATTTAAATGACCAGTCATTGCGGTAATAACTATTAGACATCAGTAATAATTATAGTACTTTTATGATAATAGCGGGTCGTGATTTCCAGCGCTGTAACAAAATTATAGGATTGCGTGGACCAATTTATCCAATTAAAATCAGCAGCATATTTAAGCTCTCGGACGTGAAGCGAGGCCGGTTTTCCAGAAACGCCACAGGAAGTAGTCTTTTCTGGCGCTTCCGGAAGCGTTGGCTGAGTTTAAGGGGGGGTGGGGGCGGGGGTTCTTCAGGTACGCCTCTAGCACAGGTATAACCTGTGTACATGTGATGGTCACGTGACCTATGAGTGCTCGAACAACACGCGGTTGTAAGAAACGTCAAAACAGTCCGCTTGGATAGAGGGTTTGCGTTGACGTCACGGACACGCCCACCTCGGACGGACCGAGTGGCAAAACATCCAGCAAAATGGCTGTTTTATAATAGGTGCGAAAACGCTGGAATAACTAACGATTCTCAGCTTAAATGAAAGGCAGTTGGACTCGACAGTGACTCTTACAACGTGCCCAAGAACCTGTTTTCGATGTACATTGGCATGTGGTCAGAAATCCGTTTCCCCGACATTTATCTGGGCCTGAAGCCTTCACGCTTGGTCCTACTTCAAGCCTTGGAGAAGGTAAAGTGACAAGAACACCAATAATCATTCTAGTTGTATGCGGACAGGTATTTGTATCTGGTAACTGATGCGGCGAGTTCCGGCTCCCGTGACGTCACGTGCGTACCCTCTATTAGAGGTACGAGGTACGAGGCGCAACTTTCTGGTGTGACGATGTATTTGCATCATGACGACGTTCGCAAATCGATACCGACGTCGCGGTCGCGACCGATGTCCCGCAGCGACTTTACTTCACAGGCATATGTCTGGAAATGGTTCAAAATCATTTATCTCTCGAATACTGTGTCTGGATTCAGACTCCGGATCTGCTTCTCATTTACTATACACGCTCAAGCTCACGACACAGGCTTTAACAGATCCGACAAAACTGCTGAGATCCAGCCATAGAAAATAGTGGCTCAGGTACTTGTAAATAAAATGACTGAGATTTTCAAACAAAAAATGTAACACAAGCTTGTTCTATTTACGTGTGTTTGGCTTAACGAAAGCGATTTATCGACGTAAAAACTCTGAGGTGATTAGTTTCCTCGATTTTTTGGGTTGAGTTAAATGGACTTATCCGGTTTTACAGTGCAGCAAGGATACAAACACTAGTACTTCATGCGGGATTCAATCACGGGGAGGGATCGGTCTGGTATGTCACGGACGACACGCCGGGGCACGGCGCTACCGCGACGTTGGACCTTGAACATTCAACTCAAATGTACTTTCTTTTCTTTTCTTTTTTTTTTTTACATTTTTTATGTGCCTTGAAATCATCCTACGAATTCGAAATCTTCTAACGGAAGTGTGGATTTGTTAACACGGCAGTAACACGCCAACTTCAACTCCTGAGCTCTCACAGCAAAAATCCTTAACAACATATTTTCCTCCAAGGTAAAACATTGACATGGCAGCCGGAACGGCGGGCTCTCAGTCAGAGCGCCAGAGCTTCATCAAAGAGAAGATTCCGCACCTCCAGTTCAAATTACTCGAAAGCTTTCAGAATCCGTACTTCCGTGGTCGGAGGGGAACGTTCCGTTTAAAAACCTAAAGCACGACGAGTAGGAATTTATTGTTATTTTTTTTCCCCCGTTCCGTTATTAAACTTCATCGTTAGTTCTTTACGGTACAGACCCGGTTGACGGAGTTACACACAGTCACTACATACGCACTTCATATAGATTTCTACGACTATAATTCCATGAGCGGAACATCTGGCACGTTCACGTCTTTATACACTAGTTGTTGTTTATTTCGGTGTACAGAGATCAGACCGCATTCATTCGTCATTAGCGGGCGTTTATTTTCCTGTACAGTAGCGTTATTTCTCGCGTAATTTCTCTCGTTTATTATGATTAATATTTCGTCATAGCACCAAAAACGGCACCAGAGACTCCTAAAACACGGCTGATGATGCCGGGTGGTTATAACTCGGAATTGTTCGGCAGTCGGTATTCCGAGGTCCGCATCAATTCACTGCATCCGCAGTTTTTCATTTGAATTATTATCCCCTTCCCGCCTCCCCTTCTTCCCGGGGTAATTAGTGATTGCACACATTAGCGAAAGCGTGGCCGAGTAAAGCGCGCACGCGGCGTTTTATCTCTACGTGTGAATGCGGCGGGACCGAAAGTCCCGAGCGAGCGGCCGATTCGAAAGTCTCGCCGCCGCCCGGTCGCGGGGAGGGAAGTGGACTCTGGAGACGGAGGAAAGGTAACGGTGCGTACAAGTTTAACAGCCCTCCTTGTTAAAGAATAAAACACGGTTTTGGGTTTTTTTTTCCCCGGCTGAGACGGGAAGGAGGACGCGGATATCAGGACCGGTCTGCGTAAGCGCTCTGTCAGACCGGTTGCTTCTTTATCGTCGAATAAAGCGGGTTAACAGGCTGCTTCTCGTTGCGCCGACTTCAGCGACTGGATGAGTGTCGTTGCTTTTTACAGGAAAACGCGCACGTTTTAGAGACTTCCTAACGACTTCCTAACTTCCTTCCTCTCGTCGTGCCGTGTCATCGCGACACGCCAATTATCCCACGTCCAAACAAGCAAGTGCCGAGGCTGATTGCGCTCCTCGTTCAACACTTAGGCCGCCGTTCGGGACGCGGCCATTGTGTGGAGGTATCTTGTCGGCACGGATACTTTATGCGTAAATGTATAACCATCAATAAAAGATGTCTGAGGGTTCAGCTACGTGGTAGTGCTGGATTTTTATTCATAAATCAAGAATTCCGATGTCATTTGTAACGTTATAGTTGCTTATATAACGACAGGTCGCAATGATATGTATCGAGATACGTTTATGGACTCGCTAGTAAAGCGTGGATTAGATTAGACTCGGTGCTTCCTTTGCTGCTACCGTTTTTATAGCGCTAAACAGCGAAGGAGCGATTTCAGTGCTTTTCAGACAAAATGCTTTCCCGGGTAGCACGTGCCGTCGAGGTTTCATCACCTCCCCAGACCGAGTATAAGGTCGCGCTCCTCATCCAAAGCATCCATTTTTCTTTTTCGCGATTCAGGAAGGGTTTAATATCTGTGGGAGGGGCATTGATATGCACGTTACGAGACTAAGTAAGACAAATAGCAGCAGTCACACGGTTCCCCCCCCAGCGCCCCGGAACGAGGTGACACCTGGATATAAAGCCACAGACGTGTGTGTCTGGACAGGGCTAAAATGGGCAGACGAGCGGCGGGTTTTGGGAGAAAAGGGTAGACGGTTTCGGCCTGTCATTTTCTCAGAGGAGGAAGAAACACCGACGTGGATGATCCGGGTGGAAATAATATCACAGAGGGGCAGCTGTAAAAGAGGAAATGACCCCAGGGCCGAATGTGGATCTGATCCTGTGTGAATAGAGAGTAATGTGTTGTACGCTTGCAATTTTTTTTTTCTGTAGCTGTGGTTAGTAGTAATGTTGTTTAATGAGAATGCAAATTCAGTATCGCACACGACCACCAGGTTTTTTTTTTCGGCATATGCTGACAAACTGAGTGTTGTTGTTGTTGTTGTTGTTGATGATGATGGTGATGTATTTGTTTCCCCCTGGAACATAAAACATCTCAGACTGCGATTTTTTCGCGATGTTTTGGGACCCACATTAAACTACACAAGGAGTCTTTAGACACCAAGACTAAACGAAATGAAGTCTGAACCAACATCCCCCTTTTTCTTCTTCTTCCTCCTCTTCTTTTGCACCACAGGTGAATTATTTATTCTCATTTCCGTGACTTTACGGTGGCGCCCGTTTCGAGGCGCGTCTCTATCGCGCCGAGTCGCCGCTGCGATGTTTACACGATGTTTACCCCAGCAGCCGCTGCCCGTTCTGCTTCGCCGCGCGGTACGGAGCGTCTATTTACAGTCAGCCGTCGAACGCAGCATTACTCCTACCGTCTTTCCTCCATCCGGAGTAGACGTGCGGGACCAGGGACACTTTGGGACCTTAATACTGTTTAGAATTACCACTTGCGATGTGGTGACACTCAGTTCCAGTTGGCTTGTGCTTTTGTGTGTGTGTGTGTGTGTGTGTGTGTGTGTGTTTTGAGTGGCGAGAGGAAACACAGCGAAGCAGCCAGGGAATACAGGCAGCTGTTTGTTTGTGTATTTGTAGAGCAAGGGGCAGAGAGAGAGAGGTGGAGAAGGAGGAGGAATGGAAACAGCAGGCAAGACCAAGTCCTTGGAAAGAGGAGAGGAAGGACAAAAGGAAGGAAAAAGATACGAAATAAAAAACATAAGATATTGTCGGAAGAGAGGCGAAGCCGGGGCATCATCCTTAGAAGAAATATTCACAATGATCTATATATCATATACGCATAGAGTAACTCCATATTTATTGCGACGTACAGTCAGTTCCAGAAGTATTGACACCCTCGGTGTTAAAAAGGAGATGAAAAATGTCAATAGTTCCCTGTACTGTGAATTACAACTATTGTCGCTCTATACTATTATTATTACTATTACACAATCATCACGTAATTAACATTCAGGCATTAATACGAAAGAAGAATGTTTTACAAGCCCAGTCCAGTTCTTCTCAGCTCCTCTCATTCATTTACGTTTGATACTTGTCTCTCGCTCGCTCTCTCTCTCTCTCTCTCTCTCCCTCCCTCCCTCCCCTGAGTCGTCACGCTTTCTTGATTTATTTATTTTTTCTTTCTATCCTCCTCCTATTTCATCTCCCCGAATTAGTCACCTGCCAGACTCCCATGCAGTCATACGACAGCTACCGCCCGGGGAAACAACATGCTTCCTCCGAGACATGCGAAGCCAGCCGACAACATCTGTTCGAACTGCTGTGTCACAGGGCAGCGTAACACACGCACAGAGGGACGCGCTATCCGCCCTCTTCCGCATACACGGGCGCCGAAAGACTCTCGCGATTGGCTAGTGTCGCTGTAATTACTGACGAGGGAGAGTCCCACACCGAATCGAATTGGACGTGTGCGCAAGAGAAAGATCGCACAGTAGGATGACACCGGGGTCGTGCACGTCTCTCGCCTGTGCATAGACCCCTCCCCCACACCCCTTTTATATTCTCTTAGCTCACGTGTCAGCTCAGACTTTCTTTCTGTTTTCCCTCGGTGCCCTCTCTGCACCTCCATCAGACCATATCCCTGCTGCCAGCAGCTACTAATGCACAGTAATGTAGCACCTACTCATCACACTCACCTACACACACACACTTACTCACCATAATCTAGTGCAGTCCCACAGCATCTCAGCTGAGACGATGTGGAGTGTGTGTGTGTGTGTCTATGTATATATATATATATATATATATATATATATAGTTGAGGTCATAACATTACAGAAATCCTCCAGGTCCTGCACGTTCTTTACTTTTCCACATCTTCTGCATGTTCGACTCCTTTCCAACAGCGTCTATATGACGTCCAGATCCGTCTTCTCACACCGAGGACGACCGAGGGACTCGTACACGACTGTTACAAAAGGTGCACACGCTCACCGACGCTCGAGAAGACGACACGATAGATTAAGAGCCAGGGGGAGGGGGTGTAAACTTTTGAACAGGATGATCGGTGTAAATCGTTGCTATTATTTTGTTTAAAGATCTTTTTTTTTTTTCATTTAGTACCGCCCTTTAGAAGCTAAGATGAAAAGACAAAAAGTATTAGCAATTTACACCGATCATCCTGTTCAAAAGTTTACACCCCCTCCCCCCCGGCTCATAACGTATCGTATTGTGTGTTTTCAGGTATTTTCATGAAACAAGTGTAAGAGTCGAAGCTGGTTAGAACAAGCAGCGATGATGGTTCACATGGCCCGTGCTAATGCTGACATGCACACGTGAACTAGATATCATGTACTTCTTTTTCCACCGACACAGTGCTGGTGACAGATCCAGTCCTGGTTCTGGTCCAATCAGTTTAGAAGCCAAAGCCTTGCATAATCCGATGTGGGAGTTTCATAATGCGCAGCAGAAAAGAAGAAGAAAAAAAAAAAAGTAATAACAACCTTGGAGGAACTTACAAGCGCTCGTTCTGTCCGCCTCCACCTCCTCTAATGAACGCGCCGGTGGCGTAGCCGGAGGTGAGTACGTCCTCGGCGATTGACGGCAGGCAAGTGTGCCGCTCTGATCCGACTCCGCGTGTCGCTCGAAACGCCCGTCACGTTCGAATGAGCGACGTGTGTTGTTTTGAAAGAAATATGCAGTTGAATTTCTCTACGGAAGTATTTTCGTCTTACGTCTTGTCTTTAAGCTCGTATCCGAGTGCACGTCGCTGTTCAAAAGAAACCTGTTAGTGTTAGCGTTATCCGTAAGGTGGTATTGTCGTTTCTTTGGTTTGTGCTTACGATGTCAACTTACGACATTCAAACCCCCCCCCCCACACTCACACACACACACACACACCCATTTTCTAACGACCTTTAGTTGAAATGCTGGTGATGTAAATAACTCAAGTGGCACGGGTTGTCATGGTGATGATGACTTGATTCGGTTGATGTGGACTGAACGGCACACGTTTTGCAGAACGTTTTTTTTTAGCTCACTAGCTTTCTGGATCCCTAGCATGAATGACTAGCTGCCAAGCTAGCTTTTTAATGACCACAAACGAGCTCAAGTGACAATTAAACGCGATAACTAGCCTCAACCGGCTTTACAAACCGCTTGGTGTTTAGCTCTCTTTAATAACCGCTAGAACGAATAACCTTAATCTACATGAAATAAACACTTGCTTTTAACAGACACCAACTAGCTTTAATAACTACACACACACACACACACACACACTGAACACATTGTTAGAGTTATTGAGTGCGTGGAAGCTTTGTCACCATGCTGTCTGCTGGAGTTATGGAGCTAATTAGTTTTGCTTAGCTGATGATGGTTATGGATGAATTCTGACATCTGCCTACATCTATTCATTTGTGAGAATACATTTGTTTGAAGACGTGCGGCCGCCAAAATAATAGACGGCGTTTTTTTCTGTTCGAATGCTTTTCTTTTTCTTTTCTTTTTTTTTGTGACAGTCACATATTGCAGCGACGACGCCGGCCACATGGCTCCGTGGAACGTCTGGATCGGAACATGACTCGAAGTCGTTGAGCTGACGAGCGCAGAAAAGAAAGTTTCTATTAAAAAACACACACACACACACACAAAAAAAAAACCCCTCCACGCTGTCATTAGGCATGTTTTGGATTTCACTTGTCAGACTCCATAGTGCGCTATGAGTTGATAATTGTATATCCAATGCTGTTTTGTTGGTGCTTTTATGCTTTCAGCGGGGTCTTCCTGCGAACGCTGGAACTCGATCGAATTGTGCTGGAGAGGATGATTAGTCTTTGTGTTCTGTTCGCGACTTAAGGTTTGGATGAGGGGGGGGGTTAGTGGTTAGCACGTTCGCCTCATACCTCCAGGGTCCGGGGTTCGAGTCCCACCGTGGCCCTGTGTGTGCGGAGTTTGCATGTTCTCCCCGTGCTGTGGGGGGGTACTCCGGTTTCCTCCCCCAGTCCAAAGACATGCATGGTAGGTTGATTGGCGTGTCTGAAGTATCCGTAGTGTATGAATGGGTGTGTGAGTGTGTGTGTGATTTTGCCCTGCGATGGACTGTCACCCTGTCCAGGGTGTAGTGTACCCCGCCTTGTGCCCGATGCTTCCTGGGATACGCTCCAGGTTCCCCCGCGACCCTGAAGAAGGATAAAGCGGTTGAAGATGAGATGAGATGTAAATATTATGGAGAACGAAATATTCTGCGGAATTTCCTCAAAATCGAGGAAAACCACAGGCCATCCGGATCGAAATATCAGATCGTTATTCGGACGATGACGTTCTCTGAGACGCGTTTTTACTCCAGACGGGTATTGTTGTTTTTTTTTTTTTTGTACACCGGGTGATTAAGAAAAAAACGTCGTCCACCAGCTGAGCTGAGTTTGATCCTGAAGATTAACGGAAGTTTTGCCTCAGCTGAGCGAAGCGCTCAGGGTGGACTATACTGCTTCAGGAGATCAGCGAGATAAGCCATTCGGAGCCGTAAAACGCCACGAGTGGCACTCGGCGCGAAACTTAATAGGCAGCCGTTGCAATGCATGTCGAGTCCGGTGAGGACCGTGCGTTCTGAACTGGCCGGATTGCAAAAGACAAAAAGGATTTTTGAACACGTCGAATCAACCCGAGGAGATTTCACGACACGAGTTTGTTTGCTTTCTGTCCGGCGTGGTCAGTGCTGCGTCTCTCTAGCGAATCTGATTACAGTAAACACAGCTAGAGGTCCTCGGGAGCGAGCCGGGTCACCGCGTCCTGAGGTCGTGTGTGTGGCGGCGAGTGTGAAGGCACTCTGTAGGGGTGGAGGGAGAAAGCCGGACTCTCACCTCTGCAGTCTCCTCGCACTCACGACGCAGGAGCAACTCACCTGCAGCACTCACCTGCAGTCTCCCAGTCACCTTCGCTCACACTCCCTCTGTGCATGTGTGTGTGTGTGAGAGAGAGAGAGAAAGAGAGAGAGAGAGAGAGTGTTGTTCTGTCTACACCTGCAGACTGCTGCAGCGGTGCATGTCTCCGTCCCGCACATTTTGCTCCATTCCCTTTCCTCTGCTCTTAAAATGTCCTTGTGTATAAATAGCCTGACCATCCATGCTCCCAGATATTGAGATTTTTTATTTTATTTTTTTTAACCAGGGCTTGAAAAAATCTGAAAAAAGGGGTGAGGAAAGTAGATCTGAGCTTCAAACCACACCACACAGGGGCATTATGGGATTTACGCCACATCCTGAGTCCCTCTCTTGCTCTTTCACCCTTTCTCTCTCTATTTCTCTCTCTCTCTCTCTCTCTCTCTCTCTCTCTCTCTCTCTCTCTAGCTGTCTCCTCTGGCACTTTTCCTACTGCCTGGAATTAGCAATAGAGAAAAACAAACAAATTACGAGGAAACAAACAGAACGAGTAATAAGCATGTAGCGACATGCAGATTGCCATCTTCACAGGGATGGAGAAAGCGGGGGAGAAGAGAAAGAACGAGAGAAGCGGGAAGGAGGACCACCAGCACAGCAGAAACCTTCCCCAGCAGTCTGTTCCCGTCCCGCTTCTCCCGTTTCCCTGCCCATCCGTCGTCCGGTCCGTCCCCGGCGCGTGTGGCGGGGGCGTGCGGCGCGAGACAGATGGGCGGATGATGGATGGGACGTGATGGACAGCGGGCTGATGGATGGGCTGGCGTGGGGCTGATAGAGGATTAAAGCAGGGCTGTGCCCGACGCCGCGCCTCGTTGATGGATAGATAGAAGAAACGAGCGGATAAACAAGAGAGCGCTAATCCACCCCTCCGACGGGCAGAAAATCAAACAGAGGGTAATAGAGCGAGAGGGGGAGGCGCGTGCACAGAGTGACGAGGGAGGGAAAAGGATTGCGCGAGCGATAAGCCCTAAATAAAGGTGTCTGAAGTTCAAGGCGACGACGGGACGGCCCGAGCCGAGGCGAGCCGTGGAGCGCAACGGTCTTCCATTGGCATTGGACATCAGGTTTGAGAGGTACAAAAGGACGAGAGACGTCCGAGAGCGAGCCCAACGGGAAACTGAAGCACAAGCTGAACCCGTATCCACACCGCTCTCGAGTGATAAGCTGTCTGTCTCACGTCCGAGTCGCAGAAGACCCTACAGGTGCCGGTATCGATCCGTAGCACCTGTTTACCCCCCACACCACACACACACACACACACCCGAGCAAAGGTCCAGGATTTATTCTCATCTCTCTGATGATTTTGATGGTGTGATTAACACTGAAAGCCGCGCCAAGCCCCCATCCCACCCCCCTCTATCTCTCTCTCCACTTTACATTATCGTACTAAAACACAGAGCTCCGGATCAGCAGAAGCTTTCTGTCAATTAGCAGCGAGGATAGAGGGAGGTGGCGCGGGCATTAAGCAGAGAGAGTGGGAGTCGTAAACGAGGGAAGAGGAAGGAAGCAGCCGGGTAATGGAGGTTAGCGATGAGAGCGTTGACAGGCGGTGTCAGCCCTAACCACGCTGACCCAGA
>CM022774.1:6796219-6831219 GCA_012411365.1 Ameiurus melas
CTGAGTCCTGCCGATGCAAGCCGATGAAAGGAACCCGGCACATTTCAGGAAAGTCTCGCCGCATGTTTGCGTTACGTGCGTTACGAGTTCTGCTAATTCATCAGCAGGACCGGGAGGGAGTTTTATCTGAATTCTTCTTCCTGTCTCTCTCTCTCTCTCTCTCTCTCTCTCTCTCTCTCTCGCTTCCCTCATTCTTACTCCTTGCGGGATCAATATCTGAATTAATGTGTAAGTAAAAAGATAAAGTGTGCAGCTCTGGCCTTATAGCAGGCACCGCGGAATCGCCTCGCTTCGCCCTCACCGTCCTCACGCCGAGGCACACAGAGACTTGAAAATAAGAGCACTCATTAATAATGAATGTGTTACAATGCCAAGTTGGAACGTGTTCAGCTTTTTGAAATCCCCCACTTTTTCTGCTTTAGTCCCAGCTGTATTAATTATTGTAATCATTAGCCAGTAGTGGCAAGAATCTGTAGGCACCTCACGGCTCAATTCAACTTCAATTCGAGGTGTTAATATGCAATTATATAATGATCTTTAATGCATCCCGAGCTGTCTCAGTTTTAATTATAAAACCAGTTCTCCCAGTATGACCACCAACTTGCTGCTTTCACAGAAAACATAAATTTGATGTATTTCCATTAAGGTTGCTGCAACAAATTGCAATAATATTTATTATTATTATTATTATTATTATTATTATTATTATTATTATTATTATATACAGCATGACATGGTACGGTATGGTATAGTACAGCATGGTACTGTGTGATATAGTACAGTGTGGTGTAGTATAATTCCTTAGATTTATATTGTGCTTTTCTAGGCACTCATAGTACAGTGTAGTATAGTGTGGTAAGATATAGTACAGTGTAGTATAGTGTGGTATGGTATAGTATAGTGTAGTATAGTGTGGTATGGTATAGTATAGTGTAGTATAGTGTGATAAGATATAGTACAGTGTAGTATAGTGTGGTATGGTATAGTATGGTGTAGTACAGTATGGTATAGTGTAGTATAGTGTGGTATGGTATAGTATAGTGTAGTATAGTGTGATAAGATATAGTAAGTGTAGTATAGTGTGGTATGGTATAGTACGGTGTAGTACAGTATGGTATAGTGTAGTATAGTGTGGTATGGTATAGTACGGTGTAGTACAGTATGGTATAGTGTAGTATAGTGTGGTATGGTATAGTATAGTGTAGTATAGTGTGATAAGATATAGTACAGTGTAGTATAGTGTGGTATGGTATAGTACGGTGTAGTACAGTATGGTATAGTGTAGTATAGTGTGGTATGGTATAGTATAGTGTAGTATAGTGTGATAAGATATAGTACAGTGTAGTATAGTGTGGTATGGTATAGTACGGTGTAGTACAGTATGGTATAGTGTAGTATAGTGTGGTATGGTATAGTACGGTGTAGTACAGTATGGTATAGTGTAGTATAGTGTGGTATGGTATAGTACGGTGTAGTACAGTGTGGTATAGTATAGTACAGTGTAGTACAGTATGGTATAGTGTAGTATAGTGTGGCATGGTGTAGTATGGTATGTGTGGTGTGGTATGGTATAGTACAGTGTGGTATAGAATGGTATGGTATAGTACTGTATGGTAAAGTGTAGTATAGTATAGTATAGTATGGTATGGTATGATATGGTAGAGTGTGGTTTGGTATAGTATAGTACTGTATAGTACAGTGTAGTACAGTATGGTATAGTGTAGCATAGTGTGGTATGGTATAGTACTGTATAGTACAGTGTAGTACAGTATGGTATAGTACTGTATAGTAAAGTGTAGTATAGTATAGTATGGTATGGTATAGTACGGACTGGTACAGTATGGTATAGTGTAGTATAGTGTGGTATGGTATAGTACTGTATAGTACAGTGTAGTACAGTATGGTATAGTGTAGTATAGTGTGGTATGGTATAGTACTGTATAGTACAGTGTAGTATAGTATGGTATGGTATAGTACGGACTGGTACAGTATGGTATGGTGTAGTATAGTATGGTATGGTATGATATGGTAGAGTGTGGTTTGGTATGGTATAGTACTGTATAGTACAGTGTAGTACAGTATGGTATAGTGTAGTATAGTGTGGTATGGTATAGTACTGTATAGTAAAGTGTAGTATAGTAAAGTGTAGTATAGTATAGTATAGTATAGTATAGTATAGTATAGTATAGTATAGTATAGTATAGTGTAGTATAGTATAGTATGGTAAACATAAACCAGGAGCGCGTTTCAATACGTGTCCTTGAGACAGCAGCATAACTGTAGAGCTTGTGGACAACATGGATCTATGCGAGCACACTGGAGCGTTCAGCTAGTGAATTCATGATTTGCCCACGTTCAGTGTGTGGAAAAAATACTATATTGTATGTGTGTGTCAGTGTGTGTGTATCCTCACACACACACACACACACACACACACACACGCGCACAAAGAGGATAAAAGAAAGTCCTGACTCCCTCGGTGGCCCGCTGCTTCTGATAGAGGTAAGATGTCCTAACACGTGTAGCAGGGGGGGATATTGTTGGAGCTAAAAGTGTGTGTGTGTGTGTGTGTGTGTTTGTGTGTGTGAGAGAGAGAGAGAGAGAGAGAGAGAGAGAGAGAGAGAGAGAAGGGAGTAGAGCCGGCGGAGTGCTGATTTGGGGGAGTATTGTATTTCTCTAATCTCCTCAGATCACATCATCTAGAGCCAATAATGCAACAGTGACCCAAATGTCACGCTGCTCTTTCTTCATCTCACACTTCTCTCTCTATCTCTCTCTCTCTATCTCTCTCTCTCTCTCTTTCTCACTTTTTTCTTTTTGCTGCAGTAGAGTGGAGGCTGTGCTGCAGAGGGTGGGAGAGGAGAGGGGGATGAGGGAGATAAACTCGGAGGAAAAATTGAGTATATATATGTGTGTGTGTGTGTGTGAGAGAGAGAAAGAGACAGAGAGAGAGAGAGCAGAAAGAGATAGAGATATGTTTGGAAGGCAAGAGAACCAAAAAAGCAGACAGCGACAGACAGACAGGGGGGACTGAGAGAGAGAGAGAGAGAAACTGCATCGACTTTTCAGACCTGATGCAACTTAAAACAATGTGACGCACACAGGGTGAAGCAACAGTGAAACAGGGTCACACACTATCAAGCATGTGTGTGTGTACATATATATATATATATATATATATATATATATATATATATATATATATATATATATATATATATATATATATATATATATATATATATATGTGTGTGTGTGTTTGTATGTGTGGATATTGTTAACATGGTTAGTTGTTACTATGGAGACACTTTTGAGTTTGTTTGTTTTTTTGAGTTTGACATCTTTTTCCTCTCTGTTTGAGCATTCATGCTTCATGGAGGTGACTGGGTAAAAGAAACCCCACATGTACACCATACCACGCTAGCTTGCAAAAAGAAGTTCGCTGTACCACGTGTACCATATTCGGGGTGGATAAGGGATATATTTATTCGCTAGCTCCAGTGTGCTGCCCAGACCTAGGTTTTGACGAGGCTTGAAAGCGCTAGCTAGTGTCATGTTATCAGGTAGTTAGCTAGTTAAGTGCGTTAATACAGACGCAAGGAAATATAAAAACTCCCATATAGGAAACGACTCGGCCATAATCGCTGTCTAGGATGTCGCACATCATATTTGCGAAAAAAAAACTCAGAAAGTTGTTGGCAAATATTACCAGATTACAAGTAAAAAGAAACGATATAAGTCTGGCTAGCGTCTTTATTATCCCTTCAAATTGCTACTGTGTGTTGTGTGTCGGCCATATATATATATATATATATATGTGAAATGCAGTGAGGATACGCTAGTACGATGTCTCATGCATATATAAATATGGCATATCAGCACTATAAACCCCCTATCCCACCTCTCTCTCTCTCTCTCTCTCTCTCTCGGTCTCTGTGCCTCGTCTCTGTGCCATCAGCCCATCAGGATATAAATATATCCCCAGCTCTATAGACACGCCGCTCTTTCCGTTATATTCCCTTCGTTTTCCCTCACACGTCCATCCGATCCGTTCCCACACATCCTCACGATCCCCTGCTTCCTACGTCTCACGTACATCATGGCCCGAACCGTGTTTACGTTACTTTACACCACATTTATTACCTATCACCTCTACTGCATGTCAATAATGGAACTTTTAGCATATGGCAGGAATCCTCTTGGCTCATGCACTTGGTCCCCGTAACAATTAAACACAGCTCGTGGAAGAAGAAGGGAAAAAAAAAAAAAGACTCATGGTTACTATGCCTACCGTATATGCAGGTCTAATTATACTCGGAACTAGTGAGTAGATTAGCAGAAATGTTTATCAAGAGTACGCTACAGCGCGATGTGAGGTGACGAACGGTTACCGGGACGACTGTAAGGCGCTCGGAATAAACTTTGCTGCGTTTTACTTTCTCGCTAGATTTTAACCTTGGAACAAAATAGCATGACGTAATAAGTGATCAAGGCCGCGCGCGTGTGGCTACATCGTTTATGCAGAATGTTTTGTTGTTGTCGTCGTTGTTGTTGTCGTTGTTGTTGAAGACGCCTTGACAATGGTACTGTAAGAAGGAAGAAAAATGAAAAACGAAGGTTAGAAAGTCAGGGTCTTAATTGAATAAACGGATTTGCGACGACAAAAGAAACTTTGTTGAACTTCTTCCATTTGAATGTTTACTTAATTGTTTTTCGGCTTCTTTTTTTCGTGTGTGTCGTATCGAGTAAGGAACGAAACCCTCCACGTCTCGCTGTTGGAGAAAAATCTAATCAGTGAAGCGGCGGTCTGATTTGACTCCTTGCGTACGTTCCAGATAAACATCTGCTCACAGAAAACGTCACCGTGTCTGTTAGATCTCAGGAATCTCGGCTTTATGTCTCCAGATCTCCGTCATGCTTTCTTTAGCCTATTGTACCATTCTACGTTTATTGACATTACTTCTATTTAGTTCTGTGTTGCTAGAAAGTGTGGTGTTCCTCAAGCTAGAAAGTGTGGTGTTCCTCAGAGCGTTTCAGATCGATCTGCATGCTCACAGAGACGTCCGGTTTATTCGTTCAAAACAGGAGTATTTATACACATTGATAAGAAGCCGTGCGTGGACGCTTTCTACTGGTCCACGTGTCAGACAGATTTAACCAAAACACACAGCACATAGTCAAGTGTCCTGTGTCATGTTGACACGGAAATACATAATAATATAATCAAGGATAGCAGTTGATCAGCTTATTCAATGAGGTAATGAAATGAGTACATTCATCATAGGTATTTGATAGCAGTTCATAATATAAGAGGGTACATGATATAAGAGAATTTCCTTTCAGTGTCGAAGAAGATCCCGGTGAACGAGCCGTTACTATAGAAACGATGACGTAGCAGGACGAGCGCGATAATATAAACCCGTGACGTGCAGGGACGCGCTACTCTCTGAGCTGAACTGTCCTAGAGAATCAATCAACACCTTCTGACCAATCACAATGCAGAATTCAACATCACAGTGGTGTAAATGTAAATGACTTAGTTACTATGGGAAAATTAGAGCAGTGTCATTGTTGAACGGATGCGGAAAGCATGTCCACGCACACACACACACACACACACACACACACACACACACACGGATCTTACATCTATACACACTCTCATACATCATTAACGTCTACACATAGCGCACACACACAGACTTGTACATACACACTCCTAATGGTGCACAAAGGCGTCATTAAAGCTTCCAGGCTCTATCATTATGTGTGCGTGTGTGTGTGAGACTCTATGTGTGCAGGAACAGGAGCATACCCCTATATCCCTCACATCCTCTTCCTCTTTCCCTCTGTTCTTAAATATTAGCTTTTCATCGTCGTATTTGCCTCGTGCTTCAGTTTTGCTTCTCGCTTCTCCTCCCTCTCCCCAGCCCATTATCTCACTCGAACAGGTAGCGTGCTGGCTAACCTTGACTCTAGCTGCTCCGAGCAGCCGTAGCAGGTGGCCTCTGCCTCGAGTTAGCATTATCCTCGCCTTGCCTCGTTTCGCTCAGCCATGCCCTTCTCCACTGCTGCTGAATTAGCGCCTTGCTAACTCTAAATCTGTCAGGCAGGCATCAGGGGGTGACAGACTGCACAGCGTGCAGCGCTCGTGTTTGCTCGTGTGCGTCTGGCTGAGCGCTGCGTGTCTCTACGTTTCTTAGAGATCACGTGCGTGAAAGTGTGCACGTGAGCGTGGCTCTGCTGACGACAAAATAAATAAATAAATTAAATAATAAATAAATCCAGAATGATGCGGAATAGTCGCAAGGCAAGTAACCTCAAGACAGGCGGACCCCGAAACGAAATATTCGCTGTAGCTTTCGCTGCCCAGGCTGTCTTCCTTGGAAGAGCACGGACGCTGAAGTTAGATAGACTTCGCATAACTATTTTGTTCGATTACGCTTTGGGTGATTCAATAGTGCGAAAATAAATAGATATTTATATAATTGCATTGTAATTATTTTTTTTAAGCCACAAACAAAATCAAGCATTTTTGGCTGCTACAATTGTTAAAAAAAAAAAAAAAAACGCAGTGAAAACCTGTACCAAAGCTAATGAGCAAGTTAGCTAAATAGCCTGAAAGGTTGTGCCACTTTAGCTAGATAACCCTAAAAAAAGACGTCTGATTATTGGTTATAACTCTTAGTTATTGATCTCGACTACGTTGTCTACACTGATGACGAGAATTGCAACGCTATTGGTTGGCTTGCTATTTATCATGTAAACGTCTGTCATGGTATAGTTTTTTGCAGTATGCAGCGTATATGATCGCGCATAGACGTATGTGCGTGTGTGTTTTTGATTTCTTCTTTCCGCACTCGTCTCAGGTGGCAGTGTTCCTCGCCGCTCCTATTAAAGCAGTCATCTGTGTCCGCCCTGGCTTTCCTTCACCTTGTAAGTCTCCTCTTTAATTGGAGAGAACACGACTGCCCCGGCATGCTCCTGTCCACGGAAATGTACAGATAGACGGGGGGCAGGAGGAGAGAGAGAGAGAGACAGACGGATATAGGGGAGCGAGAATGAGCGCTTGAGAGCTGCGTGGGTTGAGACCCGGGAAGCGATTACGTGCGACGTAGAGCTCACATCGCAGACAGAAAGATATATGATGAGGTGTCGGAGGTAAAGG
This sequence comes from Ameiurus melas, assembly GCA_012411365.1. Lineage (NCBI taxonomy): Eukaryota > Metazoa > Chordata > Actinopteri > Siluriformes > Ictaluridae > Ameiurus > Ameiurus melas. The sequence goes on from CM022774.1 coordinate 6,803,388, forward strand.
GACTTATTCACACTGAGCAGAGCTAAGAGAGGAGGAGGAGGAAGAGAAGGAGGAGGAGGAGGAGGAAGCGGGTGAGAATGAATGAATAGGTGGCATGATCATTGTGGAAGACAGAAGACAGTACTCACACAGAGTGAGGCTTTTAGATGGATACAGACAGAAAGAGAGAGAGAGAGAGAGAGAGCAAATAGAGAGGGAGGGTGATAGAGTGACAGCGAGTGAGAAGGAGGCAAAAGGTGAGAATGGGACAATGGGACAGAAAGAAAAGATTTCGCAGGATTAGAAGAAAGGTGTGTGTGTGAGAGAGAATGTGTCAGATTTCACCGCCGCCTCACCGTCCTTCTTTAATGGGGTTGCCATGACAACAGTGTATCAGTCGGGCACCAACAGAGAATCCATACCACTCAGCAAGCGAGTATGTCTGAACGAGTGTACGAGTGTTTCTCTTTCAAATAGAAAGCATCAGATACCGCACAAAGAAGTGGGTGATATAACCAATGTATTATATCATGACATTTTAGAAACGGATGGCTACGGTATACATCATAGTTCAGACATTTTGTCATGTAAATGCCATCTGAAGGTCATGAAAGAACTGCGTTATCAGCATCATCTTCAAAACCTACATTCGGAGTTGCACTGGCTGCTCGAAAAGCCAGACATCTCTATCTCCGCTTCCTCCACCTCCTTCTAGGGGATCCCCCGATGATCCCAGGCCAGCTGGGAGATATGATTCCTTTGAATCCTGGGTCAACAACACGGTCTTTTCCCTGTTGGTTGTCTCTCGTATGCTTCCAGCGCAGGTGCCCCAGGGAGAAAACTCATTTTACCTGCTTGTAGCAATGACCTCATGCTTTTGATCGCTGCCCAAAGCCCACAGCCTTAAGTGGGGGTAGGAATCGTCACGTATATCAATTGATATATCGAGAGCTTTACTACCTTACATGTGGTCTCACTCATCCCTCTCTCAACCTTAATATACTTAAACTATGTAAGTGAAGGCTGATTCTCCTCCTACAAGGAGGAGCTTTTTTTTGTTGTTGTTGTTCTTGATGGTTCTACCCAGAATAAGGTCAACACCGCGTACCCTTCCAGGGGGTAGGAAAAGCTGTGCCGGCTCAAATTGAAGAGTGAGTGTGAGGGGATGCGGGTCCACCTCTCACAGAATCTAGGGGTGTCTGTTGAAGCATGGTTCAAGATGGAGGAATTCCTGTTGTCAAGAAGCCTTGGCAATCAAATCTGTCTGAAAGGCCTGTTGACTTTTAACAACTCAAAATAAAAACAGTCCATGACTCCACCACTGTATGAACAGGAGTTGGGGTGTTATGAGATATCTTGCTAGCTGAGGTTGAGCACTATAAGCTAGCCAAATTAGCAATCCGAAAATTTGTCCCCAGACCCCCCCACCCTTCCTACAATATAAGTGGTGTAGATTATTACTAGTTCCACACTTCTGAATGGCTCATGAGACTTCAAGAACATTGTTTCTTTTATAGCAAGTAACTCCACGAGGCAAATTTTGAAACAAAAAGGACTTAAAGCATCAAAGGCTGTCAGGCAATAAATCCCCTTCTGAAAAAATCCAGCTTAGTCTGGCCGTCTACCAGCTGCCAGAAACTCCGGCCGAGCCAAGATGGTAGAACATTGTTGCCAGTTGGTAAGTGCTCTGAGAAAGGAAACATTTTCCAAATTGCTGCTAACGTTGCAACATCGAAGAGCTATCATTATTTTTTAAATATATATTTTAGGACAATATCACTACGGTAAGATCGTTAGAAAATTGAAAACTTTTATTGATCAGTTTAGTCAAGTGATAAAGCCGCCGGGAAAATCATTCACCAGATGGCAAAGATCATCAGCTCGCCCCGCGTTTCAGCAGCTGTTAGGTGACTTTTTTCACAGCTGTGTTTTCAGCCAAGGAAATCACAAGTTATACAGAATACAGAACAATATTGTTTAAGAAGACAAGAGAAGGACTTCCTAATGCATCTGATGATAAACCGATCTCACTCTTTACAGCATGAACTGTAACATCAGGCTTCGATGGAAATGGGAATGCTTGATAAATTGGCCAGTCTGCTTATCCTACACAGGGTCGCGGGAACCAGGAGCATATCCCAGGGAATTCGGGGCCAGAGGGGGGGACACCCTGAACGGGGTGCCAACCCACCGCAAGGCACAATCGCACACACACAAAATTTGGAAACGTCGATCAGCCTACAACGTAGTCTTTGGACTGGTGGAGAAAACCTTGGGACCCGGAAGGAAACCCCTGAAGCACGGGGAGAACTCTGTGCCCTAAGGGCGGAGGCGGGAATCGAGCCCCCAACCCTAGAGGCGTGAGGCAAACGTGCCCTCTCTTTGAACAAATATTTTTTAAAAAGTGAACTCGCCTAAGCACCTTCTTGTACATAGAGCGGCTACAGCTAAAGAAAGTTCTAGAATAATGCCCTCAGCGCTGAAAGGAACCCCTTTATTCATAATTCCACCAGAATGACTCCATCACAACATAACTGCACACGAGTGGTTTAAGATGCACTTTGTGTAAAGATAGGAAACGTGTGTGTTTGTGTAGCTTATGGGAGATCCCAGAGCAGCGTGGCATGGCATGTGTGTTTTTCGTCTCCGTGTCAGGTGTGACAGTGGGTTAGCCACACTCTGACATCTCTGTGCGAGTCCCACAGGAGCAGCAATCTGTCGCTGTTACATTAATGACACCATGAGCAATGTCGTCCCTTCAGCCTCACACAGCTAACAAGAAGGCCTTAGTTCTAAAATTAATTGGAATACATTTTGATTAAAGACCATGCTTGCTGAACCCTCATCACCCCCACCTTCATCAGTCCCCTCCATTGTCTCTCGTCCATCCTCCCTCTCTCTCTCTATCTCTCGGTCATCAGTCCCCTCCATTGTCTCTCGTCCATCCTCCCTCTCTCTCTCTCTATCTCTCGGTCATCAGTCCCCTCCATTGTCTCTCGTCCATCCTCCCTCTCTCTCTCTATCTCTCGGTCATCAGTCCCCTCCATTGTCTCTCGTCCATCCTCTCTCTCTCTCTATCTCTCTTTCTCTCGGTCATCAGTCCCCTCCATTGTCTCTCGTCCATCCTCCCTCTCTCTCTCTCTCTCTCTCTCTCTCTCTTTCAGTCATCAGTGACCTCCATTGTCTCTCGTCCATCCTCCCTCTCTCTCTCTTTCTCTCGGTCATCAGTCCCCTCCATTGTCTCTCGTCCATCCTCTCTCTCTCTCTATCTCTCTTTCTCTCGGTCATCAGTCCCTCCATTTGTCTCGTCCATCCTCCCTCTCTCTCTTTCTCTCTCTCGGTCATCAGTCGCGCTCCATTGTCTCTCCCATCCTCCCCCTCTCTCTCTCTCGCACTCTATCTCTTTCTCTCGGTCATCAGTCCCCTCCATTGTCTCTCGTCCATCCTCCCTCTCTCTCTCTTTCTCTCGGTCATCAGTCCCCTCCATTGTCTCTCGTCCATCCTCCCTCTCTCTCTCTTTCTCTCGGTCATCAGTCCCCTCCATTGTCTCGTCCATCCTCTCTCTCTCTCTCTCTCTCTCCGGTCATCAGTCCGCTCCATTGTCTCTCGTCCATCCTCCCCCTCTCTCTCTCTCTCTCGCACTCTATCTCTCTCTCTCGGTCATCAGACCCCTCCAATTCTCTCCTCCTCATTCAGTTTGTCCCTCAGCAAACACTCTTATTTCTCTTCCTGATGTTACTTCCCCTGCCTTCATCTGATCCTCCCCTTTGTCTTCTCGTTTCCCCCCACCTCTTTACTCCTTTTAACCCTTTCTCGTCTCGGACCTCCATTGTCTCTCGTCCATCCTCTCTCTCTCTCTCTCTCGGTCATCAGTCCGCTCCATTGTCTCTCGTCCATCCTCCCCCTCTCTCTCTCTCTCGCACTCTATCTCTTTCTCTCGGTCATCAGTCCCCTCCATTGTCTCACGTCCATCCTCCCTCTCTCTCTCTTTCTCTCGGTCATCAGTCCCCTCCATTGTCTCTCGTCCATCCTCCCTCTCTCTCTCTTTCTCTCGGTCATCAGTCCCCTCCATTGTCTCTCGTCCATCCTCTCTCTCTCTCTCTCTCTCTCTCGGTCATCAGTCCGCTCCATTGTCTCTCGTCCATCCTCCCCCTCTCTCTCTCTCTCTCGCACTCTATCTCTCTCTCTCGGTCATCAGACCCCTCCAATTCTCTCCTCCTCATTCAGTTTGTCCCTCAGCAAACACTCTTATTTCTCTTCCTGATGTTACTTCCCCTGCTTTCATCTGATCCTCCCCTTTGTCTTCTCATTTCCCCCCACCTCTTTACTCCTTTTAACCCTTTCTCGTCTCCGTATTTCTCTATTTCCCTATCTTTTTCTTTGCATTTTCTTCACCCCGACTGTTCCATTCCTCTCCTCTCTCCCATAATCCCTCCCTCTCTCACCTTCGCCCATCTCGTAACTTCTACCCTTAATCTCTCCTCATCTAATCTCTCATCTGTTCTTCCCTCTGCTCCTTCTCTCCTCCTATCCACCTAATCTCTCTCTCTCTCTCTCTCTCTCTCTCTCTCCGATAATCCCTTTGGTCTCTTGGCTTTTTCCATCTCATCCCTCTTTTACTTTCTTAATCCCCCGTTATCTAATCTCTTGTCTTCTCTTTGCTCTTCTTTCCATTCTTCTTCTTCTGCTCCCCATTGAATCCCTTCGTCTGGTCTCCGCTCCCTTCCTCTCGTTCTTATCTCTTCCTTTCCTCAAGTCTTATCGCGACTTTCTTAATCTCCCCTCATCTATTCTCTCATCTTCTCTTTCCTCTTCTTTCCTTACCGTCTCTCCGCCTATCCATCTAATCTCTTCATCTGGTCTCCTCTTCTCTTCTCTTCTCTTCTCTCACACCTTCTCTCATCCTTTCCCCTCCTCACCTGTCATCTCTTCCGCTACCCTATCCTTTATCCTCCATCATTCTTCACCTGATCTTCTTTCCTCCTCTCACTCTCTCCAAACCTCTTGACTCCTCTCCTTTGTCTCGCCGTTTCTCTCTTTCTTCTCATCCCCTCTGTCCCAGTCATTTCTTATCCTTTTTCATCTACTGTCACTTTCTCTGTGTGTCATAACCCAACCCTCTTTCACCTTCTCTCAGCGCATCCCTTCTTTCCTTTCTTAATCTCCCCTCATCTCACCTCTCCACTCTTATCTCTCTCCCCTCCTCACACGCTGTCTCATCGTTTTCTCTCTATTCTCTTCCCTTCTCTTCTGCTCTCTTCCTGTTTTCATATGCTCATGTCTCTTTGATCTCCTTGCTTCCTTTCTTCTTCTGTCTGATCCCCTCACTCTCGCTGTCCCCTCTTCACCCTTTCACCTTTCATTCTTTCCTTCTTTCTCTCTCCTTCCATTAAATCTCTCCCTTTGTCGTGGTGTTTGTCTGTTTTGTTTCTCTCTCTCTCTCTCTCTCTCTCCATTGGGAGTCTGCTCTCTCGCGCCAGACTCCTTGTGGGTTCCTCCTCCGCAGAGTGACTGGACTTTGTAGTGCTGTGGCCTGAAAGGCATAGCAGCTGGAAACTCAAACCTGATCCCCCTGCTCTCAGGTGGACACACACACTCACACACTCACACACACACACACACACACACACACACACACACACACACACACACACACACACAGCATGCTTTCATTTCCCTTCTTTTGTGTGTCTGTTTATTTGCCTGTCAGTCGATAGTTCTTTCTTCTACCGCTTGTTTATCCGTCGCCTCGGGTGAGTGAGGCGATCATCGTCTGTAATTGAGACCAGCGATGATTAATTGATCGACCTCTTAACGATCCGTATTGGCCTTTATTGATGAACTTTTCCCTACATCACCAAGCAGCTCCATCAGCGTGTGTGTGTGTATGCGTGTGTATGCGTGCGTGTGTGTGTTTGGGGTTTTGTTATTCTCATCTCTGCGGGACAAAGTGCACCCGCAAACAAAGCAGACACTGATAGATGCGTCTTTTGTGTGTAATTAGCCAAACCCACACGGCAGTCAATGAGAGAATGGACTAATGAATTAAATCTTCATCGATGTGTAACGAGCCGGAGAGTGCGTTTCGCGGCAGTGTAGATTTAGCTCAAATTCGTAACGTTACATCTTGCTAAAGGAAAAAAACTAAGTGAAGAAATCGGGACTACCCGACTACACAGTGGGCGAGAGACAGTAGGCAGGAAATACCACTTCCGGCGATGGCGTACAGCGAGATTTTGCAGTGTGCGACCGATAGACACTACGCGAGTCAAAAATCCCACAATGCAACTCGACTGAAAAAAATAAATGGCGGAAGACATTCAACCTCGGTTAAACAGGACTTGTTTAACAATACCCGAATAAATTGCTAACCTGTTGAAGGTTTAAACAAGAAAACAGTTGTCACGATGTTTGAAACCTTTGTTGTGATCTCCATCATGCCTTAGCCGGCTAAAGCTAACGGTAACGGATTTACCTCAGCCTGTTAACCCCGCCCACATTACAGCACTAATTCAGCTAGCTTTCCTGATGTGCATTTGTCCGTTACTGCGGTTGCTTTAATCTGGTGGCCCCTTTAAGATTTTAGCGTTTATGATGACGTCGAAGGTTACAACGACGACGCCGACATGGCGGATGCAGTACGTCCGGGATTGTATTCATACCACACGCACGTACTGATTAGTACGAATGGAGTACGTACTCTCACAGTACCCGATTTCAGACCCAGCCCTAGTCTGAAACAAAATGAAGTCAGGAATCTGTCACATGACTTACGCTACAGGCTACTATCTAGTGAAATTTTAAGAGTAACCCCGTAATGGAGTCGACACTACGCAGCCATCCATCATACAGCCTAGCAGTGTTTTGAGCAGCTTTATCTCTTCAAGCTAATATTTAACAGCCCGAGCGGATCTACAGAACCGTTTCTTCACTGTTCTCAGCATTTGCATGGAAAGCGAGTATTTCACATGCGTTTCTGAGGTACGGACCTGACCCACTCCGTATTCCGCATCTCCCTCGCCCAGTCTTTGCAATATATGTCCCATCATTTTCCAGAGATGATTTCCTCTGGGCACTCTAGTCAACAAGGCGTTTCCAGCAACAGAACCGTCACGCACTCATTCTGTGAAAACTCTAGAGACCGTCGTGTGTTTCAGCAGTTCCTGAAATCCCCCAAGCCGGTCACACAACCGTGCCGCAGTTAAACTCACAGAGATCACACGTTTTCACCAACTCGGATGCTTGACGTGAGCTGAAGCCTCTGCGCGAATGAGTGTACAGGTGTTCCTATTAAAGTGGACGGTGGGTGTGGATGAGGATTTATAGGAGAAGGGTGTCCATTTCCTCCTTAGTATTAACACGTGTTTGACACCTGAGCCTTCTGGTCAGTGAAACTGCTTGGGTTATTTAATTAAGCATGCTTCGAGGAAGTAAGGCTCCCATTGGTAAACGTTGCGCTCTGTACGCGACTAGCTTAAGCTGGTGCTGCAGGCTAGCGCGTGAAAAGAGGTTCAAGACACCAAAAATCTGTCTCGTGCCTACGTGCTACATGATCGACTTTGTTCGAAGATTTTTCAGACAGTCCATACACATCTTCATCTCCCCTTAGTGTGTATTGATGCGCTTAGCTAGCTGTAGTCCTCTGTGTGTTGTTACATTGCGTTAGCTAGCGCTTTTTAGCCTCGACTTCTAAAACATGAGACTGGACAGCGCACTCTATATATATATATATATATAATGGATATTTAAGTCTTATTACTTTGGGACTCAGAGACATACATGCCCACGCCACCATTAAATGAGATGATGTGCTTCGGATCAGTAAAAGTGTGTGTGTGTGTGTGCGTGCTCTCCGAACGTGATTGGCTCCCTCTCACCTCATCTTTTCCTTGAAAATTGTAAAACATCAGTCAGGATGAAGAGGTGTCGCTCTGTATTCAACACAGCGCTGCGTTTTTTTTGTTTGTTTTGTTTTTTGTTTTGTTTTTGTTTTTTTCATTGTGTCCCAGACCTAGAATATAAGAGCGGAGCCCGGTGACGGAGTGGCGTTTCCATGGAGACGCGGTGTCACAGGCTGGGAGACTGCGGTTGTGCGGCTGCCTGTGGCGACGGCTGAAGAGAAAGCACACACACACACACACACACACACACACAAAACAAGGTATGGAGTCTGGGTTAATATACAGAGATCAAAGGTGCTGCGGTGGTTCCTAATCTGGACCAGGTTACACAAAAAGAACCAATTTTCTTGGGTGCATGCCTGAGGGAAATGACCTACCCGTAACCACTCTACTGTCGTCTGATTTCCACCGACTTTAGGACACAGCCAGGACATTTCCACCCAGCTTTATATACCCCACATATTGTGTTAAAGTTGAATATGAGCATCTGGGAGCTCGCTGAATGAGAACCAGCCTTCACTAGCTAGATATGACATCCAGAACTGGTATCCTATTGCCATCAAAAACTCACACCGGCCCACTAATAATTATAATGATCAGTTAGTTAGCAATTGTTATCTTGGCTGATGTACGCGAATGTAGTCCAATATTGATTCAAACTGACTCGCAGTACCTTTAGTAGCTTTATGTGGACACCAAATGACCATGTGGTTAAATATGGTCTCCAGAAAAAAAAATACACTTAACAAAGGACATCATCTTCCACGGGTGTTATTTTTATACCGTGCATTAGAGAACATCCTCAAATGGTTATGCAATGGCTATTAAAAAGGATCGCTGATGAAGCACTGTGTCGGAAGAGAAGCTCTAAAGGAGCGAGAGCGAATAGTGACAGAGAACCGCCCCCACCCCCTCCCTCCGTCCCTCCCACCCCCATTCCATCGTCTCTGGTCTCCAAGTCCGAGTGACTTCACTCGCCCTTCGGCGCTGGAGCTCAGCCAGATCGCAAACTCCCACCGGGGCCCATCGCTCCCTGCTAAATAGTGATCCGGCCTGAGAGGATTACCTGCGGCAGGTGTCTCGTTCCTCAGCCAGATACTGGGCTCTACCTCGCAGCAGGGAGGCAAGAGGGCTGAGTCACCTGTGCGATGGTGAGCAGAGGAACAAAAACAGTGAGGACCGCGATACTGCCGAGAGACAATAATACTCGGTCTTCACATCGTGGGTACGAGCTTTCCGCAGCCGGTCGCACCAGGTGACCTTAAATTAAATCAGGCTGTAATGTAGGGCTGTAACGACTGAAATGAATCAATGCAACGATCATAAATCACTCGTTATTGAAAAAATGACAAATGGCTTCGCTGATGACATCTTAGCAAGTGGATATACCTTTAACATTGTCAGATTTATCCCGAGTTTCTTATTATACGATCACAATAAACCAAATGTAAGATTATTAAACCTATTTCCACCGATGCGTACACGTTTCAAGCTTGGAATAGTCCTGTCTTTGTTAGAATAAGACAACTACAAGCTTGAAATGAGTAATAACGCCTAGAAATAGGTTTAATGATCTTATATTTGGTTTATTGTAATCTTATAATACTAAATAAATGTGACTATACTTAAGATATTTTCACAGGGCGGATGCGGATCAGGTGGTAGAGTGGGTCGTCCACTAATCGTAGGGTTGGCGGTTCGATTCACGGCCCACGTGACTCCACATGCCGAAGTGTCCTTGAGAAAGACACTGAACCCCAAGTTGCTCCAGATGGCAAGTTAGCGCCTTGCGTGGCAGCTCTGCTACCATTGGTGTGTGAGTGTGTGTGTGAATGGGTGAATGAGAACCGGTGTAAAGCGATATATAAATGCGCCATTTCACTTTCTAAGATGTTATTTTTCTCCAGCGTGATTCAGTGGTCTCTTCAAATATTCGAATCGTTCCCTTATTAAAGAAAATCGTGTTATATTGGAGCAGATTCTGGGGTATAATCAAATATAATATCATTGCTATAAGAATTGAAAACGTATCATATCAGATTCAGTCGTATCATCAAACACTGAGTCTTCGCCTTTAAGGACTTCAGAATCTAAATTGTGTTCTAGCTTAAGAATAGAATCATGTAGAAACCTGAGGTTTAAAGCGATTTATTTTCGATTTATTTACATATTTTTTTTAAGAATTCATTTTGCAATGGTTAAATGGAAAAAAAAAACCATTGGTTACTCGTAAGTAGTTGACATATCAATTGTCCATCACTGTGCTCGCTTGAATACAGATCGTACGGTTAGCACCAGGTTTGCTATCGTATCTGAAACACTACATGATCAGATCCTTCCGTCCCTTCGTTTCTGTGTTTTGCTGTTAAATCTGTCTGCTGCGTTACTCACCGTTCAACAAGTAAACAAGTAAACAATCACAAATAGAAAGTGGTGACTCAAAGCATTTGTGTCTTGCGTCTCCGCCAAAAAATAAATAAATAAATAAATAAATAAAAACACCCCCAAATTACCAACGATGAATAGAAAGCGAACGTAATTACGTGAATAATTGATGAAAGTTACGTCAATACTACGTTATATTATATTCCTTGCAGCTTTTATTCTAGAACACGCTCACAGACCAATCCAGGACGAAATAAGTCATTATTTTTCAATTTTAACTCTAGTAGCTGTGTTTCTGTAGCGGATACTGTGAACGATTTCACATGTACTACTGGAGGACTCGTATGTTTGTACTCTGGTAGCGTGAACCTGGCTGGAGAAAACAACAACTTTTATTTAGTATGATGCCAATTAATGATTTATAAGCTGCCGATGGATGAAAATTGGTGTCGATGAACGTTTTTGTGATTTTTTTTTTTTGACGTGCACCATTGGCGAATTAGAAGACTCGAGCGAGTGCAGAGTTTCGCTGTACGTTGATGAATTCGTCCCTCTTTCCACTGTTCTTCCTTCTTTGTAGAGTCTGTTAGACTTATAGCGCGCTCGGCGCTGTAACGTTCATGCCGATTGGATACAGTGAATATGGAGGAATAAGGACGCGCCGTTTTTATGAAAGTGGCCCATGTGCAAATGCCGCAGAATCAATACTGTTCCTGAAATAAATTGCTTTGAAAAACTTACTGAGATCGCAATTTTCACATGATCGGTCGCGCGGGCCGAGCGTGAAGCGCAGGATTATTACGGAGAAGTCTAATAGATCCGAGTCACGATGAAGCCACTTATTAAAAACGTTTATATCGCCGTTGAATTCTGGATTCTGAAATATAAAGCTGCCAATCACAGGTTTATATTAAACCGCTCATTCTAATTCTAACGTTATTGTTTGATAGGAACAACAGGGACTAGGGTGTTGAATTCTTTATGTATTTATTTTGAAAAAAAAAAAACCCTGCTGTTATTTAACCAAGAGAAACATGGCACTGTTGATCTGGTGAAATGTGGTGTAAGGAGAGTTTATTGAACGTTTGTGGAAGGCGTCTCGAGCGTCAGCGCAAGAGAGGATCTTCTTTTAGTCAGAGTTTCAGTGTATAAGTTACGGTCTCCTGAACTCGCTCTGTTTGACTCTGCAATCTTAACCGCGTTCTTGTTTCGAAACACACTCCTTGATGTTTAAGTTTCATATTCATTGTGACAACGCCTGTGCTATTTCCGCTAGTACAGTAGTGTATAATTAATATGGTAACGCTCAATGTGCTAATGAACTAGCACAGTCATTACTTGAGTGAAAACATCCACATTTTCTCACATAGTTCTCTAATACACAGAATGCTTAATACGCAGAAAACTGAGCAGAGAGCATAGGCCGGATAGTAGGAAGACTATCCATCTATCCATCTATCCATTTTTTATTCTGCTCAGCCTACCCAGGGTCTTGGGGAACCTGGAGACTGTCCCAGGGAGCATGGGGCACAAGGCTGGGGACACACTGGATGGGGTGCCAACCCATTGCAGGGCACAATCACACACCCATTCCCACAGTATGGACAAGTTGGAAATGCCATTCAGCCTACAAGGCAAGTCTTTTGACTGGGGGAGGAAACTGGCACACCCAGAGGAAACCCTAACGCACAAGGAGAACACTCCATGCACACAGGGCAGAGGCAGAATTCGAACCCCCAACCCCAGAGGTGTGAGGCAAACGTGCTAACCAATCACCAATGGTGTGTTAAACTTGGGGTGTAAACCTTGGTGTGTTAAACTTGGGGTGTAAAGCTTGACGTGTAAACCTTGGTGTGTAAACCTTGGTGTGTAAAGCTTTGTGTGTTAAACTTGGTGTGTAAAGCTTGATGTGTAAAGCTTGGTGTGTTAAACTACGTGTGTTAAACTTGGTCTGTAAAACCTGGTGTGTAAAGCTTGTTGTGTAGACCTTGGTGTGTAAAGCTTTTTGTGTAAAGCTTTTTGTGTAAAGCTTGATGTGTAAAACCTGGTGTGTAAAGCTTGATGTGTAGACCTTGGTGTGTAAAGCTTGTTGTGTAAAGCCTGATGTGTAGACCTTGGTGTGTAAAGCTTGATGTGTAGACCTTGGTGTGTAAAGCTTGTTGTGTAAAGCCTGATGTGTAGACCTTGGTGTGTAAAGCTTGATGTGTAGACCTTGGTGTGTAAAGCTTGATGTGTAGACCTTGGTGTGTAAAGCTTGATGTGTAGACCTTGGTGTGTAAAGCTTGTTGTGTAAAGCCTGATGTGTAGACCTTGGTGTAAAGCTTGATGTGTAGACCTTGGTGTGTAAAGCTTGTTGTGTAAAAGCCTGATGTGTAGACCTTGTGTGTAAAGTTTGATGTGTAGACCTTGGTGTGTAAAGCTTGATGTGTAGACCTTGGTGTGTAAAGCTTGATGTGTAGACCTTGGTGTGTAAAGCTTGTTGTGTAAAGCCTGATGTGTAGACCTTGGTGTGTAAAGCTTGATGTGTAGACCTTGGTGTGTAAAGCTTGTTGTGTAAAGCTTGATGTGTAGACCTTGGTGTGTAAAGCTTGATGTGTAGACCTTGGTGTGTAAAGCTTGATGTGTAGACCTTGGTGTGTAAAGCTTGTTGTGTAAAGCTTGATGTGTAGACCTTGGTGTGTAAAGCTTGATGTGTAGACCTTGGTGTGTAAAGCTTGTTGTGTAAAGCTTGATGTGTAGACCTTGGTGTGTAAAGCTTGTTGTGTAAAGCTTGATGTGTAGACCTTGGTGTGTAAAGCTTGATGTGTAGACCTTGGTGTGTAAAGCTTGTTGTGTAAAGCTTGATGTGTAGACCTTGGTGTGTAAAGCTTGATGTGTAGACCTTGGTGTGTAAAGCTTGTTGTGTAAAGCTTGATGTGTAGACCTTGGTGTGTAAAGCTTGATGTGTAGACCTTGGTGTGTAAAGCTTGATGTGTAGACCTTGGTGTGTAAAGCTTGTTGTGTAAAGCTTGATGTGTAGACCTTGGTGTGTAAAGCTTGTTGTGTAAAGCTTGATGTGTAGACCTTGGTGTGTAAAGCTTATTTAGACCTTGGTGTGTAAAGCTTGATGTGTAGACCTTGGTGTGTAAAGCTTGATGTGTAGACCTTGGTGTGTAAAGCTTGATGTGTAGACCTTGGTGTGTAAAGCTTGATGTGTAGACCTTGGTGTGTACAGCTTGTTGTGTAAAGCTTGATGTGTAGACCTTGGTGTGTACAGCTTGGTGTGTAAAGCTTGATGTGTAGACCTTGGTGTGTACAGCTTGTTGTGTAAAGCTTGATGTGTAGACCTTGGTGTGTACAGCTTGTTGTGTAAAGCTTGATGTGTAGACCTTGGTGTGTAAAGCTTGTTGTGTAAAGCTTGATGTGTAGACCTTGGTGTGTAAAGCTTGATGTGTAGACCTTGGTGTGTAAAGCTTGATGTGTAGACCTTGGTGTGTAAAGCTTGATGTGTAGACCTTGGTGTGTAAAGCTTGATGTGTAGACCTTGGTGTGTAAAGCTTGATGTGTAGACCTTGGTGTGTAAAGCTTGATGTGTAGACCTTGGTGTGTAAAGCTTGATGTGTAGACCTTGGTGTGTAAAGCTTGATGTGTAGACCTTGGTGTGTAAAGCTTGATGGTATATAAGTTTGGCATATAAAGCTAGGTGTATAAGTCTAGGCATATAAAGTTTGAAGTATAAAGCTAGGTGTATAAAGTTTGAAGTATAAAGCTAGGTGTATAAAGTTTGAAGTATAAAGCTAGGTGTATAAAGTTTGAAGTATAAAGCTAGGCATATAAAGTTTGAAGTATAAAGCTAGGTGTATAAAGCCTGGTGTTGAAAGCTAGGTGTATAAAGTTTTTCATATAAAGTTTGGCGTAAAAAGCTTGGTGTTTAAAGCCTGGTGTTTAAAATGAGGCGTATAAAGTTTGGCGTATAAAGTTTGATATATAAAGCTTGATATATAAAGCTTAAAGTATTCAATCCTTTTGCCCACCACCTCGGCCAACACGTCGTGTCCTATGATGTCTTTTTCCCGTCATCCCGTCCGTAGTCACGTGATCGGTGTTGAATAGGCAAATGCATATTCATGCCGTTTCTCCTGTGTGTTTAACTGAAGACTTTTGTTCACCGGGGCGCCGAGCGTTAGCAGATGTGTTAGCTGGGGTTGCAGTCGTGTTCTCACACCGACTATTGTGCTTACGCTTTGAGAAGTGCGCAGTGTTTTGCAACACGAGTGCACTTCGTTCGCAATTAGAATATGTGATCAGCTCTGCGGAAACGTTTTATTGTTCGGGGAAGTTAGCATCGACAACACACCACAATGGGTGTGCAACACGGAACAAAAAGTCTTCTACACTGTTTCACACGACGACTCGCAGCAGTGCATATGTGGCTTTGGTGCTATTCATAGCGATGCTGTTCAAAAATACAACATATTCAACGTGCACTGTTGGCAGAGGTAAAATATTAAATATGAACCATGGCAGTGAAGATACAGTAAAATGGCTGGGTGTAATTGCAGATGAGTAACTGTTTATAAATATCAAGACACAATTGATCAAGCCTTGAAACACAGCCATGTTGGAATAAAGTGGCTCGGCCAAGGTGCATTACAAAGGAGCATTGTGGAACGTAGAAAGGAAGCAGGAGTGCTGTATGTGTATGTAAAGAATAGTCACTGGGGCGGCTGTGGCGCAGATGGTAGAGCGGGTTGTCTGCTAATCGTAGGGTTGGCGGTTCGATTCCCAGCCCGGGTGCCGAAGTGTCCTTGGGCAAGTCACTGAACCCCAAGTTGCTCCAAGTTGGTAGCACTCTGCTACCATTGGTGTGTGAGTGTGTGTGAATGGGTGAATGAGACACAGCGTAAAGCGCTTTGGATAAAAGCGCTATATAAGTGCACATTTACTATAATATCTACTCTTGCTGTACACATCCCGATGGAATACCAACGATTTGCTTTAAGTGCTTCATGATTGTCTTGAAGGATCATGAAGTTCAGGCTACTGGCTGGAACATCTGGGAAATCTTTACTGGAAGAAATGTACCGAGCACTCACTAAGTCTGAATCAGGGCGAAATTTATAGTTTGCATGTGGTTTGATTTGGTTTCATATTGAACATCATTCATTTATCCCCCAAAAATAATAAATAAATCCTCCTTCATTGATCAGAAATATGGCGATGGGGGAAAAAACAAGAAAATGACCAAGTTGAAAAGTGTTTAAATCGCCAGAGCACGGAGAACGTGAAGCCGGCCCTGGATAAATTACGTACGTACTTGGTTCCGAACATTTTGTGTAATATATACAGAGTTTATTGTCTTGTGTCTGTTCGTCAGAACATGCAGCATTTCTGCAGCGCTACAGCTCTGTCCTTTGGCTCGGTTTAGCAGCTCGATCACTACAGGAAAAACACACAGCGTGTCCGATTCGGTTCGGAGTCGAATCGCTTTCCCGCTCACTTAGAAGCGGATTGAGGCCCCGACGCTCAGACGCTCTCGGACCCCAACGCGAGCGCTGTGTTACGCACCAGGGTTTGACATTAAATCATATTTAGTTATGATGCACCTTAGGAGACTGAGGTACAAGTGAAATTCTATAGGTGTATTTTAAATGTATGTTCCGGGCTTCGAACGTTTCAGATGACGCATATGTTGCCCTTCACCAAGCGAATGGAGAAAATGTCTTTTTTTTAGGGGGGGAGGGGGGGCAGAACATGTGATCATGTAGAGGGATAAAGCTGACTTTAATCTCCTGGAAACACAAAGTTGCTAAAGGAACATCATCGGTCAGAGGGCTACTGTTACCGTGCCAGGTCAGAAGGGCGCCAATATCACCATGTGGACGGCCGTCTCGAATAACGGTGTCCTTTGCTGTACATCAATCATCAGGACTTATTCCCCAGACTATATCATTAGTTATCGTACTGGGGACGGGGGACGGCGGTTCTTTAAGGGTTTGTTTGTTGGATAATTAAGAGCTCTTTAGGGTTCTACTAAAAAAAAGAATCCTTACTGATTAGGAAACTAATAGGAAAAGCATTCTTTAATAGTCTTCCAATAAATGAAGAAAATTTGAAGCGAGGAATATACAGGTTTAATAATCTTCTATTTACTTTCTTGAAACCTTATATAATAGAATAAAGATTTTTTTGATGACTTTTTTTTTTTGCAGTATAGTTATGATTTTGTTTAAAGATCGATTTTTTTTTCATTTAGTACTGCCATTTAGTAGCTATATTAGATCATCTTGTTCAAAAGTTTACACCCCCTCCCCCTGGCTCTTAATCTATCGTGTCGTCTTCTCGAGCGTCGGTGAGCGTGTGCACCTTTTGTAACGGTCGTGTACGAGTCCCTCGGTCGTCCTCGGTGTGAGAAGACGGGTCCGGATGTCATATAGACGCTGTTGGAAAGGAGTCGAACATGCAGAAGATGCCGGAAAAGTAAAGAACATGCAGGACCTGGAGGATTCGTGCAGAACGTGCAGGACCTGGAGAACAGTGGGCAGGTTAAGTGCTCAGGGACTCTCGTGAAGAGCTCTCACACAACATAAACACCTCATGTCGTGGATCATCCAGGTAACGACACGCGGGGTTAATAATCAAGGGGGTGTAAAGTTTTGGTAATTATTGTGTTTTGTGAACTATATGTGAAAATCTGTTATGTGAAATAGCTTATTCAGGGCAGGACTAAATAAAACAAACTAAATGTTGTTTTTTTATTTTTTATTATTGATATTGTGCAGATTACAGATATATAAGCAGGTATAAGAATGCAAATATTTGGAGCAGTTCAACAGTCACCCCTAATATACACATACATCCTACATACACATACTGTCATTACTAAAAGGCCATGGAATAGCATGTCTCCGCTTGTCGTCACTCTGGACATCACTCTGCTTGTCCTTATGAATTTATGGCGTTCCGCCATCTGTGCATCATGACACAATTACTCCACGCTTATTCTCCCTTTCTGAATATAATCGAGAGGGATCTTAATAAAGCGTGTGATCATCGGCCTCATGACCAGATGTCTCATTTGGAGGCAGCGAATGCTGGACGCCTGGCAGTCCGCGCAGAACACGGATCCGCCACGCAGAGCGGTATTTCCCTCGACACACTGCTAGAGAAGACGTCCAGCGTGATGAGAACCTGTGTTCACGCCAGGGCTCGGAAACAGAATAAATCGATTTTTTTTTTTTTGCACTGCTCCAAACGTGTAAAAAAAAAACCGACCTACGTAGTCCGTCCAGGATTTTCCGATCGTAGAAATGAACGCAAAGACAATTTCGTGCGATTCGGATTTCGCAGATTCGAGTAGTTTTCGGGAAGAAGACAAAAAAGCAACAATAAATTAATAAAAACACCGGAAAATGCTGTACGGACTGATAACGTGTTAAAATAGTATGTCTGGAACTTATAGCTATGAAATAACCCATAATAATTTATGGATATGTAATTTAAAGCGTTAGCAAATTCTAGCTAGCTAAAGACCCATCCCTAGTCTGGATTAGCTAGCTAAGCTAATCTCGTTTAAAAAAAATCGTATGATCGTGATGTGATTTTGGAGAAAATAGATCCATTTTAATAGGGTAATAGCTTTAAAATCGATTTTCCCACACGTGACATGCAAACGTCTGGTTTGACCGACCGACACGACAGTCCCGCCTTCTCGTATCCCGTATTGGCTGGCGAGGCGAACGCTCAGAAAATTCAGCGTTCGCTTAGTTGACGTTGGCGAGAAGTGAAAGCGAGTCCCTTCGTCCTTTCCCCTTCGGTGAATTGTCGTTTCCGGGCGTTCAATTTCCACCACGATTTGACCGCTAGAGCTGGAAAAAGAAGAACGCGTGTCGGGTGTGTCGTGTCTCGGTGTAGCATCCCGAAGCGTGTTTCTCGTCGAGCGCGGTTCTGCCGTGGATCTGGCTTTCCTTTGGTCGAATCCATGAGTCCAAAGGAGACCAACTCCTATCATTTATTTATTTTTTTCTTCTGCAAATTGTCCAATAATTTACAGAAAGCGTCCCGCTTGCGTTTCGTCTCAGCGGAAAATAAATCATTTATTAATGTTTTCATCTCAAAATGGTGAATTTACTGCCGTCCTACATCGATTTCCCATTTTAGAGAGGGTTTCATTTCTTGACAAAGTGTTTTATTGGTGCTTCTTGGCAGTTAGACGTATGATTGTGTGTGTGTGTGTGTGTGTGTGTGTGTGTGTGGTATTTTGATCTAATAGTGAGTGATCTAAAAGCCTGTGTCTGTAGTTTTTCAGTGTCATTTTTCCACTTATGTGTAAGATTCTGCAGATTCAGTGCTATTTTATAATGGCAGAGTGTGAATAAGTTTCTAATACCGGTGTCTAGTTTTGCAAATTGCACGCCAGCGATGGAGAAAAGCCGTACTCGTGTTCAGGGAGAAGGTTTCAAGCGACGATGTCTGTCTCTCTTTGTGGTCTGTGTTCGGGGTATCGTCCTGTCGTGCTCTGACGGTTCGGTGCCCGAGCAGCACCCGAGCTTTGACGCTGGCACTCGTGATAGAAGCGAGTCGGGAACGGGACAAAGTCACGACCGTGGCAGAATTAGCTTGCTCTGTGAATCATGCTTTATCCTGGTTCTATCTGTATATCTTAGAGACGAGATGAGAGAACGTTGAAAAGGAATGGGATTTCAAGTGAAAGTGCTGGAAATGTTTTGAATGCTGAGGGCTGGGGAATAGGGGTTAACAAGAAATGAGCACGTGATCGTTTGAAGCGTTTTGGGCTTTGGTTCGGATTCGGATGACTCGGGTTCAGCGGTAGGTCTGTATCTCAAGGAGAAATAGAACATTCTGGACGACCCATCTGTTTCTCCAACCCAGCGTTCACGTGCAACTCATTTGCAGCGTCTTCTACACGATACGAAATATACAAAATACGTGTGTGATGTATCAGCACGCTATTGGTCCGTTCGGGGTCCCCCCCACCCCCAAATCAGGAATCATGTAGTACTCCCTGACCCGTTTGTGCGCCGACGTAGACCGTCTTTACGTCGTCACGTGTCTGACGTGACGTGCGGTCACGCTCTGGGTTTTTTGTCGAGTGTCCTGTTTCTGGTTCGGTCATCTTGTACGCTTGTTCGAATCGGCGGTCCGGAAAGTTTAAGAGGAAAAGAAAACACGGAGTACCGGAGTACCGTTTAACGATGAGTCACGTTTAACGGGCGAATACGAGGAGATTTACGACACGCCGAATTCGGAAATAGAGGACAAATCCTGGGGTGAAAGCTGGAAAAACTCATTCGGATTGGAAAATGTCCGCTGGGAATGTTGGAATAGATTGTAGGTGTTTGTGGGTAAAGCCGACTCTTTACTATCCATCAAGAAAGCATTCGCATCATTCCTGTGCATTGCTGCTACACAATGAAACAGAGCTATTTTATGTCTTTTGCTTGAATTATATCACAAAATGTCTCCCACAGATTCAGAGTATTATTATTTCTAACTGACATGAAGTGTGCATCATCGACAGTTTCCTCACAGTATAATTGTTTTGCACCTGATGTGAATGGTTTTTTTTTTTATTCCAACTGAGCTGACAGTTGGATTATTAACAAATTAAGCTGTGTTTAACCGAGTTTGACGCTTAGCCATGACACGAAAGGAATATATCTCTGGAGTTGGTGTTCTGGTGTGTGTGTGTGTGTGTGTGTGTGTGTGTGTGTGTGTGTGTGAGTGGTGGGTTTGGATGTGCACCCAGCCCGTCTCTGACACAATGATTCACCATTGGTTTCTGGGCTGTGCTCCAATCAGGACGGCCATCTGGTGACCAATCAGATCCCTGGCTGCGATGACAGAGGGGCCAGACCTCGGCGTGAGCGCAGGCTGCTGTGAGAAAGTAAATGCTCTGACTCGTGCAGACCTCTGCGCGTGCACGTGTGTGTGTGTGTATGTGTGTGTGTGTGTGTGAGAGAGAGCGAGAGAGAGAGAGAGACACGATACGAAGAGGTCAGACGGGTGAGTCACGTCACGGAGCTCTGGCTCGACAGCGTCAGGCGGCGAAGAAATCTCTGACACCTTTTTACAAGGCCGCAAAGGCTCGTCGTCGTAAAAATAACGCCTGTAATAAAACCAGTAACACGATCAAGACTCACCCAGGACACGCGACGGAGTGACTGACAGCTCCATTCCTCCTAACCTGATTAATATTACCGCAGGATCTCTCTAGCGGACGCGGCTGTAATCTAAAATAAGCGTAGCCCCGTCGGCCGCTAATAAACCGATCCCTCCCGCCGAGAGAGCCGGCGCTTTGCAGGGAATCGTGCGGAAGCGGGCTTGCGCTAGCGGCCGTCCCCGAGTGGTGGGAGAGCTTCGAGAGAGGCGCGAGAGAGAGAGAGAGAGAGAGAGAGAGAGAGAGAGAGGGTGACATTTCTAAACACGGAGACTCAAAGTCGAAGTCTGGGAAAAGTCATCTAGAGAACGAGGAGGATTTAACAAGCCTAGCGTACTTAGTGTTAAAGCTACAGCTACAGCTCGGCGTATAGTTTCTAGCAGCATTTCGAAACCGCCTTTCGCAAATAGCGTCACTATTTGTAGCTGTAACCTATCCTCATGACCAGAATCCAATCTACAGCTAGCTTATAAGCGCCACATAGTGTAGTTAGCAGTAAGTATGGAGCTAACCTGCCACAGTGTACGGCATGGAAGCTATTGCTAGCCTTTAGCTGCCTACAAACCACCTGAAGTGTGCAAAGACTGCGGCTGGTTTGTAGCAGATGATCTAGAACAATGTCGACACTAAAAGCTAGAGTCCAAAAGCACACAGTAACCGTTAAGCTAGAGCTAGCATGAACAACAAATACACATCATAAATATGGTGTTGCTCACAGCAGAATAGCTAACGCTAAGCAGCACTGTCGTCGGAAGTGTTGCTAATAAGACTCCGATGCTAATTTTGGTCTGGCTGGTCACAGCCTGTCGTTACCGAACGTTCGTAGCCTTGCTAATGCTAATCACCGTAGTGTATTATTGATGCTAGCCGCACACACAGAAGGACCAGTTAGACAGGGGGAGGGGTCTGGAGAAGAGGAAAGTTACCCAGATAAGGGTAAGGGTATCGACCTGACTGAGCTGCTGCCATGGCAACGACATTGAGGCAGATGTGTGTTTGTGTGTGTTCCTGTTGAGAGAGCGTGCGCTTGTGCAGTGGAGGTAGCGTCCCCACGGTTCATCCTCTGTACGTGACATAGTAGTAATAAGGGACGTTATCTTCCGTGCTGTGTGTGCGCGCGCGCGCACGCGTGTGTGTGTGTGTGTGTGTGTGTGTGTGTGTGTGTGTGTGCAGCGTCCCCAAAGACCTCCATCTGCCTAAATGAGTAGCAGCGGCTGCTAGCCGCTAGCAGAACAAAGGGTCAGGGCTGAGTGCCCAGCTCTCCTCCGTCTTCCATGGCCGCGGTGCTGAACACTTGCGCTCCGCTTTAGCGCGGCGTTAATTAACCTCAGCGCTGCACCGAACGCCGTGCTCAATGACCAAATTAAGCAGCGCTGATGTCAAAGCATGAGTGTGGCAAAAAAAAAAAAAAAATCAATGCGCCGGGGCCATTGTTTTTCACAAGGCACAATCGAGGGCATGTTTACGCCCTCAAAACACACACACAATTGCATTTCCACTGAATCCTACTGCTGCTCTTATTATAATTGCTGCTTTTTTAGTAATTAGTTTTTAGTTTTTGCATCAAGAACCCTGGGGAACCACCCCTGGGGGTGGAGCTTACGTTAAAATGTGAATAACCAGTCGCAAACCGATCACGTGACTTTGCCATCACCACAGAGTTGCGCTTAGCATCAACTGCTAGCCGAAAGGACTAGCGTAGACTGCAGTACATTAGCAGTGTTAAGATATTTAGCCCCCTAAATACAGTGAACGTTGTTCTGTGAACATTTGCTAGCTTGGGTAGCGTTTACGTCACCGTTCCAGCAGCATGCGATTTCCAATCTTCTATTCTTTACGCAGTTTCTCTGTAACGTGACAAACTGTGTGTGTGTGTGTCGGGGGGGGACACGACTGGTTTTGTAGGACATTCCACAACGTTAAAACTATGAAATGTTCTTTCTTCTTTAACAAAATTGTTATTGGCAGGAAATTGCTGTGCTGTAAGAAGAATGAAGCATGTCACTAGAAAGCTAGCTCACACTAGCTAACGTAAAGGATTGTACTGATGTCATGTGATCAAATTTGATACTGGCCACAGCTAGCATGAACAGTGCTACGATGTTACGGCTAGCCGTTAGAGACGCTCGCACTCGGGCAGATGCCACACCGCATACTCGGTATAAACAGTAAATATTTCGTGCATGTTTGGAAAGCCGTGCCCCGATGGAGAGCGACGTGTCGTTTCCCGGAGACTCTGGGATTGATGGGAAGTGACACCGAGCTGACAGTCAGACATGGGACTTGTTTGTCCTTCACTGGAAGATCAGTGTGTGTCTCCCGGCTCCGAGCCCCACAGGGAGAAGCCTGAGGTGGGAGAGAGACAGTGAGCTACAAATGAACATGCTTGCCTGCGTCAATCAGAGCAGCAACGACGCACGACATCGCTTTCATAACGGAATGCAGAGCCGAGGGAGAAGAAGCACGCCGGCTTGGTACAGAGTCTGTCTTACTGATCCCAGAACAGTTATATAGGTTCTCCACTAATGTTACAGTGTGAGTAACGGGCTGATCCCAGAACAGTTTTATTGTTTCTCCTGTAATGTGACCGAGTGAGGAACGGGCTGATCCCAGAACAGTTTTATTGTTTCTCCTGTAATGTGACAGAGTGAGGAATGGGCTGATCCCAGAACAGTTTTATAGTTTCTCCTCTGGTATTACGGATTACAGAGTGAGGAACGGACTGATCCCAGAACAGTTTGATAGTTTCTCCTCTAATGTTACAGAGTGAGGAACGGGCTGATCCCTGAACAGTGTTATAGTTTTTCCTCTAATATTACGGATTACAGAGTAAGAAACGGGCTGATCCCAGAACGGTTTGATAGTTTCTCCTCTAAGGTTAGAGTGAGGAACGAGCTGATCCCAGAACAGTTTTATAGTTTCTCCTCTAATGTTACAGAGTGAGGAACGAGCTGATCCCAGAACAGTTTTATTGTTTCTCCTCTAATATTACGGATTACAGAATGAGTAACGGGCTGATCCCTGAACAGTTTTATTGTTTCTCCTCTAATATTACAGATTACAGAGTGAGAAACCGGCTGATCCCTGAACAGTTTTATTGTTTCTCCTCTAATATTACAGATTACAGAGTGAGAAACCGGCTGATCCCTGAACAGTTTTATTGTTTCTCCTGTAATGTGACAGAGTGAGGAACGAGCTGATCCCAGAACAGTTTTATTGTTTCTCCTGTAATGTGACAGAGTGAGGAATGGGCTGATCCCAGAACAGTTTTATAGTTTCTCCTGTAATGTGACAGAGTGAGGAACGGGCTGATCCCAGAACAGTTTTATTGTTTCTCCTGTAATGTGACAGAGTGAGGAATGGGCTGATCCCAGAACAGTTTTATAGTTTCTCCTCTAATATTATGGATTACAGAGTGAGGAACGGGCTGATCCCTGAACAGTTTTATAGTTTTTCCTCTAATATTATGGATTACAGAGTGAGGAACGGGTTGATCCCAGAACAGTTTTATAGTTTCTCCTCTGGTATTACGGATTACAGAGTGAGGAACGGACTGATCCCAGAACAGTTTGATAGTTTCTCCTCTAATGTTACAGAGTGAGGAACGGGCTGATCCCTGAACAGTTTTATTGTTTCTCCTCTAATATTACAGATTACAGAGTGAGAAACCGGCTGATCCCTGAACAGTTTTATTGTTTCTCCTCTAATATTACAGATTACAGAGTGAGAAACCGGCTGATCCCTGAACAGTTTGATAGTTTCTCCTCTAATGTTAGAGTGAGGAACGAGCTGATCCCAGAACAGTTTTATAGTTTCTCCTCTAATGTTACAGAGTGAGGAATGAGCTGATCCCAGAACGGTTTTATCATCTCTCCTCTAATGTTACAAATTACAGAGTAACTGTTTGGACACTGAGAAAGTTATTATTTTATCTGTCTGTCACAGTATATTGGAGCACTCAAACTGCTGAATTTCAGCTTTAATTGAAGAGTATATTCATCCACATCGGGTGAAGGGTGTAGCAGTCACAGCAGTGCATTGAGTCATTGTCCATCTGCACAATTTGTTTCGGAGAATTTGGCTGAATCTGAGCAGATAATTTGGCCCTATAGACTTCATCAATAAATACAAGGGAACCAGTTTCATTAATGGCAGTACACGCCCAGGCCGTAGGATGAGACGGTACATGTCAGCTCATGACCGGTTCCTTCCCTCCTCCATACTCTTCTCTTCCTATTATTATTCTGCTAAAGCGTCTGTATTTACCCCGGCGAAGTCTTCTCGTGATTGTTGACTTTGACACCGATACTTTGACACCTCATACCTCCTGGTGAGTGTTCTTGATCTGGTCAACTGTTGTGAAGGGTTTTTTTTTCCTTCTCCAGGGAAATAATTCTTGTAATCCAGCACCGTTGTTTTCCGGGGCCTTCTGGAACGTTTGGTTTTCCTGAGCTCACCAGTGCATTCTTTCTTTAAAATTAAAAAAAAAAAAAAAAAAGCATACCAAATAGCTGATTTGGCCAGACCTAATGTATTTCCTGTCTCTCCGATGTTTATGTCTTTAATTATTTTCCTCTTATTTATTTTTGGCTTCACTGCTGTAACAGAGTTATGAATGTAGTTCAGTGTTTGTATGTGATTTTCGCCGTAATTAAGCAGCTGTATTGAGATTGCTGTTTTGGAGCCCCCTTTGGAGAAACGGTGTACTGCAGCTCTGCTACTTTTTGTCCAGATGTTGTTGCCGTAGCCGATCAGAAGCGTTATGCTTTGCATTGGGTAGGTTGACAGTATAAAACACTCCCTACTTTGTTTTAATTCTGTAACTGTAAAATGTTGTTTCAGTTGAAAACTTCGACATATCACTTATGTTATACGACTTTACATGTATTGTTAGGCTTTGGGTGCGTTTCGAGCAACTTGGAGAAAGTTTATTTATGTTTTCATTATGATCACGAGATCACACCCTGAGTCACGTGACTAGCATGTAAACTCTGCTAGCAACTTTCCATGCATTCAGTGTAGTTTAGTTCAGTGTGCATGGAAAGTACAATTCAGTCAATGAATTAGCAATGAATCTACAGTCAGTTTTAGTATCATGTGTACGGATTATCTCTGTCTTCGTCTGTGAATGTTTAGTGAGTCTCTTGGAATTTGAATTGATTTGTTCTGTGCACCTGAACGCTCCATGTTGCATGCCTCCCTTTCTAGCAGGGCTGACAGTGATGATATGAATGATGCAATCTAATATAACCCATTCGACTTCGTCTACTTTATGTACGCCAGTGCATAGAAGTGAAGGCATATGTTGTTTTGGTTTTTTTTCCAAAGGAATAAATGTCGTAAAAGCCCGCCCGCTCTGGTCTCAGTCCCTTCACCGCCTGAACACCGTTACACTGGCACTGGCGGCTCGTTGGACCCCATATCGAGAGTGAACAGCAACAGAATCCAAACGCACAAAAAAAAAAAGTCCTGCTTCTGCTTACTAGTAAGTGAACTAATGAAGGAAGAACACACTCCTAAAACGTAACACCCCTAATATATATATATATATATATATATATATATATATATACACACACATATGGGGACTGGTTTGGAGCCGTGGAGTGTCAGGGGGCACAGTGCAGGAGAAGCAGAGCGCTCGCGAGTGTGTCACGGCCGAAGGTGTCTGCGGCGTGTGTCTAATTGAGCTGCGTGTAGTTAATTGTTTGTACATAGGAGGGGAGAAATCAATCTGTTTTCTTACTGTCATGACTCCTGGGCCCCGGGGTGATGGACTAGATCTGGCACGGACACTGGGAAGGCCTGCCAAGTGAAGCTCCGTACGCAGCCTTTCTCCCTCAGCGCGCACACACACACACACACACACACACTCGCATACAAATACACACTGTTGTGTACGCATACTATACACTAACGCACAACACACACACACTCTGTCACTGGAGTGAAGTTAGCTCCATCGATCTAGAAGCCCGGAACCTGAGCTCCGGGAGAGTCGAGAGAAGAGGAGTGTGTGTCTGCGTGTGTGTGTGTGTGTGTGTGTGTATATATTCACACCGAACCCCCCCCCCCTCTGACTCGGTGAGGCTTCCAGTGCATCGTACGGAGAGAGGAGCCGAACAGAAGAGAAGATATTGCATTAGTCGCAGCTTTCGCCGTCAGGACAAATCCGTTTTACGCGCTCGAGGCGCCAGCGCTGCTCTGCAGGCGCGTATTCTTCTCGGCGCTCCCCGCAAATCGGTTTAACGTCGCCGGGTAATACATCAGCCCGGCTAAAGCAGATAGACGATAGGCTTCAGCGCTAAACAAATGGTGCTGGTCATAATTCATACATAAACGCTGCGTTTGTAAAAAAAAAAAAAAAAAAAAAAAATGGATCCTGTGCTAAACATCCTGCGTTAAAGGAATACTCCGTGTTGAACTCTTCCCAGAATTTTGATCATGGGCGTAGGAGACATTCTACATGGTGTGGGGGCGGGAGGGAGGGGCATTTAACCTAATCTCAAATTTAATTTCACATTGCCTGCCTGTCTCCGAGGATTTCGGAGTTGGACCGTCTCCAAAACGAATCCGTTCCGCAACTTCTTGAAACGTGATTCAATTAGAGAAAGAAAGAAAGAAAGAAAAAAAAATCCGAACTGTCGCAGTGCTCGGACTCGAGCAGCTTGGGCTCGCTGAAGCGAGTCTGATAAATAAAACCTGGTATGGATTTTCAGAGAGCTGGATACTCTTAGGCAGCGAAAGCCGAACGGATTCATCCGGAGATGACTCGAATATTCCGTGACCATCGGCGGAAGAAAAAAAAAAAAAACCCGCGCCCCGATCTGACGGCGGTTACGGCACCGCGTTCGTACGCTCTCGAGCACACCGGGACATCGTAGATATTCCAGCTTGATTGTTTGCTGCTTTGGATCGGCACTGTTGTTCTGGAAAGAATGATTTAGCGAGCTAGCACTCCGAAACCGTGCGTAGGTCTCGCCTTCCGTCGTCTGAAGATATCAAATTACAGGCGTTCTTCTTTTACTGACGCTACGTTGTATAACTGCGGTATCAGAAAGCAAGTCGTCCGAGTACTCTGCGTATACATGGGAATACTTTTCGGGCGGAGGAATTCGTGGTCAGTCGCGTGGCTCTGGTCTTGTAAACAAAAGCAAATCCTGTTTGTTCAAAAGGCTGAAAATAGGGTTCCGTAGGGTTACTTTGCAATTTAGAGGCGAATTCATACGACTACTACACACTTCTATTTGTTGTTGCTGTTGATTGTGGGCGTGGCCTGTTTGTTTTTGTCTTCTTTGTTTAGTTCCGATGAGAAATCGAGCTTTTTTTTTTTTTGGATACAACAACCGCAAAAGACCTGCTGTTGAACGCGGACGACCGGATACACACACACACACACACACACACA
>CM022774.1:6836219-6851219 GCA_012411365.1 Ameiurus melas
CACACACACACACACACACACACACACACTCCTCCAGCACGTCATTAGCTCCGTTTACATGCAGCCTAATAATCCGTTAATAATCCGACTGATAGCTCAATTGGAAGAATGGAAATCGGGAAGAAAACGGAAGAATGAACACAATGTGAGCTTTTCTTTCATGAGGTTGATTGGTGAAGTCATGAGTTTGAGTGGTGAGGTCATGAGGTTGAGTGGTGAGGTCATGAGGTGGAGTGGTGAAGTCATGAGGTGGAGTGGTGAAGTCATGAGGTCGAGTGGTGAAGTCATGAGTTTGAGTGGTGAGGTCATGAGGTCGAGTGGTGAAGTCATGAGTTTGAATGGTGAGGTCATGAGGTCGAGTGGTGAAGTCATGAGTTTGAATTGTGAGGTCATGAGGTCGAGTGGTGAAGTCATGAGGTGGAGTGGTGAAGTCATGAGTTTGAGTGGTGAGGTCATGAGTTTGAGTGGTGAGGTCATGAGGTCGAGTGGTGAAGTCATGAGGTGGAGTGGTGAAGTCATGAGGTGGAGTGGTGAAGTCATGAGGTGGAGTGGTGAAGTCATGAGTTTGAGTGGTGAGGTCATGAGGTGAAGTGGTGAGGTCATGAGGTGGAGTGGTGAAGTCATGAGTTTGAGTGGTGAGGTCATGAGTTTGAGTGGTGAGGTCATGAGTTTGAGTGGTGAAGTCATGAGTTTGAGTGGTGAAGTCATGAGTTTGAGTGGTGAGGTCATGAGTTTGAGTGGTGAAGTCATGAGTTTGAGTGGTGAAGTCATGAGTTTGAGTGGTGAGGTCATGAGTTTGAGTGGTGAGGTCATGAGTTTGAGTGGTGAGGTCATGAGGTGGAGTGGTGAAGTCATGAGGTGG
The DNA here is from genome assembly GCA_012411365.1 of Ameiurus melas. NCBI lineage: Eukaryota > Metazoa > Chordata > Actinopteri > Siluriformes > Ictaluridae > Ameiurus > Ameiurus melas. Next base: position 6,837,082 of record CM022774.1, read on the forward strand.
AGTGGTGAAGTCATGAGGTCATGACTTGTTAAGAAACACATTGATACTGATTTCCACGTAACCGTTTCCTACATTACCCAAAGTGCACTAGAATCGAGCCCTTTTCTGTTCTTCCATCTCCACCTAAAGACAGCGATGCGGCCGCGCTTTAGTTCTTTAATTCTTCCAAAGCTTCAGTTCTCCCGCTAACACCTCCGTCAACACCGCCGCGCTCGCCATCTCGTAGATCGCTAGCTAGCCAAGCCTAGTCTCAACCTCGGATCCGTCGTATAGCCGCATTGCATTCTGGGACATCTGGACGGGATTTATCATTTATACAGTGTAATGTCGCGGGATAAAAGAAGTTTTGTGTTTAACAGTGAAACCTGATCGTCCGGTTACTTTTGATTTTATTTGAAACATTTGTTCTCTTAAACGTCATTGTAACCGCGTTACCAATAACCAGAACCAGTCTTGTGACGTCGCACAGGACGCGGCCACTAACTCCTCACAGGGATAACAAAAGCGCAGCGGCGAGTTTTCCTTTAACGCGCTCGAGACACTTCCTGAAGCAGCGCTCGCTCGCTCGCTCACTCACTCTCTCCTTATTCTCTCTTTGTCCTGTCTGCTCTGTCTCTGATCTCCTTCTGATCGTCCAGGCCGTCTCTCACTCATAAACACACACTCGTGCTGTCTCTCTCCATGCTGCCCCCCCCCCACACACACACACAGCTTTTATTTCTACACCTTACAGCACTCCCTCTCTTTTCTTTTCTTTTTTCTCCCTCAGCTTATTTTTGCAGCTCTGAAGCAATAATCAGAGGCATTGTGTCTGGCACACAGCTCATTACAGGCCTCTCTCATGCCCCATCTACGGCAGACTCTCGCAGCAGCGCCGCCTTTATGCTAAAACAGCTCCTGCGTGACGCGGACAATGGATATCGCGCCCACACCGTCCACGCCGGACGCTTTCATTATCCGGAGAACATCGTGCCGCGGTCATTACCGGCTTCTGAGTAGCATTCGGGTAAAATCTAACCTGATGCTGTCGGGTCGAGAAGCCTCAGTGCTTTTTATATTGTTATGATGTTATTTTATAACATGCGCGTGATGCGATCGGAGCGGTGCAGGCGTCTCGGCGGGTCACTGACGGATGGCTTTAACGCTAATCTTCCTGGAACGCAAAATCAAAAATAAAAATGATGTTCCGCGGAGTCAGTCATCACGGCACGCGTTCGGCTAAAGCGCTCATCGATCGGCGAGGATAGCTAAAAGGTCTCATGTACCGACAGTCATTTACAGAACAGTTTCGTACGATTGCTATTTCGCCGATTCGAGTAGTTTTCCTTAAAAAAAAAAAACTTTGGGAAAAAGTTTCTGCAAGTTCGAAGAAAGCCACAGCTAAATAAATAAATCAATCAATCAATAGCATTTTTGGCCGCAACGATCACAAAAAAACCCTCTCAAATACAAACCCGTTCCTGTCACGGCTGCTGTTGCAGAAGATGAATCAACGCCTTCTGACCAATCAGAATCGGGGATTTGTCAGCGCTGTGCTGGAGGAACATTTCTTGGAAAATGTTATGACATCGTGGCGAAAATAGAACAACATTAAGAGGAGCTTAGGTTTTGGGCTTTCTCTGTAACATGACCGGCGATGCGACGTAACAGGAACAGGAGCTGACGTGTTGTCGGAAAGTTAAATATATCTATGAGCAGAAGTATACACACGGCACGCTAATAAATACAACTTGTTAGCAAATTGCTACGGTTTAAGAAGGAAGAAATAGAAAACCCTCGGGGCCTGCCGTCACAGGAAAAGAATTAACCCGCTTCATCACACTGTCTCGTCGTTCGTTATTTCCCATCACAGCACGACGCGCGTTTTCCTTCATGAGAAAATGTCATTTAAAAAAAAAAAAAAAAAAAGTGTTGCGATTATAAAGCCGCGGAGTTTAGCTGCTATGGTGCGAACGTCAATGCCGCCGCTGTGTCGTATCTGCCCCGAGCAGAAGGAGCAGCCTTCAGTGTTGTCACCTTTAAGTACGCATTGAATATTTACCGTACGACACGGTCTCCGACGCAGAGCTGTCATGTTAATGATCTGCACTGCAGCTTTCGACGAGAGAGAGAGAGAGAGAGAGAGAGAGAGAGAAAAGCATGCAAACAGCACAGATACAATACAGCCAGGAGCTAATCCAGTTTCTGCTGAGGATTACACATAAATCAAACACACACACACTGAGGTAGAGGTCGAGAGAGAGAGAGAGAGAGAGAGAGAGAGAGAGAGAGAGAGTGCACGGTCCCTCAGCATCCATTCACATCATATTCTGCTGCCTCAGTCATGTACTGTTTTTCAGGAGAGTGTGAAACGCACCTCGTTCCTGCCGGGAAATGGCCCGACGTTTAGAGAAGAAAGCTCCGGACCCGGCTCGCTTCCCGACAAATAAATCCCAATCCGTCCGCGTCGGATTACGTGGACGATCATTGAGGCTTTTGGAATATTTTCGAGCACACGTATCAAACACGGACGTGTGAAGTACGACCTGGTTTTCCTACATTAACGCACGATGTAGCGTCCGCGCTTAGCCGCGACTAGTCGAATCGGAAACGCTTTAAGGCAGGCGTCCTGACGGCCACGGCGTGAAGGCGGTAATTTAAGACGGAATTCCCGGTCGGGAGCTCGGGAAAGAAACGCACCTGAGATCCCAGCGGTATATAAAGCTTTCACTTTATGTGATTTTGCACTTGACGTGTAGCTTGGAAACTTTAGAAGTTTGGCTCGGAACTTTCTCACAGTGCTGAGACGCGGGTCCGTTGTGCTCGATGCAAGTCAGACTCACGTGTGTAAACGCTAAAACCTAAAAAGAAAATTCTACAGTATAATCGATCCCTACAGGATTCCCCCCGTATTGTTGCGATCAAAAACGTTTGATTTTGCTGTGGATTTTTTTTTAATTTGCGATGTTTTTTGTGCTTTTTTTTTTGTTTGCGGGAAAACTACTCGAATTGTCGATATCGCAACCGCACGGAATTGTTTTGCACGGACTTTCCCAGTGATGTTTGTTGGGTTTTAGCTGTACTAGTGTTCGACAGACTTGAATCGAAGAGCGCTTCGGCTAACCGATGTCTGTGATAATTTAAAAAAATTTCAAGCTCCTCTGGATATATTCGGTCACATTGCCCTTTAAAAATGCTTGCCGTCGCCTTCCACAAGCTTCTCACGATACTTTCCTGGATTTGTTTCCCATTCCTCCGGACAGAACTGGTGTAAATCGGTCAGCTTTGTGGTTCTCCTCGCTCAGATACGGTTTCTCTGTTCACGCCACGAATGATCTGTGGGATCCAAGCCGCTAAAATACTTTAACTTTGTTGTCTTTAAGCCGTTTTTGTTACAGCGTTGGACGTATGCTTAGGATCACTGTTCAGCTGGAAGACCCAAGTTTTAACTTTCTGTTTTATGTCTCGAAGCTATACTTTATATAAATACACCATCCCCTTTCCAAGCAAAACGTCCCCATAACGTGATGCTGCCATCCCCATCCTTCACAACTGATCATTATGTTTTGTTTGACCTGAGGAAATGCTGCTGATCTAATGCTAATGCCAGTCTTGGAGTAGTGGTTTCTTCTGTACAGCCTTTCAGGAGAAAGCGATTTAAGAATCCCTTAAGGGTGGCTGTACATATTTGGGTACTTGATGCCACCAGTTCCTTTGTTGTTGTCTAGGGGTTCTTAGACCTTTAGGACTAAGGATAATGGTAATGATGGTACTGATCATAGTAACCTATGCATAGGCAAAGTGAAATTCTTTTCTTCTCACAAATCAGCATGTCAGGAGGAGCGCAGGGTCAGCCATGATACAGCGTCCCCTGGAGCAGAGAGGGTTAAGGCAGTGGCAGCGTGAACCCCCGATCTTCAGATCAGTAACCTAGAGTCTGGCAGTGCTGGGGCTTGAACCCCCGACCTTCTGATCAGTAACCTAGAGTCTGGCAGTGCTGGCAGTGCAGTGCTTGAACCCCCGACCTTCTGATCAGTAACCTAGAGTCTGGCAGTGCTGGCAGTGCAGTGCTTGAACCCCCGATCTTCAGATCAGTAACCTAGAGTCTGGCAGTGCTGGGGCTTGAACCCCCGACCTTCTGATCAGTAACCTAGAGTCTGGCAGTGCTGGGGCTTGAACCCCCGACCTTCTGATCAGTAACCTAGAGTCTGGCAGTGCTGGCAGTGCAGTGCTTGAACCCCCGACCTTCTGATCAGTAACCTAGAGTCTGGCAGTGCTGGCAGTGCAGTGCTTGAACCCCCGATCTTCAGATCAGTAACCTAGAGTCTGGCAGTGCTGGGGCTTGAACCCCCGACCTTCTGATCAGTAACCTAGAGTCTGGCAGTGCTGGGGCTTGAACCCCCGATCTTCAGATCAGTAACCTAGAGTCTGGCAGTGCTGGCAGTGCAGTGCTTGAACCCCCGATCTTCAGATCAGTAACCTAGAGTCTGGCAGTGCTGGGGCTTGAACCCCCGACCTTCTGATCAGTAACCTAGAGTCTGGCAGTACTGGAGCTTGAACCCCCGATCTTCAGATCAGTAACCTAGAGTCTGGCAGTGCTGGGGCTTGAACCCCTGACCTTCTGATCAGTAACCTAGAGTCTGGCAATGCTGGGGCTTGAACCCCCGATCTTCCGATCAGTAACCCAGAGTCTGGCAGTGCTTGAACCCCCGACCATCTGATCAGTAACCCAGAGCCTTAACCACCAAACCAACACTGACTGCGGAGGTCCACAGATTGTCTCATGGTATCAAGGGTTAAAAGGCACTGGCTCTAAATCTAAGCACTTTAAATACAGCCACAGTGCACTCCCAATTAACTCCTAATTATGAGAAATGATCAAATGACTTCTGGTTTGAACAAAGTAGAGGCCCTGACTGACCTGCCAAAAGAAATGTACGGTAACATGAAAAACAGGGGCGGTCTCTGTGCATTAACGGTGAGAGTTAGGTGGGAGGTTAGCACCGTGTTCCACGTGTCTGCACTCTTCAGGAAAAGTCACACAAAGTCGCTCTGTGTCGCTGCACGTCTGCGTTCAGGAGTACACCGGAGCGGTGGAGCTTTATAGATCAGTTATGCAGATACCACAGTAGGAGCTTTGTGAGCTTATTTACATCTCGGCCCGTGCTATTTATCAAACGTGACAGGAATGCTCGTCGTAGATCAGAAGTACCATTGTGTTTGCTCGATCGCGCATATTAGGACGTGGACGACCGTTCATAGACCAGAAAACACTCTCTGTCTGAGATAAACGCGAATCACGAGCTGATTATTAAGCCTTTACAGAAATTCCTCCTGCACTGGAACAGGCCTGGATGAAAATGCCACTCGAGGCTAAAGCTCTCTCTCGCTCTCATTATTCCGCTAATCTGATTCATACGCATCCGCAGATCGGGGGACGGTGGAGCTGCGCTCTGACACGCATGCCAACATCAGTCTGAGCAGCCCTAATTGTCTTTTTTTTCCCCAAATTTGCATATCATTAGATTAAATTTACCGGTGACTTGTCATAGCTTCGTCTGGTAAAACAATGATTTTGACGATAGCGAGCGTAGCGCTAACCTCCTACGCTCGGATAGGTAATGACGCGCACGCAGATGGAGGCGCTAATGATATTTCATGGTACGTCTGCTGAATTCAAAAAGGAAAAGTGTGATAATTTTATCAATTTGACACGTGATTAGTTTGGAGAAGGGTGAGAGGCTAACAAATGAACCACTCTCTCTTTTTCCCCCCAGGGATTTGGCGACATTTTGACCAGCGGCTAGTCGGCTAGTTTAGCCAAACAGTGAGCAGCAGCACGTGGCAAAAGCTGAAACCTTTAGAATATTGCTTTCTGCTTGAGAAAAAAATTATTTATTTCTAAACCAATAGCTCAGAAATTATATTGTTAGAAAAACAACAATTAATTGGGACCAAAAAAAATATCAGAGGTCTCTAGCATCGCTAATTTGTAACACTCAGGCAGTCTGAAAATTTTTTTGTCCTTTTATTTATTTATTTGGTTATTTATTCCTGGCAGAACAGAGTGCTTTTAAAGATTGAAAGACGGGTCAGCTTGACATGACCCAGTCAATCAGGTGGCAGTTTAGAGGCAAGTGTAAACAGGATATGTAGAGCAGTGTGCTGGGAGTAATGTTAATGAATAAACATATGTTTCTCTGTGGGACAGTTCTCTTCTGCTGGGGACATAATCAACCAACCAGCGTTGTTATTACAGATACATATATATATCAGAGTGTACTACATGTCAACCTCGTTTATATCAGTGTACTACACGTCAACCTCGCTTATATCAGAGTGTACTACACGTCAACCTCGCTTATATCAGAGTGTACTACACGTCAACCTCGCTTATATCAGAGTGTAGTACACGTCAACCTCGCTTATATCAGAGTGTACTACACGTCAACCTCGCTTACATCAGAGTGTACTACACGTCAACCTCGCTTATATCAGAGTGTAGTACACGTCAACCTCGCTTATATCAGAGTGTACTACACGTCAACCTCGCTTACATCAGAGTGTACTACACGTCAACCTCGCTTATATCAGAGTGTAGTACACGTCAACCTCGCTTATATCAGAGTGTACTACACGTCAACCCCGCTTATATCAGAGGTACTACACGTCAACCCGCCTAACATATCAGAGTGTACTACACGTCAACCTCGTTTATATCAGTGTACTACACGTCAACCTCGCTTAACTATCAGAGTGTACTACACGTCAACCTCATTTATATCAGTGTACTACCCGCCATTAAACCCCTTATATCAGAGTGTACTACACGCGTCAACCTCCCTATATCAGAGTGTACTACCGCGTCAACCTCGCTTATATCAGTTGTACTACACGTCAACCTCGTTTATATCAGTGTACTACACGTCAACCTCGCTTATATCAGAGTGTACTACACGTCAACCTCGCTTATATCAGAGTGTACTACACGTCAACCTCGTTTATATCAGAGTGTACTACACGTCAACCTCGTTTATATCAGTGTACTACACGTCAACCTCGCTTATATCAGAGTGTACTACACGTCAACCTCGCTTATATCAGAGTGTAGTACACGTCAACCTCGTTTATATCAGTGTACTACACGTCAACCTCGCTTATATCAGAGTGTACTACACGTCAACCTCGCTTATATCAGAGTGTACTACACGTCAACCTCGTTATCAATGCGTTACTACATGTCAACCTCGCTGCATGAGTGTACTACACGTCAACCTCGTTTATATCAGTGTACTACACGTCAACCTCGTTTATATCAGTGTACTACACGTCAACCTCACTTATATCAGAGTGTACTACACGTCAACCTCGCTTACATCAGAGTGTACTACACGTCAACCTCGTTTATATCAGTGTACTACACGTCAACCTCGCTTATATCAGAGTGTACTACACGTCAACCTCGCTTATATCAGAGTGTACTACACGTCAACCTCGTTTATATCAGTGTACTACACGTCAACCTCGCTTATATCAGAGTGTACTACACGTCAACCTCACTTACATCAGAGTGTACTACACGTCAACCTCGTTTATATCAGTGTACTACACGTCAACCTCGCTTATATCAGAGTGTACTACACGTCAACCTCGCTTATATCAGAGTGTACTACACGTCAACCTCGTTTATATCAGAGTGTACTACACGTCAACCTCGCTTATATCAGAGTGTACTACACGTCAACCTTGTTTATATCAGAGTGTACTACACGTCAACCCCGTTTATATCAGTGTACTTCATGTCAACCTCGCTTATATCAGAGTGTACTACACGTCAACCTCGCTTATATCAGAGTGTACTACACGTCAACCTCGCTTATATCAGAGTGTACTACACGTCAACCTCGTTTATATCAGAGTGTACTACACGTCAACCTCGCTTATATCAGAGTGTACTACACGTCAACCTTGTTTATATCAGAGTGTACTACACGTCAACCCCATTTATATCAGTGTACTTCATGTCAACCTCGCTTATATCAGAGTGTACTACACGTCAACCTCGTTTATATCAGTGTACTACACGTCAACCTCGTTTATATCAGTGTACTACACGTCACCCGCTTATAAATATCAGAGTGTACTACACGTCAACCTCATTTATATCAGTGTACTACGTCAACGCCACTTGCTATATCAGTGTATACTACACGTCAACCTCACTTATATCAGAGTGTACTACCGCGTCAACCTGCGTATATCAGAGTGTACTACACGTCAACCTCGCTTATATCAGAGTGTACTACACGTCACCCTCGTTTATATCAGTGTACTACACGTCAACCTCGCTTATATCAGAGTGTACTTCACGTCAACCTCGTTTATATCAGTGTACTACACGTCAACCTCGTTTATATCAGTGTACTACGCGTCAACCTCGCTTATATCAGAGTGTACTACACGTCAACCTCGCTTATATCAGAGTGTACTACATGTCAACCTCGCTTATATCAGAGTGTACTACACGTCAACCTCGCTTATATCAGAGTGTACTACACGTCAACCTCTTTTATATCAGTGTACTACACGTCAACCTCGCTTATATCAGAGTGTACTACACGTCAACCTTGTTTATATCAGTGTACTACACGTCAACCTCGTTTATATCAGTGTACTACACGTCAACCTCGCTTATATCAGAGTGTACTACACGTCAACCTCGCTTATATCAGAGTGTAGTACACGTCAACCTCGTTTATATCAGTGTACTACACGTCCCAACCTCTATCAGGGGAGTGTACACACGCGTCAACCTCGCTTATATCAGAGTGTACTACACGTCAACCTGCTTATATCAGTGTTACTACATGTCAACCTCGCTTATATGAGAGTGTACTACACGTCAACCTCGTTTATATCAGTGTACTACACGCGAACCTCGTTTATATCAGTGTACTACACGTCACACTTCGCATATCAGAGTGTAGTACACGTCAACCTCGTTTATATCAGTGTACTACACGGCAAAACCTTCGTTATATCAGAGTGTACTACCGTCAACCTCCGCACATATCAGAGTGTACTACACGTCAACCTCGTTTATATCAGAGTGTACTACACGTCAACCTCGTTTATATCAGTGTACTACATGTCAACCTCGCTTATATGAGAGTGTACTGCACGTCAACCTCGTTTATATCAGTGTACTACACGTCAACCTCGTTTATATCAGTGTACTACACGTCAACCTCGCTTATATCAGAGTGTACTACACGTCAACCTCGCTTATATCAGAGTGTACTACACGTCAACCTCGTTTATATCAGTGTACTACATGTCAACCTCGCTTATATCAGAGTGTACTACACGTCAACCTCGTTTATATCAGTGTACTACACGTCAACCTCGTTTATATCAGTGTACTACACGTCAACCTCGCTTATATTAGAGTGTACTACACGTCAACCTCGTTTATATCAGTGTACTACACGTCAACCTCGTTTATATCAGTGTACTACACGTCAACCTCGCTTATATCAGAGTGTACTACACGTCAACCTCATTTATATCAGAGTGTACTACACGTCAACCTCGCTTACATCAGAGTGTACTACACGTCAACCTCGTTTATATCAGTGTACTACACGTCAACCTCGCTTATATCAGAGTGTACTACACGTCAACCTCGCTTATATCAGAGTGTACTACACGTCAACCTCGCTTATATCAGAGTGTACTACACGTCAACCTCGTTTATATCAGTGTACTACACGTCAACCTCGTTTATATCAGTGTACTACACGTCAACCTCGCTTATATCAGAGTGTACTACACGTCAACCTCGCTTATATCAGAGTGTACTACCGTCAACCCTGCTTATATCAGTGTACTACATGTCAACCTGTATATCAGAGTGTACTACAGTCAACCTCCGTTTTATATCAGTGTACTACACGTCAACCTCGTTTATATCAATGTACTACACGTCAACCTCGCTTATATTAGAGTGTACTACACGTCAACCTCGTTTATACCATTATACTACACGTCAACCTCGTTTATATCAGTGTACTACAGCTCAACCTCGCTTATATCAGAGTGTACTACCGTCAACCTCGTTTATATCAGAGTGTACTACATGTCGCCACACCCTACATCAGAGTGTACTACACGTCAACCTCGTTTATATCAGTGTACTACACACACCCCCCTTATATCAGAGTGTACTACACGTCAACCTCGCTTATATCAGAGTGTACTACACGTCAACCTCGCTTATATCAGAGTGTACTACACGTCAACCTCGCTTATATCAGAGTGTACTACACGTCAACCTCGCTTATATCAGAGTGTACTACACGTCATCCTCGCTTATATCAGAGTGTACTACACGTCAACCTCGCTTATATCAGAACAAAACACACCACTGTCTCTCTGTCTTACTTTCTGTCTCTCTATCTATGTATCAATCTATCTCTTTCTGTGTTTTTCTCTCTCTCTTTTCCGCTGTCTTATTGTCTCTATATCCTCCTCTCTCTGTATCTCTCAACCCAAATACCACAACCTGACCAGTCACCACTTAATGGCCAAGCATACAGCCACATTTACCTACTTTCCCATTAAGCACTAATGCAGAGTAGCCATACACACACACACACACACACACACACACACACTATATTATTATATTACGTTTCTTTTTACATTTACACTTTTTTCCTCTACACCCCCTCCCCCACCCACTACTTGCACAACAGCTAACCTGTTTTCCATCACGCCACCCCGTCACTGATTTTTTTTCTATGACAGCGCAACACAAAGCGTCGTATTCCTATTCCTGACTTATAATAATTGGCGCTATAATGATTTCCCGTGTCGACACGATCTGTTTAATCGTATTCGTATTGTTATATCTGCGTCCGTCTGCTTAGATTACTGTTATTGTGATCACGGACCACGCTCCGACCGAGCTGCCCCGTCACCTTTATATCATTGCACGGCAAATGAATATTGTTACTAATCGAACAGAAAAGTCCTGATCTTATTCTGCATGTGTGTGCGAGACAGACGTATAGCAGGCCGGCCTGGATGAACACCTCCGCTAATGCTAAGCAAATAGTTAATAACGATTATAATATGTGATTATAATAATGATCCAGTAGAAGCAGATAATTAGGTTATTTGCCTTGGATCAGGGCTGCCTCTAAATGAATAGTCGTAATGGGAAGGTTTATTAGATGGGAGACGAGAGTGATGTATGCTTTATCGTCTCTCTAGCCGCCGTTCCTCCTCGGTCCTGTACTCTCCTCAGTGAGATATTGCGTTCCCGTCCATTAGACGAGTAGCAGCGACGTTGATAATGGACGGACACGATCGGAGTGAAAGGTCAGTCCCGAGACGAGCTCATCACGAGAGCCGGAACTCTCCTCCACGCAGAGATGGCAGCACTGTCCGGACCACCGGGACCCCTGCCTTTCTCTCTCAGCCTGGCTCGTTCTGTCTCTTTTTATCTGTGCGGACCACAGGAGAGCCATTGTGCAGAGTGCAGACAGAGGCAGGATCAAAAGAGATGGGTTCTGAAAGACATTTTTTCTTATTAACAGCTACAAAAGCAGCGGAATAACAGACCTCATGTGGCCCACACAGGAGGGGACGGCTGTGTGTTTTTGCCCATTAGCGTCAGAGTTAGAGAGAGAGAGAGAGAGAGAGAGAGGTGTCTGGGAACATCTCCATCTGTTTACATCCACATCTGTTAGACCTAGAGGTGTTGACGTGGTCTGTGTCTACAACAAAGTGTCTGATGCTCAAACAATCGAATTGATGTGGTGTCGATATTCCATGGCGTAACGATCGTTATAACGAAATGAACAGAAGCCCGGTGTCTCTGTTAAGCTGCGGGGGGGCAATTATTTATGCTCACATGGTCTCTCTTCACTTGTCCCCTCAGAAAGAAGTGTCACAGCAACTTAAGGCAAACTTCTTCTGCCTGTTCGCCTGTTCTATGACGAAATATTTCGATCCCGATGGGCGTGGTCTCTTTCAAGACGACTCCCAACACCCAATTCACAAAAGGGTCAAAGTCACAGCAAAGTCACAGGGGTTCGGCTGCAGTAGACACAACCAATCAAATCAACATTTAAATAGAACGTTTTCAGCAGCATGAAGTTGGTTAAAACCTCTTACAGAGTAACACACTATACCAAAGTTGAAAGAAATTCCAGAAATGCTGAGGAAGAAATACCTCAATCTGGAAGGGTTCCAAAGCTATTTCAAAGGCTCTGGGACTCCAAAGAACCCACAGTGAGAGCCGTTATCTCCAAATGGAAAAACTATACAACTAGCACGGTACTGAACCTTCAAAGAAGTGGCCGACATTCCAAAATTCCTCCAAGAACACAGCGACGACTCATCCAGGACATCACACAACAGAGCCAAGGACAACATCAAAGGACCTACAGGCCTCTCTTGCATCAATAAAGGTCACTGTTTATGATCCCACTATCAGAAAGACACTGGGGGAAAATGGCCTCCATGGAAGTGTGGTGAGGTGAAAACCACTGCTAACCCAGAAGAACAGTAAGGCTCATCTGAATTTTGCCGAAACACACCTTGATGATCCTCAAAGCTTTTGGGAGAACGTTCTGTGGACTGATGAGTTGAAAGTGGAACTGTTTGGAAGACAGGGGTGACGTTACATCTGATGTAAACCAAACACTGAATTCCACAAAAAGAACGTCATACCTACAGTCGAGCATGGTGGAGGCAGTGTGATGGTGTGGGGATGCTTTGCTGCTTCAGGGTCTGGGCAACTTGCAGTAAATGAGAGTAATATGAATTCAGCTTTCTACCAGAAAATCCTAAAGGAGAAAGTCCGTAAGTTGAACCTCAATTGAAACACAGTTTACCACAGTTAACTACCCACCCTAAAAATGTTTTTTTCTTCTTTATATATTCTTATTTCTTAAACTAATTCAGGTTTTTAAAAAAATCCATAAAAACACTTAAAAAAAAAGTATTTATGTATCTGGAATGAACCTGGAAACATGACTGACACCTCCATAGATGAGCACTCCACTGTCAACTCCCGTCTCCTGAAAGCCCCGCCCCCTTCCCCCCGTCTCACATTAATAATGCTTGGCCTGGTGCTCTCGTCTCGACTCGATTTTCTCGCTTCCTGTCACAGTAAATGGAGTATGTTTTGAGTTGACTAATGTGAAATCAAATCAGTGTATCAGTGTGTGTGTGTGTGTGTGTGTGTGTGTGTGACTGACGTAGCTAACATCATACACGTATATTGTCAGAGTGGATATACTCACGTGTATTAGGGATGTTTGACGTTTCTGAATTTTCACTGCACCCCCCCAACCACACACACACTCTGTCATTCTGATGCTGAGCTCTTGCACGTCAATATGCCTTTAAATGCCACGTGTGTAATACCGGAATGCCGTCACCGTGGCAGCGTGACGACGGAGTGTGTTAATAGTGTCAGTGATCTAACAGCATGCTGAATCACTCACTTATTTGAAGAAACGGTGTGTGTGTGTGTGTGTGCGTGTGTGTGGGTGTGTTTTCTTTCTCTGTAGTGTTGTTCATTTTCATCCATCAACCTGCACTGCTAGTCACGTACGCCAGTCATTTCCACTCCACTGTTTATTTCTGCCATTTTCAGCCCCGACCCCTTTCTCTCTCTCTCTGTCTCTCTCTCTCTACCTCTCTCTCTCTACCTCTCTCTCTCTACCTCTCTCTCTCTCTCTCCCCTCTCTCTCTCTCTCTACCCCCCCTCTCTCTCTCTCTCTCTCTCTCTCTCTCTCTCTCCCTCTCTCTCTCTCTCTCTCTCTCTCTCTACCCCTCTCTCTCTCTCTCTCTCTCTCTCTCTCTCTCTCTCTGTGTCATTGGCCCTCTCTCTCTCTCACTCTCTCTCTCCCCCTCTCTCTCTCTCCCTCTCTCTCTCTCTCTCCCTCCCTCTCTCTCTCCCCCTCTCTCTCTCTCTCCCTCCCTCTCTCTCTCTCTCTCTTTCTCTCTATTCCCTTTCTTTCTCTCTCTCCCTGTCTCTCTCTCGCTCTCTCCCTGTCTCTTTCTCTCTCTCTCTGTGTCTCTCTCTCTCTACCTCTCTCTCTCTACCTCTCTCTCTCTCACCTCTCTCTCTCTCTCTCCCT
>CM022774.1:6861219-6863719 GCA_012411365.1 Ameiurus melas
ATTGTATCGTATCGTATCATATTGTATCATATCATATCGTATCATATCATATCATATCATATTGTATTGTATCGTATCGTATCGTATCGTATCGTATCGTATCGTATCGTATCGTATCGTATCGTATCATATTGTATTGTATCATATCGTATCATATTGTATCGTATCGTATCATATCATATTGTATTGTATCATATCATATCATATCGTATCGTATCGTATCATATCATATCGTATTGTATCATATCGTATCATATTGTATCGTATCGTATCGTATCGTATCATATCGTATCGTATTGTATTGTATCGTATCATATATTATCATATCGTATCATATTGTATCGTATCGTATCGTATCGTATCATATCGTATCGTATTGTATTGTATCGTATCATATATCATATTGTATCATATCATATCATATCATATTGTATTGTATCATATTGTATCGTATCATATCATATTGTATCATATCATATCATATTGTATTGTATCATATTGTATCGTATCATATCATATCGTATCATATCATATCATATCATATTGTATTGTATCATATTGTATCGTATCATATCATATCGTATCATATCGTATCGTATTGTATTGTATCGTATCATATCATATCGTATCATATCATATCATATCGTATCGTATCATATCGTATCGTATTGTATTGTATCGTATCATATCATATCGTATCGTATCATATCATATCATATCATATCATATTGTATCATATCATATCGTATCGTATCGTATCATATTGTATTGTATCATATCGTATCATATTGTATCGTATCGTATCATATCATATTGTATTGTATCGTATCGTATCATATCATATTGTATTGTATCATATCGTATCATATTGTATCGTATCGTATCATATCATATTGTATTGTATCGTATCGTATCATATCATATTGTATTGTATCATATCATATCGTATCGTATCGTATCGTATCATATCATATTGTATTGTATCATATCGTATCATATTGTATCGTATCGTATCGTATCGTATCATATCGTATCGTATTGTATTGTATCGTATCATATCATATCATATCATATCGTATCATATTGTATCGTATCGTATCGTATCGTATCGTATCATATCGTATCGTATTGTATTGTATCGTATCATATCATATCATATTGTATCATATCATATCGTATTGTATCGTATCATATCATATCATATTGTATCGTATCATATCGTATTGTATCGTATCGTATCATATTGTATCATATCATATCGTATCATATCATATCATATCATATTGTATCGTATCGTATTATCGTATCGTATCGTAATCGTATCGTATCATATTGTATTGTATCATATCGTATCATATTATGTACGTATCATATCATATTGTATTTACATATCATATTCAATGTACTTATCATCGTATCGTATCATATCATATTGTATTGTATCATATCGTATCATATTGTATCGTATCGTATCGTATCGTATCATATCGTATCGTATTGTATTGTATCGTATCATATCATATCATATCATATCATATCATATCGTATCATATTGTATCGTATCGTATCGTATCGTATCATATCGTATCGTATTGTATTGTATCGTATCATATCATATCATATTGTATCATATCATATCATATCATATTGTATTGTATCATATTGTATCGTATCATATCATATTGTATCATATCATATCATATCATATTGTATTGTATCATATTGTATCGTATCATATCATATCGTATCATATCATATCATATCATATTGTATTGTATCATATTGTATCGTATCATATCATATCGTATCGTATCGTATTGTATTGTATCGTATCATATCATATCGTATCATATCATATCATATCATATCGTATCATATCGTATCGTATTGTATTGTATCGTATCATATCATATCATATCGTATCGTATCATATCATATCATATCATATCATATCATATTGTATCATATCATATCGTATCGTATTGTATCGTATTGTATCGTATCATATCATATCATATCGTATCATATCATATCGTATCATATCGTATCGTATCGTATCGTATCGTATCGTATCGTATCGTATCATATCGTATCGTATTGTATTGTATCGTATCATATCATATCGTATCGTATCGTATCATATCATATCATATCATATCATATTGTATTGTATCATATTGTATCGTATCATATCATATCGTATCATATCGTATCGTATTGTATTGTATTGTATCGTATCATATCATATCATATCGTATCGTATCATATCATATCATATCATATTGTATCATATCATATCGTATCGTATTGTATCGTATTGTATCATATTGTATCGTATCGTATCGTATCATATTGTATCATATCATATTGTATCATATCATATCGTATCATATTGTATCGTATTGTATCATATTGTATCATATCATATCATATTGTATTGTATCATATTGTATCGTATCATATCATATCGTATCATATCATATCATATCATATTGTATTG
>CM022774.1:6868719-6893719 GCA_012411365.1 Ameiurus melas
TGCTCATTCTGTTCGTGGTCACTCGTGTCGTTTTTGAGGAATTAGCGCCGGTAGCTGAATGCAGACCGTTTGTCCAACCCCTAAAGCCCGTGCCACGTCTCAGGATGGCGCAAACGACTAAAATAGGACGCTGATTTATTTATTTTTTACTCATTCAACCGTTTGGCTCGTTTGAAAACGTTTCCCGGAAAACATTTTAAAAAAGTATATTAGCACACAACATCCATCTCTACCCAGGAGCTAGAGCGATATTCGCAATATTTAATGTGTGAAATAAGCGGACAAAACAAAAGCGGAGATGGTGAGGTTCTCTTTTCGGGAACGCTCGCCTTAAGGTTTCGAAGTTTTCTAAGAGTTTGCATCACACACAATAAACCGATTTTCAGAAAGCGGAACACCGCGTCGGTCTCTGAGGCAGAGAGTTCGCAAACGAGCCACGATCGTTCTTTTATCGCGCAGTTTATGAGATCCCGATGTTTATTATTAGGATTCCTTTGTATTAAAGCTGCGAGGACTCGGCGAGGCTGAATCCCACACGGCGTTTTCCCTCCGCTACCGTCAAAAGTGTGGAACCGGATTCCAGGTCAGAGTTATTATTCATTCGTAAAGATGCTTGTGTCGAGCGTACAAACGGACAGAACGATCATCTCGGAACGAGGGACAGTTGTGAATAGATAAATAGTGATCAACACTGTAGAAGGTGTGTAGAGAAGCCATTTATTCATCACACATGCAGTTATCATGCAAACAACAACAACAACAACGCGACATGTCCAGCTTTCTTGTTGTGGGTTCTGCCTGGATCTCGGTTCTGCCTGCAACAAAAAAAAGTCGCATTGCAAATTCTGAAAAAGGCCGCATCAAAATCGAACATAATCACAGAAAAACGATGCAGAGACATATAGATACATATATGCATAGATACATAGATGTATAGATATATAGATTCATATATATATATATATATATATATATATATATATATATATATATATATATATATATATATATATATATATATATATATATATATATGCATAGAGATATAGATCCATAGATACATATATACATGGATATATAGATACATATATACATAGATATATAGATACATATATACATGGATATATAGATACATATATACATGGATATATAGATACATATATGCATAGATATATAGATACATATATACATGGATATATAGATACATATATACATAGATATATAGATACATATATACATGGATATATAGATACATATATACATAAATATATAGATACATATATACATGGATATATAGATACATATATACATAAATATATAGATACATATATACATGGATATATAGATACATATATACATAGATATATAGATACATAAATACATAGATATATAGATACATATATGCATAGATATATAGATACATATATACATAGATATATAGATACATAAATACATAGATATATAGATACATATATGCATAGATATATAGATACATATATGCATAGATATATAGATACATATATGCATAGATATATAGATACATATATACATAGATATATAGATACATATATACATGGATATATAGATACATATATACATAGATATATAGATACATATATGCATAGATATATAGATACATATATACATAGATATATAGATACATATATACATGGATATATAGATACATATATACATGGATATATAGATACATATATACATGGATATATAGATACATATATACATAGATATATAGATACATATATGCATAGATATATAGATACATATATACATGGATATATAGATACATATATACATAGATATATAGATACATATATACATAGATATATAGATACATATATGCATAGATATATAGATACATATATACATGGATATATAGATACATATATACATAGATATATAGATACATATATACATAGATATATAGATACATATATACATAGATATATAGATACATATATGCATAGATATATAGATACATATATACATGGATATATAGATACATATATGCATAGATATATAGATACATATATACATGGATATATAGATACATATATACATAGATATATAGATACATATATACATAGATATATAGATACATATATACATAGATATATAGATACATATATACATGGATATATAGATACATATATACATAGATATATAGATACATATATACATAGATATATAGATACATATATACATGGATATATAGATACATATATACATATATGCATAGACAGGCTGCTGGATTTCACTGTAAAAATAAGAAGACAGTCAAAGTCTCCAGAAGAACCACATCTGGTTCTGCAAGATGCTCAGTACCACTTACAGCTCATATAGCGAGTGCGTACAGCATTCTGCATCTCGTGTCCCATTTTCAGGCAGCAGCCCGATTCATAAACGTCCCACAAATTCCGCGTTGTTTTTGTAAAGCGTGTTTTAAAACAAGAAAAACTGACATCTATAGCCCCCACCCCCCAAACACCCCTCCTCACCCCACCTCACATACATTGACGTTTCTAACATTTCCATTTTGACAGAAAACTCTGTCTTTTTTTTTCTTTTTTTTGTTCCGTTTTGTTTTTGTTTTTTTTTGGGACGTCTTTATCGGACTGATTTGACAGAACGTGGGTTTTCGGGAGAAAAAAAAAAAAACTTCCCCTATTCACGTCCCCTAATCAGCTTGTTAAAATGAGTGACGCCCAGCTCTCACTTCCCGCACTCTTCACTCTGCAGCATGTGCTAGTTTACAGGGAATTCGGGTTTAAGCAGCCGGCAAGTCACCGTGAATGACATGACCATTATTGCTCTAAAAAAAAAAGAAAAGTTTGGAGTGCAGAAGTGGCAGTCGCGAGAGAGTGGGAGCTTAATTATTCTCAGCTGGGAGCAGGAGCGCAGGTAAAAAAAGGAGGGAGGCAGGATGGAGGAGGTTGTCCCCTGCCTGTTCTCATTCACAATGGGTAGAGGCGTTGCTATTTTAAAACACGCTCTTCTAAAAAATCTCCTCATACTGTCATGTTGAAAATCCCAACACGCCTGTACCAGCCCCGGCCAATAAAGCGGCGGGAATGAGTAATGGGGTCAGGCGCGTGCCGATATCACGTCTTTGCATCGGCATATTTGACCTCGCCTGGTTCACGCTTGGTTACCGTTGCTATGTAAGCTTCGAGGGTGAATCCGCATCGAGTCCACCAACAGCCGTGCTGCTAAGCACGTGTAAATCTGGAGGCGTGCACTACTGTACACACAGGCGATTTTTAAATCATCCGAATGGCGCACCCATGGCGGAAAATCACCTTCGCGCTAGTAAGTCCTCGTGCCGCTTGTGGTTTGGCGCTTGTGGGCGTGGCCTGTGCAGCTCTTTAGTTTGTTAGTTGGAAAAACGGTGGTTTAGTAGCCGAATGCGTACAGCCATGCATCTCCCACTAGGATGTATGTCCAGCACTTTAGTTATTGATTACACGTTCGTTTTGTGAACAGATTTGCTAGCTTAGCAAAGCAAGCTAACCGTAATACAGTAGCTACGCACGCCCGCCGGAAAGCACCGGCGATCTCCAGCTACTTTCTTACGCTTTATTTTTCTTCGTAAAGTCCCTCTACACATTTAAGGTCATATAGGACAGGATAAGGACGTTGTGCGGACATCCTTCCTGACTCCGCCCACTCATTAACACCCAGTAAACACTACCGTAAACAGCTGTCCTCGTGAAGTCTTGCTGATCCTCAGGATTTTTTTTTTTCTGACCCGGTGTTTGTTTGTTTGTTTGTTTGTTGTTTTGCGTGTGTGTGTGTGTCAGTCAGGAATATGGATTCCCCGTGTAATCGCTCTGCCTGCTTGTGTCCGATCTCCGCTACATCGCCCGTGTCGATAATCACGAAACCGAATAATAGTCAGGATTGTTCCGGTCGATGCAGAAATCGCACGCATTGATCACCGTTATTACTGCAAGTTGGAAACAAATCAGGGGTTTTATTGCGGTTAATTGATCTGATTTTAGCGTCTGCAGTCTGACCGAGTGTCCGAGTGCTGCAATTGGAAATGCTTTGACTTTTGACATTATTATGGACAATAATGCACCTTAAACACACAAGTCCCCAATTTTCAGATTGTTCGTAGTTTGATTCGCAGAGTATTTCCCAAAACTTGGACCGTCCAATGTAAGGCTATTTAAGGCGTCACGTGACCCATTTAACTCAAAACAAACAGGATGGCGGACGACGTCGTGCCGCAGATGTTGTAGCTGCTGTCCAGTTTGATGGCGCCGTTAAAGGTCGACGTCGCTCCGTACAACCTTCAGATCGCGTCGCAGGGACGCAACGCCGACTCGCTAATTGCTATTCGGCGGCGGAGCACGAGGACAAGACGCCGGCCGAAGCTTCTTACGTTTTGACGCACGGAAAGGAAGGCATCTCCAGGAATTTCCTCGTTGTTGTTGTTGTTGTTGTTGGAATTTCGGCATGAAGAACCAAATGAGAAGAAATAAACCCCCGACTTGACTGATTAAGATGTGCAGAAATCGAATTCGAATCCAGTCTGGCTTTAAATCGGACTGGACAAAAAAAGTAGATTGGACTTCTCAAATCATATATACAAAAGAAATAATAATAAAACGGTATCTGATCCGTCTGAACGTTAGATGATTAGATTCGAGGTTTTACGCCCGCTGTCCACAATCCCAAATCTGTAATGAAAATCTTACACATTGTACACTTTGTTTAACTCTCAGCCATAATGTGTGTGTGTGTGTGTGTGTGTGTGTGTGTGTGTGTGTGTGTGTGTGTGTGTGGGTGTGTTCTGACACCAGCACCTCCTCACTGTTAACATGGGTGTCAGTCAAGCTGCTAACACCAAACACTGTTGTAAATTATAAACAAGCCTTAAGCACATAAACACACACGTATGTACAGAGGATGAGAGGATGAAGGAGAGAGAGAGAGAGAGAGAGAGAGAGAGAGAGAGACTCGGATCAGTGCACAAAGAGGTTAATTAAGTGTCTAATGCAGTGGCAGGGCAGCCGCTTGACACTCATCCTCCTTAACAGGTTTATGGGCGCGGCTGCGCTCTCCCGCTCTCCCGACAGCCTTCACGGAGCTCTCGTTAAAAAAATTCTTCTTCTTTTACGAATAAAAATATTGCACATGTCGTAAAAATGACTGTTTTATGAGAGGAATTACATTTTTTTTAATACATATATATATATATATATATATATATGTATATATATATAAAACCCCACCTCGTGGCGCGCTGTTATAGGAAAAGAATCCATTCCAGGATGTTAACGACCATGTGGTTGATTGTTTTCCTGGAACAGCACGGCACAGAGTGTTTCATTCGTTGCTTAGCAGCACGCTCCGCCCTCTGGTCCTCGCCGTGGTCTGCGTGGATTCGGTTAACACTATCGAATGATCGACAATATCGTAATCATAACCACGACCACAATTGACTACGTCTTTCACGTTCAGCGGTACTGAAACGCCTGCGGGGGGGGGGGGGTTTCTTTCAGGGAGGCGGAGCGTTACAGAGCCCGTGTTTTTGAACAGTCTTATAAAGAAGGACATTTTTTTTTTTCTCTTCTGCTGAATCACTCTCTGCTGATTTCCTCTCTCAGTGTGTATCCGACGCCGACGCCGGGGACCTTAATGTGATCGTTTTTGATGGGCGAAACGAGTGATGCACGGCATGACCTCATCATAAATGTTTCATACGCAGTGTGTATATATATATATATATGTATATGACGACGGGCCGCTGAATTATTAGACAAATACCGTGCAGCCGAGGTGGTAATGAATGCGGGCATGTGGAGAAGCGGAGGCTTGAGCTACTGATATGCAGTTATTAGAGCGAGAGAGAGAGAGAGAGAGAGAGAGAGAGAGATGTGTGATAAGCCAGTAAACAAGTATCAATATTTATTTACTTATTTGTTGTGTTTTCTGCAGTAATAAAAAAAATGATACACCCTATGAACAAGTATTTATTTTTTATATTATCAGCATAAAATAAAATAAAAAAACTGTGAACTCTCTCTCTCTCTCTCTCTCTCTCTCTCTCTCTCTCTCTCTCTCTCTCTCTCTCTCTCTCTCCTCTCTGTCTCTCTCTCTCCTCTCTCTCTCTCTCTCTCTCTCTCTCCAGTAACTGCATATCAATGGCTCAAGCCTCCGTTATGTCGTTAAATGATGGTTTGGAATTAGTGACGGAGGTTTGAGATGACCTGCGTAATAAATGAGTTCCCAACACACACAAGAGCATTTTAAGGACAAAACCCTGACGAATGTCTTGAACTAAAACATCTGAGCAACGTCTCGAGGTGCGTGAGGTATAAGCGGAATAACTGACTCCGGAACGTTTATTACTTTAATAATAATTAGAATTATTAGAAAATATCGCACACCCGAGGTGTAACTCCTGTATTACCACATTGGGGTGTGCATTATTTTCTAATAACTCAACGGACCGGAGTCAATTATTTTATATTTGTACAGTATCTCACAGAAGTAAGTACACCCGTCACATGTGTGTATATTTGATGTTTGGTGATGTTTGGTTATATTTGGTGATGAAACCAAGATAAACTTATTTGGTTCAGATGGTGTGAAGTGTGTGTGGCTGCATCCAGGTGAGGATTACAAAGACGAGTGTGTCTTGATTACAGTCAAGCATGGTGGTGGGAGTGTCATGGTCTGGGGCTGCATGAGTGCTGCCGGCACTGGGGAGCTACAGTTCATTGAGGGAACCATGAATGCCAACATGTACTGTGACATACAGAAGCAGAGCATGATCCCATCCCTTTGGAGACTGGGCCACAGGGCAGTATTCCAGGATGATAACGACCCCAAACACACCTCCAAGACGACCACTGCCTTGATAAAGAAGCTGAGGGTGAATAATGTTGTCCACACAAAATATTGACACTTTGGGCCCAATTTGGACATTTTCACTTAGGGGTGTACTCACTTTTGTTTCCAGCGGTTTAGACATTAATGTCTGTGTGTTGAGTTATTTTTTGGGGACAGTAAATTGACACCGTTACACAAGCTGTACACTCACTACTTTACATTGTAGCAAAGTGTCATTTCTTCAGTGTCGTCACATGAAAAGATATCACCAAATAATCAAATATTCACACAAATGTGATGGGGTGTACTTACTTTTGTGAGATGCTGTACATATATATATATATATATATATATATATATATATATATATATATACACATTACTGCAGGCACATGCACACAGATGCCTTTAAGAACAATGAAATGAAATGTGTCTACATTAAAAAAAAAAATACTATAAAGGGCAGTAATAAATGAAACAAAGTCAATATTTGATGTAAAAAAAAAAAGAGTAGTCTCAGGTAGAACGTGTGCAGGTTTATAATTAAGAGAGCTGTAAGTGTTACTGAGCGTCTAGCAGAACCAGACACGGTTCTTCCGGAGACCTTGACTGTCGCGCTCGTGTGTTATTTTCGCAGCGAAACCCAGCAGCCTTCATTGTGTTTGTTTCTTTCTTTTGGTCTCTTACATAATACGCTGCTTTCTTTAATGACATACAAACATTTCTGTGTAACAGTTCATTTTAATGTATGCATATATATATATATATACACACACACACACACACACACACACACACACGTACTGTCCAAACGTTTAAGGCACTCTTTTTTTTGTTGTAGTACAGACTTTGCTATAGATTTTATTTATTTTTATTCGATGACTTCTACATGACCGAGGCGGTTTTCGATTCCCGGACATTCGTTTCCCAGCACAAGATTCAACGTGACATAAAAACGTCGGTACCGAAAGCAGAATAGGAAGTGGTAAGGGAGACTTTTCAGACATAAAACACAACGAAGGCTGCTGGGTTTCGCTGCGAAAATTTGAAACGAGCGCGACAGTCAAGGTCTCCGGAAGAACCGCGCCTGGTTCTGCAAGACGCTCGGTAACACATACGGCTCTCTTCCTTATACACCCGCACTAACTGTACAGGAGACTGTTTACTGCTCCTTACGGTATTTTTGATAGTGTATTTTTAGAAGTGTGTGTATATATTGTAGTACATTTCTGACTAGGGTAAGAGTGAAAACTGCTTTCACAAGTACAACGTTATCCACAGAGTTCCTTCGGGAACCGTAAAAGCGTAAATATAGCACATTACTAGAACGTAGGTTTGGACGATAATATAATATAATATAATATAAAATCGATACCGCGATTTGTACGCTTGTCTGCGTCTATGTGTCTTATGTACGGAGTGTGTGAGCCAGGTTATAATAACTCACTGTAATTAAGCACTTAATGGGGGTTCACGTTTCTTTTCTATAGTTTATTACGTCTTCCTACCGTTTTCTGAGGTCGTAATGCGAGTTGAAAAGGTTTAGACTCCTGGCACGTCGGTCACGTGACTCTTTTTTAAAGTAACTAGAGGTGAAAGGTGGCTAAAATGGCTCACGTTACCTCGAAGAGAAGAGGCAGGACTTGGACAAAGTCGATAGAGTACACTGTGATCCTGATTTACTTTCGCCAAAACCTGCTAGTTCCAGTTAAAATGTACGGAAAGTTCTCAAATCTCATACACAACCCCCTGGAGAAACCCCGCTGCACTTATCGATTGTCTCACTCGTTTATTTATTTAAGAGCGCAGAAGCCGAGCGTTTCTGGAATCCTGGAGGAAAAAAAAAAAAAAAAAAAAACAACTTACTGAGAAGTAAAGTCGATAATCAGCTAGCTATTAACTTCGGCTAATGTTAGCAAGCTTTTGATTCGATGATCTTCGCAGTTAGCTAGCTAGCTAAAACCGCGGGGTAAACCTGCCTGTTTGTGGAGAGTGAAACGTTTGAATGTCGGTATGGCTCGAGAAACATTTTTGCTTTTAATAGACGTACTGTAAGTTCCCCTCTGGCTGAGATGTCTAACCTTCGTCTTATTAGCTAACCCTGGACAGCATTAGCTACAGTAGCATCTTGACCTGAAATAATGCGCTCATTACACAGTCGGGGTGGTCTTATCAGCACACACTCCCTTACTCGTTCCTCAAAATGGTATACGGTGTGACATCACAGGAAATGCTGAGACGGGGATTTGATGTCATCGAAGTAACTTTCGCTAATCTTAGCGGTTAGGAACGTTAGCTTCCGAGCGGCCCAGTCGTCCTGTAATAGATCGAGCTGGCTAACAGCGCTACGATTCAGCATGGCAGAGTATTAGCACAGACCAGATTATCAGTATTAATGAAAATTTATCTTTTTTTTTATTTATTTATTTGGAAATAAACACTGATGCAGTCAGTCCCTGAAGCACTCCTCACTGCCTTTGGCAGATGTTATACAGTGTGACGTCACATAAAAACGCAAGGATTTGTATTTTTCTTTTCTTTTTTTTTCTCCACATAGACCATCCATGACCTTCCTCTTGCTAATATGATTCTGCGGCTCACTCGGGTCCTGATCCTAATCCTTCCACTTCCTGTCTCCTGCTGACCGGGCCTGGTACATGGCAGATTGAGGACGTGGAGGCACTTTAGTGTGTGCTGTGATGAGTTTTGTCCCAGTGTGTATGTGTGTGTGTGTGTGTGTGTGTGTGTGTATGCTGTTATCAGAGTGTGTGTAATTGGGTTCCGTGCGGGAGATGGCACTAGGGCCTGTGCTGTCCGTGAAGATCTCGGGCCTCTCCATACCCTTCAGCCTGCGCTCCTGACGGCGAAAAGTGCCTTTGTTTTCTTATCTCACACACACACACACACACACACACACACACTCCTCTCGAAGCACGGCAGGAGTTAATCAACATGGACGAGGGCTTTCTCTATCTGACACACACTCCGTCTCCGTCTCACTCGCAGTTTCTTCATTTCTTTCCCCCTCCGTCTTTCTTCTATTGGCTCTCGCGTCTTTTCATTTTTTTTTTTTTTTTTTTGTTATTGTTGTTGTTTTTTGCAATAAATCTGATGTGTTTTGTTAATTTCGTGGATGGTAGGCACTCTTTTACAGTACAAAAATGCCTCAAAGGTCCGTTCAAACGGTGCCTAGTCGCACGGCGGCCATTTTGATTGTGATGTCCCGCCCGAGGTGACGAGAGGGCAGTTTAATAGTCGTGTTAAGAACAACATTAAGAGGACAGAGTTAGTGAATGACACAATGCTGAGGATCCAGTACACTTACCAGACCGTAGCTTGTTAGCTAGCTTATGTTACATCGCTAGCTAGCGATCACATAATAAACAGCCTACGTCAATAAGGATAACATTACTAAAAATGTCCGATCATAACATTTCATTACGGTATCAAAATAAGATCAAGTTTAAAGAGAGGTTACCGAGGAACCGTAAAGTGTAAACGCCTCTGTCCTGCAGACGTCGGAAAACGCACAGCTTTTACCTCCGACTCTTACAGCACTCGGATGTTTGTTTTTGTCTAGCTAGCATGCAGTAAATGTCAGAGATTTGAAAGAGACGTGCACGTAGCTTTGCTGCGATTGTCCCCTTCGAGTCGTGAGCTTCTTGTGGCGTCCCTCAGAGTTTAATCCTGAGCCCCGTACAGGTCAGTGACACAGATAATATGTATGAAGGGTTTGTCGTTGTTATCATTATTATTATTTATTGATTTTTAAAAAAACTTAGTTGTATCCAATTTGGACCCCTGCTAGGTCCTAGTTAGCGCCAAACTATTATTATACGATATTAGACGGGGAGGCTGAGACACGTGAATTACCGCAGATTTTCCTGCAGATTTGGTCCAAGATGTCATCACAACGCACGTTCATCCAAAGCGTCGTTCCTTCGATTCGAGTGCGTCGAACACGAGTACAGCTAAAAGGTCTCATTTACCAACTAACAGCACCTGCGGAAGACCGTGCGGACCAGTACTCTTTTTGTCACATCTTTGTCACATGAGTGGCAGGAGGGATCATGGGGAAGGGATTTTGATTGCACTGGATGATTGCAAAACCTCAGCGGACGAGTAAGCTTAATTTACAACCTTGTAGCGTAGAACCTTACCTTTATTAGGCTAGCATGAGCGAGCTATATGCAAACCCTTTAACGTCTGACAGATTGCAACGATTTCTGGGTGAAGTTCTGCTCCCATATCGACTCGATCCTTCGCCCTTCCAACGGGTCACCTATCACACTTCACTTAAGCTAATAGAGTAGCGGAGATTTCCCACGGGGAAATGACGAACGTTATTGAAAGCGCGGTGGGGGGCGGCGGTGGGGGTTCTACATCGCTCCCTCCATCCCTCTTCCCGTCAGCGTTCCCACCGTGGGCAGCACCGTTTCGACTCTGTACTTCATCAGCGTTTCAATTAATCGCATCACATGCACTGCAGGGAGCACACAGGCTCGGGCTCGTAGCAGAATACGAATACCAGCGTTACGTATTCCGAGTACAAAACACAAGAATCCGTATTCGGTCCAAGATACAATTTGAAGAGCGAGAATTCAGAATACTGTTCCTTTTTTTTTTTTTTTTTTTTTTTTAAACTTCTCTACTAACTAAAAAAAAAAAACAACTTTCATAGAAAACACAAAAAAGTGGGTGTGGTTATTATCATAACAGTCAATAAACCAGTATATTGACTGTTTTGATAATAACCACACCCACTTTTTTGGGGGGGTGGGGTTTGTTTCGTTCACAATAAAGAGCACAGGTAAGTGGCGACAGCTCAAATACACAACCATCTTCAGTTCAGTTCAGTGTTTGTTTGTTTTTTATGCTGAACGAGGGAGTTGGGCCAGTTCCGCATGTCAGGAGAGTGAGAAAAGAAAAAACAGACCCAAACAGCACGTATTAATTTAAATATGTGGTTTGTCTGAACGTGCCTCACGGTAACGTTTCAAAATGTTCGCGCACAAAACCCCTCTTTTGATATTTCCACTGTTCATTTATAAAAGAACCGAAGGAAACAATAGACGAGATTCGAGAGAGTTTCTCTCATGAACCCATTCGCAAATCAACGACCCCCTTGATTGAGAACTCCTGGCTTCATAACGCCCGGCTGTCGGAACCGACTGCACGGGAAATGAAATAAAAGTCCTCTCTGGTTTGCGTGTTGTCGTAACACGCGGTTCTGCCGCCGAGTTCGTGTCACTGCAGAGCGGTTGTATATTTACAGTCGCGTCCAAGTTTAGCTACAAAACGGGCTTCTGAGAGGCGTAGCGTATGAGAGCTGATCGTTCCTACCGACTGACTAGCTAATGCTAATTCGAAAGACTTCTCATTCTGTCCAGCCACACGTGAGTTTATGGAGATGCCGGTGACCCTGACCCTTTCTGCTCTCCGGACCTGCCTGCTCCATCCTGATACCCTACCTCTGGATGGAGCTCTCATCAACTGGAGGCTACAGACTGCAGATTGCTGAGGACGGTACCGCATGAAGTACCATGGTACCATGGTTTTGGACCTCAATTCCACATGGACGTTCTCGCTGTAGTGCTGGGACTACGGTTGGAGCGATGTCCTCGGGACTGCAATTACTACATGCGGTTTTGCACTCAGGTCTCCTTTAGTGAACAGTGGACTAGTTCAACAACTTCATATAACTTCATATAAACACCATAATGAACTTCCTTTTACGTTCACACTATCCGTCGTTACCCAGATGAGGACGGGTTCCCTTCTGAGTCCGGTTCCTCTCAAGGTTTCTTCCTCATTTCATCTCAGGGAGTTTTTTCCTCACCACCGTCTCACCCGTCTCGCTCAATAGGGATAAACTCACACACTTGAAATCTCTCTCCTGTGTTTATATATCTCTGTAAAGCTGCTTTGAGACGACGTCCGTTGTTAAAAGCGCTACACAAATCGAATTGAATTGCATGATTCTTACAAGTCTTCGGTTATTAATTTGTTATTAGACTCTGTAATTAATAGACAGTCTGTGATAATGTGGATAATGTTGTTGTGTTTTTTTTTTTAACTCAACCTAATTTATTGACTTGATATTTCCCATGGGTTAAAAAAAAAAAAAATCCACTTGCTGATTAATTATTTATCGTGCCACAGAGAGCGGAGGAAAGCGATGACGTTCTCTCCGGGTGGAAAAACTAAACCTCGCTCATCATCGCTGTATTATCCACAAATAGGCCCGAAATCCCACTCGATACGCGCCGCTAATCAATAACCGCACTGAGGAGAGAGCGATGGAGCATTAGCGGCTCGTTTCCTGCGCGCTTGTTTGTCTCGGCGCAGATATGAAACCCTCAGAGCCTTATTAGAACCCGTTTGACATTTCAGCCTTTAATGAACTCATTATCAGCGTATGTTAATGGCGGTGTGGCAGGATGTGGCTCTGCGGCATGATGGCCTGCCTGCATCCTGCGTCCTCGATGTCTTCTCTGCCTCCGTGTGTCTCGAACTGTGTGTATTGTGTGTGTGTGTGTGTGTGTGTGTGTGTACGTTCATGTCTGAGACCCTTGCTCTCTCCACCCTCAGGCTTTAATTACTGCGTTTGGATAATGAGTCAAATCCAATCAGCCTTCTCCTCTGCTCTTAATTAGTATGGAGCTTCCATCACGGAGACGCCCGTCTCGCCTCCTTCACACCGGCTGCCCCGGAGTCACACTCACGCCCTCGCCTCGCCTCCCCTTTCACTGCCACACTTCACACACACACACACACACACACACAGACACACACAATTAGAGAGAGGAGTGCATGTGGGTCAATATTGGTCAAAATCTGTATATTAAATTCACGTTCCACACAGACCACAGACAACCATCAAAGCAAAATATAGAATTTCAATTAAAATTACTGAGGGTTTATTTTGGCTGTTTAATTCTTGTGTAATATATATATATATATTTATTTATTTATTTATTTATTTTTAAATAGCGGGTCTTATTTTTGTATCCTTTAAATTTTAATGAAAAGATTTTTTGTAAAAATTTTGACATTATTAGTGAATATATATAAAAAAAACCCCAAGATGTCTTCTTATTGCGTTATTTCATTATTCATTTGTTTTGCCTTGCCTTTACTCCTGCACGTCAGACTTTGTTCGCTTACAATAAATAAATGAATAAATAAATACAGGAAATAAAATAGAAATAAACAAATAAATAAATAAAATTATTTTAGAAACAAACAAAGCTAGTTATTAAGAGTAGTGGTTATTTGGAGGTGTGGTTATCGAGGATTGGTTATCATGAGATGTAATTATCAGGAGGTGTGGTTATCAGGGGGTGTGGTTATCAAGAGGTGGGGTTATCAAGAGGTGGGATTTTCAGGAGGCATGGTTAACAGCAGGTGTGGTTATCAGTGGGTGTGGATATCAGGGGGTGTGGATATCAGGGGGTGTGGTTATCAAGAGGTGTGGTTTTCAGGAGGCATGGTTATTGGGGGTGTGGTTATCAAGAGGTGTGGCGATCAGGAGGCATAGTTAACAGCAGGTGTGGTTATCAGTGGGTGTGGATATCAGGGGGTGTGGATATCAGGAGGTGTGGTTATCAAGAGGTGTGGTTTTCAGGAGGCATGGTTATCGGGGGTGTGGTTATCAAGAGGTGTGGCGATCAGGAGGCATAGTTAAAAGCAATTGTGGTTATCAGTGGGTGTGGATATCAGGGGGTGTGGATATCAGGGGGTGTGGATATCAGGAGGTGTGGTTATCAAGAGGTGTGGTTTTCAGGAGGCATGGTTATCGGGGGTGTGGTTATCAAGAGGTGTGGCGATCAGGAGGCATAGTTAAAAGCAGGTGTGGTTATCAGTGGGTGTGGATATCAGGGGGTGTGGATATCAGGGGGTGTGGTTATCAAGAGGTGTGGATTTCAGGAGGCATAGTTAACAGGAGGTGTGGTCATCAGGGGTGTGGTTATCAAGAGGTGTGGCTATCAGGCATAGTTAACAGGAGGTGTGGTTATCAGGAGGTGTGGCTATCAAGAGGTGTGGTTATCAGGAGCATGGCTATCAGTTAATAGTTGGAGTGATGGACCATCCCATAATAACATTAAATATTCATTAACCTTTTATCTTAATTCAGGGTTTTAATCACACCAAAAAATATTCGGTGTTTTTCCTCAAAATAGATTTTGCGTGTGGATTATTCAGCGTCTGTGCTGTAGATAACGTGTGTGTGTGTGTGTGTGAGAGAGAGAGAGAGAGAGAGAGAGAGAAGCTTCTGTCAGTTTCTCGCACCACTCAGCTAATCCAGTGGTGATGGAGGAGAAAGCGACAGCGGCCTGCGGGGCCCCGAACGCTGATAAAGATGAAGCCTGATAAAGAAAAAGACACTGGAGGACAGAGATTAGCCAGAGACGCTCGCGAGCTGGACGCAGAAGACTCTGGGGAAATAACGGTGGCCTGGGTGGACGGGTCTATCGAGTCTGCGCACGTGTGTGTGTGTGTGTAAACAAAAACCGATCTGTAAGCACATTTAGTATGGGCAGGTGTGTGTGTGTGTGTGTGTGTGCATAAGTAAGCAAGAACGGGGCTGTAAGCACATTTAGCATGTGCGTCTGGGCAGGTGTGTGTGTGTTTATCTGTGTGTGTGTGTGTGTGCATTTTAATCCTAATCCTAATATCCACATCGCTTGAAACGTACAGGTATAAATGCAATTTTGCAACAATACACGTGGGACAAGTGTTGCTCCGCAGGTATCGTGTTCCTACAGTGATGCAAACAAAGTTTTGAACGAATACTATACGGCCAAAAGTTTGAGGACGCCTGCCCATCACAACCATATGTGCTTGTAGGACATCTCATTCCAGATTTATTTCTCCCTTTATCCTGTTAGAATGCGCTCCACTCTTTCTCTGGGAAGATGTTCCTCTAGATTTTAGGGCGTGGCTTGTGGGGATTCGTGTTCGTTCAGCTACGAGAGCGTTAGCGAGGTTGAGGTCGGGCGCTGATGTCGATGTAAGGAGACTCCAGTTCCGGTTCATCCCAAAGGTGTTCAGTTGGGTTGCGGTCAGGGCTCGGTGTAGGACACTCGAGATCTTCTACCTTCTTCCAAACTTCACACACACCGCGTCTTCATGGATCTCGCTTTGTGCTGATGCTGGAACAGGTTTGTTCCTCTCAGTTCCTGTGAAGGGAAATTAGAGCATTCAAAGTGTGGTCTTCCAGCGTTGTTTGGAATGGATGGAAGAACCAACCGAGATACATCAAACGCCATTTCAAGCCAACTTTAGGCACAAAAGAAGTCTGACTGCATAGTGTCAGACAGGAGACAGCAACCAATTGGGGGCGAGAGAGAGCATGAGCGAGTAAACAAATAGGAGTGAGTGTGAATGATGGATGGAAGAACCAACCGAGATACATCAAACGTCATCTCAAGGCAACTTTAGGCACAAAAGGAGTCTGACTGCATAGTGTCAGACAGGAGA
This sequence comes from Ameiurus melas, assembly GCA_012411365.1. Lineage (NCBI taxonomy): Eukaryota > Metazoa > Chordata > Actinopteri > Siluriformes > Ictaluridae > Ameiurus > Ameiurus melas. Next base: position 6,885,064 of record CM022774.1, read on the forward strand.
CACCAACCAATTGGGAGCGAGAGAGAGCATGAGCGAGTAAACAAATAGGAGTGAGTGTGAATGAGCGCTGATGGAACTTTCTCTTTTTTTTTTCTTGCTGATCAGTTCATGCAGTTACCTGTATTTGTTCTTGGTCTTGGTGGGAAGCTGACGGATGAAAGATGATCCTTGCCGTGGAGTTTGTATTGAAGCCGTTTGCGCTGGAGAACGCGCGATAGACGACTAGTCACAGTAGGTGTTTGTTTGTGTTTATGTATTTCGAACCTGGTTATATGGGATGAGAATGAGTCACACGGCGTATCTTCTTACTCACGGTGTGTATATTTAATGCTCTGTGTTTTGACTGGTGTGATAACACTATCCATCTCTTGCCCAACATGTGTGACTGGTTACAGAACAAAATACACCGATTGGAAACTAAAATACGCAGCGAATACAGACCAAGTACTACAAACGCACATCGAAGTGTGTGTGTGTGTGTGTGTGTGTGTGTGTGTGTGTGGAGAGATAGAGAGCGAGACAGAGCGATTGTAAGTTCTTGTGCATGTGTAAACTGCATGGGTGTGATTTTCAATACTTGAATGTGTATATGTGTGTGTGTCTGTGTGTGTGTGTGTGTGTGTGTGTGTGTGTGTGTGTGTGTGTGTGTGAGAGATTGCGCTCCTGCAGTGAGGCTGTGTGGGCTCAGTGTAATAGTCTAATCACTAGCCAGAGGTGTGGATCTGTGTGTTCGCTCCATAGGAGAGATGAGAAAACATGGCTGCACACTGACAGGTGCTAATCCCGCTGTGTGTGTTTGTGTGTTTGTGTGTGTGGTGTGTGTGTGTGTGTGTGTGTGTGTGTGTGTGTGAATGCATGTAAATTCACAACAATTAAACTTATATCCTTCCACAGATGCATCTGGAATCAACATGTGAAATTTTGTGTTTGGTTAGAGTGGTCTTTGGGGGTTGGGGGGAGGGGTTTTTATCAACTGAGGTTCAGTCGGTTCTTGGGGCAGTAAGTGCGGTAAGATTATTTGCAGTGGATTATTTGAGTTGGGAACTGTGACTGTGGTCCAACTGGTTAAAGTGGCATTGGGGGCAGGACGTTTGAGTTTGAATGGTTACAGTGACACTAGGTGGGAACTGTGGTCCAGATGTTTCTAGTGGAATTAAGGGGTAAAAAGTGGGTCTGATTTGTTACAGGGGTATTGGGGGCAGTATCTGAAGTGTAGTTGGTTACGGTGGCATTGGCTTTGAATGGTTACACTGACACTGGGACAGCAACACCGGTCCAATTTGTTGCAGGGGCACTAGGTGCAGGAAGTGGAGTCTTGCTGGTTACAGAGGCGCTGGGGGCAGGAAGTTAGATTTGATTGGTTAAAGCATTGGGGACAGGATCTGTAGCCCAATTGGTTAAAGTGGCATTGGGGACAAAAATATTGTCCGTTGTGGTCCAATGTTATTGGTACAGGAACTGTATACCTTTTGTCCCACTGGTCGCAATGTTCGTCTGGTTCCAGGAACTGGTTCCAGGAGTTTCTGAGTCTTATTCGTTACATTGGGATTGGGATCAGGAACTATTGTCTCATGTGGTCCACTGGTTAAAGTGGTTTTGGGGGCAGGAACTACGTAACAGCAGTCTGATTGGTCACAGTATCAGTGGGGGGTGGAAAGTGCAGTATGAATGGTTACAGGGGTATTGCAGGTGAGAACTCTAGATTGCTTGCAGGTGTACTGTTGTAAAATTGCAGATTGGTTGTAGTGGTATTAGGGCAGCCCTGGGGGTAGGATCTATGGTCCAAGTGATCTCAGCAGCATTGGGGTCTACAGCAGTGGCCCAATAATTTCCGATGAGATTGGGAGCAGCAACAATTGTACAGTTGTGTAGTGGGCAGGAACAACAAAACTACAGTCTGATTGGTCACACTGTCATTGGGGACGGGACCTGCGGTCAGACTTGGGGTTGGGAAGTGAAATTCAGTTGGTTACAGTGGCGCTAGTTGATGAAATTGATGTTTTGGAGAGAAAAAAAATGCTCTTGAACCAAATGTTGAATAAGGAGTGCGTGTGTGTGTGTGTGTGTGTGTGTGTGAATTGTGAGGGTTGTGAGGAGTTGCATTGTTGACTTAAAGGATGTTGGCAGATATGAGCAGCAGTATCATGTCTATAACTCATGAAAAAATAAGGTCTTGTGGGAAAAGTTGTAGAGAAAAGAGTTTGTAAACAAAACGAGAACTTTTCAGTGCAGTCATGTGTTGACGTGACTCTGTAGCGAGCGTAAGGCTCAGCGCCAAGTTCTCAGCAGCAGCACGTCTCTGTGTGGCGTGTGATTCAGTCTCTGTCACACACATGCTCCCTCCCTCCTTGGCTTTCTTCTTCCTCCAGCACTCGGTAAGTGATTTTCCTGTGCTGCTGGCTGAGGCTTTTGCAGGGGGAAGAGGATTTAATGTAGCATGGAGGCAGGCAGCTGGGGGAATCATGGGAGCATGTGTGAGAGAGCGGCAGGACGAGCGCCTAGCATTTGAAGTTGGAAAGGAAGCTGAAGAATCCTGCGCAGCTCAGGGGGTGAAGGACTTGTCCTTGACCATGATGTTGAAAAATGACCCCTCGTATGTGTCATTTTACCTTGATATTACTTTTGTGCTATTTATTTTTTTTCATCATTTACTTAGAAGTGCTAGATATAGAAAATGTAAAGTGACTCATTTTAAATACCCGATTTGTAGTACCACATAGTGGCGACAAAGATTTCATGTATTTACGCATATTAAATAAGGTATTTATTGTTTATTCGATCACAATCCTACCGGTTAAACATGTAACGAAACCACAAAATGTTCATTAGTTTAGTAGTCGCACGATGCAGGTGTATTTGCATCCAGGGCAGATTTTGGGGTTCCTTGGTTTACAGTGGCAGCTGGGATGGTTACAGTGGCATCCGGGGCAGGAAGTATGGTCCAATTGGTTACAGGGACATTGGAGGTGGGAACTGTGATCCAATTCAATTGGTTACAGGGACACTGGGGCAGGAACTGTAGTCCAGTTGGGTACAAGGACATTGGCGGTGAGAACTGTGGCCCAATTGGTCACAGGGGCATCAGGAGCAGGAACTGTGGTCCAGTTGGTGACAGTCGTATTGGAGACTGGAACTGTGGCCCAATTGGTCACAGGGGCATCAGGAGCAGGAACTGTGGTCCAGTTGGTGACAGTCGTATTGGAGACTGGAACTGTGGCCCAATTGGTTGCAGGGGCATCAGGAGCAGGAACTGTGGTCCAGTTGGTGACAGTCGTATTGGAGACTGGAACTGTGGCCCAATTGGTTGCAGGGGCATCGGGAGCAGGGACCGTGGTCCAGTTGGCGACAGTCGTATTGGAGACTGGAACTGTGGTCCAATTGGTTGCAGGGGCATCGGGAGCAGGGACCGTGGTCCAGTTGGCGACAGTGGTATTGGCGACGGGAACTGTGGCCCAATTGGTTGGAGGGGCATTGGGAGCAGGAATTGTGCTCCAGTTGGTTACAGGGGTGCTGGGGACAGGAACTGTGGTCCATCTGGTTAGAATGGTATTGGCGCAGGCAATGTGGTCCAATTGGTTGCTGTCGGTAAAGAATGTTTAGTCATTTAGTAGTTGAAGGATGTTGGGCTTAAACTACTAAACGGATGAATCTCAGCACCACAGAGGTCTCACCTCACTGGCGTTGATACACTCCACCGGATAGCATCAGTCTTTCTAACGCATGCCAAGTCTGTATGTTTGCCATGGATGTTTTTTTCTTTTTTTTTTTTGCAACTTACTGCCGTCTTTGTGCTCTGATGCTTTTGTGAAGCTCTCATCCCTGCCCTCGTGTCTTTCAGTGCGTCATGAAGCTCAGCAGGTTCACGGTGCGCTACCCTCAACCACAATGTACAGCTTGAACAAAGTCAGCACCACGGACAGATACACGCACTCTCTCCTTCCTTTTGTCCACCAGTCAGTACAGTCGGCCGGCGGCCATTTTGTGCCATTTTGCGAGGCCGTGTTTGAAAGCCGAGGCTTTCTGAAAGCTCTCATGTGCAGATAGAGCACAGCACTCGGCACCTCTCTAAGGCCCACTCAGCCGAGCGCAGCGATTAACCCAGCCGCACCTCTTCCCATGGCACACAGCTCGCTGCTTCTGTTCCTTCTGGCTAGCACTCTCACTTTTTGTCTCGCTCTGTCTCACTTGTTCTCTTTTCATTTTCTCTGTCTCTCTCTCGTACTCTGTGCTCTTTTGATCTCTCCTTCTGCTGCTTTCTCTCTCTCTCTCTCTCTTCCTTATCTCTCAGAATTGTTCTGCTAACACCGCTAACGACTGTGTCCTTCCATCGTCTTTCCTCTTCTCTCCTCACTTTCCTCTCTGGCCCGAGTTCCTCTTGTTGTCCTTACTGTCTCATGTTCTCCGACAACGTTGCTCTTTGTTCATATAATGTGTGGTATTATACATTGTCTGATTGAAGACTTACCCTAGTCTAGGCTTTCTGTTCAATCCTTCTGGTAGTCCTTTGTTCCTTTGTCGTAGGTTTGTCGACAGCTATTTAGCTTTCTCTGCTGGCATTATCAAACAAAGTCAGGTCAACACGACTGCGGAGGAACGCGAAACTGCAGAGCAACCCCTCGACGAGTCGATTCTAACAGCGCCGCTCCTAATTATTCCCATTTTTACTCCATCGACAGCAAATCCATGCGTAAATGCAGCTATCAGCCCTCCACCTTCATTTGGACTGTAATGTTTTAATTTGGCTAGCCAGTTTATTGACCTATTTACACAAACATGACAACTGTCTGGACGTAAAACGTGTAAGTGCATAATTCAGGGTTGGCTAATGGCTAAGCTACTCTCATGCACTCAATCAGCAATGTATCTCAGCCGTCCAGATGTTCCAGCCAGTGGAAATGTTCAGCATATGATCATGAGCTTCCACTGTCACTCGGTAATTACTCCATAGGAAAAATGAGTTTCGTTTCCATGTCTGGCCAAAAACAATGAGTTCCGAGATTAACCCCAGCGCGCGAATAATGATTCTCTGACCGACCGACCTCACAGACATACAATATAATCGTCAATCCTTGTGTAAATAGAGTTAGTTAGTTAGTTACAGTAACATTTCTAAAGCGCTTTTCTAGACACTCAAAGCATTTTACATAATAATGAGAGGGGGGAGGGGGATCTCCGCGACCACCACGAATGTGTCGCATCCACCTGGATGATGCGACGGCAGCCATAGTGCGCCAGAACGCCCACCACACACCAGCTATTAGTGGAGAGGAGAAGAGAGTGACGTAGCCAATTCAGAGATGGGGATTAAAATAGAAGCATGTGTAGGAATAGATCGCTAGCTAATCGGCTAATTAGCAGCTTGTATAAATCAACACGCTCAGGGCTGCTACACAAGCATGACATCTGGCTGTATGAAGCTCAGTCGACAACATCACGCTTTGTTTCATTCCCTGCTGTCTCTCTGTGGTTACACTCGTACATTCGCAATACATTCTTGTTAATACATATGTTAGAGTTCCTGTTTTGTTTTTTTTCCCCCCGCTTCTATCGCGTTTTTCTTTGGCTTGGACGTAGTGAGTTATCGAGTCTCGTAGTATCCTACAGTTCTCCTGCTTCACTCTTTATGTACACGTTTCTCGTCTCTTGCACGGCTTGCTGCTCTGTTCTTCCGTCCTGAATAAAGCACGTTGATGACTCTTTTTTTCGTCTTTTCTCTCCGTACCTCTCTCTCAAAGGGGGTGGGAGGGGGCGGAGACAGAACCAGGAAGTGACAACAAATCAAAACGTCACGGTAAACGTCTGAACCGAGCGTGTCGTTCTGGGAAACGTGCTGTGCACTGAGGGGATTCGTGACGTCCACCGTAAAGCATTTTTACTGCAAAATGTCAAACGGGTATTTCAACACATTTGTATTTCATCGCTTCGTCTCAGTCGAGACACCGTGGCTACGGAAAAATCCATCCCCCTCCCCCATTGCGAAAGGATGTAGTGTAGTATTTATCACAGATCCTTCTATGTGAAAGCTTGATCTCACTGCTACAAGATAGAGAGATCGACATCGTAGGTGCTAACGTTTACAATTCAGCTATTACCGTTTGTGGTGTTTGAAAGCTAAAGCGGCGGTCAGACCAAACTCGAATAAATAAAGGTCTCACAACGGAAAAGCAGATTCACCGAAGGGGAAAGGACGTGGCACGTGAACGAGACGTATATCGCTTCTGCATATCTGTTAGCATATCTGTTGTGAAATTTAGTTTTTCTTTGTTGGTTTGGTAGTTTTTTTTTTCTCTACCTGCTTGACCTTTTTTTTTTTTTTTTATCTAAGCAGCGTCGCCTTCCTGTAAATGTTCAAACGATAGAGACAACAGGGTGGCTTTTGTGTTGGAGAGGAACAAGCTGTTTCCCTGTTTCCTGTCCGCACAGCACGCGCTCCTCTCCTAACCCGGCCGTAATGTCAGCATGCGACTGTCTCTAATTTCCCTCGTTCTTACTTTCTCTTTTCTGTTTCCCTTCTCTCTGCAGCCTTAAGCCGTTCCATGATGCCTTTCGGCTTGATGAGGAGGGAGCTGGCGTGCGAGGGTTACCCCATCGAGCTGCGCTGCCCGGGCAGCGACGTCATCATGATCGAGACGGCCAACTACGGACGCACCGACGACAAGATCTGTGACGCCGACCCTTTCCAGATGGAGAACGTGCAGTGCTACCTGCCTGACGCCTTCAAGATCATGTCACTGAGGTACACAGAAGTGTGTGTATGCGTCTGTGTGCGCGTGTCGGAGAACACCGGGTCAGGGCAAACCAGGAACCGTGTTTCAAGAGCCGACCCACTCTACCGCTTACACAGCGATTACGCAACAAAGACATGCAAAGCGAGATGATAGACAATATCATGCATCTGAGATACCTTCAGGGTGCTTTCATACCTACCTTGTTTGGTGAGGGTGTATTCATTTTTCTTTTCTCATGTGTCAGTTATCTTGTCAGTTCCTTCTTATTAGCCAGCTCTCCATGTCAGACAACATCTTCCAAGTCTAAGCATGTGCTTCTTCTGAGGCACGTCAGTCTCGATTCGCCCTGTTCTGCTTACATGAGCTCACAGATGCCCCAGATTGGTTAGTGTCTCTCCGATTGAAAGGAGATCGAGTAATCCCATTCCACTGGTCTTTTCATGACCTGGTCGTGGATCACTCGGGGTAAGTCGATGGGTACATTTACATTTCTGAGCGTTTAGGAGACTCCCTTATCCCGAGCGACGTACCGTGCATGTCCGTCAGTGGTGGAATGAACTTCCGACCTCAATCCGTCGGCAAATCCGTCCAAAGTCACGTCGGCAAACCTCGCGAAATCACGTCAGTGCTGTTCGGAGGCCCTGCGCCAAAACGGCGTGAGCGCGACTTTCCGCTTATCACCACGCCGAAGTTTATTCTCGACACGTCTTTGAAACTCCGGGAACATGTCGTGGAAGCTGTCGCTACCCGAGCCACGCCTCCCGCCCGAATCTGTGCCGTTTCCGACGCTACGAGCACGGGGAACGACGCACGAGTGACAGGACACGGGTTTTTGTGCGGATGCCAGAAATAAAGGTCTCGTCTCCCTCCCCGCAGAACGTGCAATCATTCCCCAGCGCACGTGGATCGATGCGTTTATTACGCTGAGCCATTTCATTGACTTAAATAAGGAATATACAGTATGAGTGTGAAAAAAATAATAATAACAGCTCTATGAGCCAAGTGTGTGCAGAAACGTTCGGAAATTGTTATTGACCCTAAATTATTAGTATCGACTGGTTTTTTTTTTTTGTGTGTGTTTTTATTTATTTATTTATTTATTTATTTATTTTTAAATAAATGGCTCTTAAGCAACCCTATAAGTGCTGGGAGAATTATTCGAGCAATCTAGCGCTAGTAGAGTAATATTAGAGCTATTATGTTCACTATTATGTTCAGCTGTTACGTTCACTATTCGATATTTTCCTCAGACGTGTTGGTACTCTAGATTGTTAATTAAAAAAAAAAAAAAAAAACGGACTCAAGTACACTTTAATTACATTTGGCCTCATGCGGAAACCAAACGTTCACGAGTTCTGCCAATTCAAGGGCTGTTGTGTCAGTCTGTGAGCGCAAAAAAAGGTTGATTTGGCCGTATAAACGTTATATTATACGTAAATACTATTTGAAGTGTCGCATGCATAGCTACTGGAGAGAGAAAGAAGGCTTGGGGCCCGCATGTTTTGATGGGGTGTCCTGACATGTCAAACTAAAGTCCAGACCTCCCTCAAAAGCAACGCTAATAGGCAACGCTAAACCAACGGGACCCTCCGTAAAGCTAGTACGCGTTTCAAAAAGAAGAGCACTTGCACGTCTGGGATCAGAAAAAGAAACAGAAAACAAGTAAGCAGGACTGTGGTAAGTGCTAGAAATATGCTAATAATGAAATAACTAAGCAATAGGACAATCGGGTGTAGGCTAAGATGTGAAGTAGCGTAATGCTAGCCTAGCGTCACTGTAGGACGCGCGCAGCTAGCATGGAGTTGGTGTCTAGCGAGCGTTTTTGGTCAAATTCGCCGTTGTCGCTCAAAATGACCTCGAGTATAAAAGGCAACGTTTTACCGCCCTGTTGTCGTTCAAGCCTGCGCCATGTGACGATGGTTTGGACG
>CM022774.1:6898719-6911219 GCA_012411365.1 Ameiurus melas
CTGTCGCTATTGCTATCTCTCCATTTCTCTGTGCCTCTATTGCAGTTATGATTTATGTGAATATAGTGAATATATATATATATATATATAGATATTGTGCTTGGAAGTTGTAAAGTATAATAGTGATGCTATCTTCTGATGTCTTTACCTCTCCGCTTTGGTTTAAGGTGTGATAATGATGAGGAGGAGGAGGAGAAGAGGGTGATGATGATACAGGAGGGTAAGGGAGGGGGGAAGTAGGAGGACGATGATGAGGAGGGGGATAGTATGGCCAGAGAACAGGTTGATAATGGAAACATCACTTTTCTTCTCGTGTGAATATGAGCCGCAGTGACTTTCCTGAAAGTGCCACGTCTTGTCAAGTCGGCTGATTGAAAATGACATTTTTATAGATGAGATCTTTGCGCGAGTTACGCCGCAGCTTGCCCCTTCCCCAAAGATAACAACTTCAGATGTGCAGCTGTTTAGACCTAATGACGCGTTGGAACACAAGCTTACACATTTTGATTGAATCAATAATTCATTTTAAATGATTTTTTTTTCAGACGTGCAAGCATCCATCATTATCCATCCATCCATCCATCCTTTCGGATTCCACTGAGCATCAACAGTACCGTGTCTGTGTCAGTGCCGAGCTGAGAACAGTCCAGCACCTGAACATCAGGTTCTTTTGATACTTAAGTGGTTCTTATGTTCCTGATGGTGTTCCTCTCTGATAAGAAGCCACTCTGCTTCAGGGTTGAAGGTTTTCCCAGAGAGACAAGAAATTTCCCCATGATTATTTTATTATATCTGAATGCTTTAAAGAGCGACACATTGTACTTTTTATCCATTTATAGGTATGATTATAGGTGTGTGGAGTTTGTATGTTCTCCCCGTGCTGCGGGGGTTTCCTCTGGGTACTCCGGTTTCCTCCCCCAGTCCAAAGACATGCATGGTAGGCTGATTGGCGTGTCTAAATTGTCCATAGTATGTGATTGTGCCCTGCGATGGCCTGGCACCCTGTCCAGGGTGTACCCTGCCTTGTGCCCGATGCCTCCTGGGATAGTCTCCAGGTTCCCCGCGACCCTGAAGAAGGAATAAGCGGTTGAGGATGGATGGATAATTACATCTTTACATTACATTAGGAATTGATTGGTGTGTGTGATTGTCTGAGAGTGAGAATTTATTTTTAACACCAAATTGTTGAGGCCCCCTGTGCGCCCAATGGCGGCCCCCACTTCGAAAACCACTGTTGTAGAACATCTGCCAAACGAGGTATAGTCAGTCACTTCCTCACCAACCGGTATTTTTGCCTCTCTTGACCTTAATAATAACAACAACAACAACAAAGAAAAACGCAGCTCGTCACGTTACCAAGAAACTCCTCTGAAGACAGTTTACAAAGTGCTGACACTGGAGCCTCTTTCCATAAATGTTCAATAAACATCTCCTTACTTAGTGGTTAGCATGTTTGCTTCGTACCTCTGGGGCCGAGGGCTGGATTTCCACCTCTGCGTGGAAAAAGTTTGGGTGGAGTTTGCATGTTCTCCCAATGCTTCAGGGGTTTCCTCCGGGTTTCCACCCACAGTCCAAAGACATGAGTTGTAGGCTGATTAGCATTTCCCAGTTGTCCATATGGTGTGAATGGGTGTGTGTGTGCGATTGTGCCCTGCGATGGGTTGGCACCCCATCCAGGGTAACCACCCCCTCGTGCCCAGAGTCTCCTAGGATAGGCTCCCTGTGACCCTGTGTAGGATCATCGGTACAGAAGATGGATAGATGGATAGATGGATGGATGGATGGATGGATGGATGGATGGATGGATCAATCGATGGACTGATCCACGATATGACTGAACAGCACATTTTGTCTGTTCTCGCCGATTCCTGTTGCTGAGCATGGGATCTTTTAACTTTAATGGTAGAATGTGCTCTAGTGCCTGAGACAGTACATGAAAAAAAAGAATGGCTGTTGGTTTATTTTCAAGAAGCACACAGTGTCATGGTTAATGAAGTTGAGTGGCCCATATGGTGGGAAGGACAGCATGTACTCAGTCAATTTGAGTGCAAGGGTGGCAAATTTCATTTTCTCCTGCAAGACAACGCTTTTCATACAGCAGAGATAATGAAGGATCGCCTTGTGTTTATATGTATTTATTTATTTGAATATATATTACCGTTAATGGTGTCTTGAGGCAGGCTGTCAGCGTCTTGTCCCAGGATGGGCTTGGAATGGTACTGTGTGTGTCACTGAATATCATACTACTAAGGAAGTCAGGACCAATTGGGCAGCTTTGCTCAGATCAGTATCACATTGATGTCGATGGGTCGCCATCATTGTACCGGAAGTGATTTTTTACAAGGTTACTTGTGAAACTTATGAATGCATCCCTTTAAGAACTTGTTCTCTTTCGACCCAACGACTATAAGTTCTATCTAAAAGTTTTGCTCATATGCTTAAGAACTATTTTCAGCTACCAGACACCGAAAGGACACAAGAAGCTGCCTTACAATATTCCTGAGAAATCAATAATGGACAGCGTGTTCCTGTATGTGATATATCGCTTTCCTGTAAGGTCCTTCGGTATGACTGTTGGTTTGATTTCCCTTGACCAAGAGAAGACATTTAATCACATTAACCACAAAGTATCTTTGTAATGTAATCAAAACTTGCACTGGTATCAGATCTGTTTCTATTTAAAGTTGTAAGGCATAGTTGTATGTTAGTATCTTGTGTATGATCAAAGGCAGGACGTGGGTTGAGCAAGGCGATTTCGGTTTCAAGCGATACCAGGCAAGGAACTCCTTTCAAGTCAGCTGTACAGTTCTCTTCAGCCTGACGGTTTTCCTCCTCCTAACTCACCTGATGCAACTCATTAGCTATTTGACACGGGCCCTTTGGCAGCCCCTCCAGGAATTTAGCGATTTTGCAGTCGTAGAAGTTAGCGCGACATGTAGCAAATTCCGCGACATTCGGAGGAGCTTGCAATTGTTCAGAATTACCGCAGATTTGGGCTGAGACACGTCACGTGACGTCATCTCAACGCGCGTTCAGCAAAAGCCCTCTTCTGATATGGCTTAGTGGTTTGCCTAGCACCGGCCTGGGTTGGCACCCCGTCCAGGATGGACCGAGATTTGGGATAGGTTCCAGGCTCCCCCGTGATCCTGTGTAGGATAAGTGCTATGGGAAATAGATGGATGAGGTCCTTAAGAAGACATCTTCTGCCAAAAGACACTTGGACAAAAAGGAGGTTTAGGGACATTTTAAGTAACATTTCCATGGTCACCCGGGAATCCGCTGAGGGATCACACAGGGTCAACAGTGTTGGCGCTCATTCTTTCTTTTTTCCCCCAATGTCCATCATAATATATTATTGGCCAATTCCCACCCGCCAGCCAGCTCTCCTCCATCATAATGAGTCTTTATTAATCACATATACATATGCACAGTGAAATTCTTTTCTTCACGTACCCCAGCATGTTAGGAGGTTGGGGTCAGAGCACATGGTCAGCCATGATACAGCGCCCCTGGAGCAAAGAGGGTTAAGGGCCCAACAGTGGTAGCTTGTCAGTACTGGGGCTCGAACCCTCGACCTTCCACCAAGCCACCACTGCCCCACTGTATCATACAACAACTACCAACTTGGGAGGATGAAAGCAAACATGTGCTTTCCTCCAAAACACATGGAGTTAACCAATCACATATTGTCAAACCCAAAGGGGAGTAACATACTTGGAGGAGAGTGTTATCTCACACGAGACACGATTTTGCTCTCTTAGACTACGAATGAACACAAAGGGCTGTAGCATTGTCAGGATTCGAACTCACAATCTCCAGACCTTTAGGGGAATGCTTTTCGGTTGCACCACTCGGTAGCAAGTGTTGGCTTTCTTTTGGGATGTATATTTTTTTAAATTAGGAGAGTGTCATCGAGACCGTCATTGAGGCATTTTGGTTAACTTGGTTACCGCTACCCTGGGGCATAGAGTCTCTGTACTACAACTGGTGCAGAAAGTACAGAGAATGTTGATGTTTTGTTTTGTTTTTTATTTCAGTCTGGTCAACAGTTCCTTCAATCAGCTATCCTATACCTGTACAGGAAGTGAATGTCAGAGCCTGGGGCATCACAGGTCTCTAGGTTGCCTGGATCCTGCCAGCACACTTTTAAGTAAGCCAAGTGGAATGGGACACAATAAATACCCATTTCTCATGAAATTTCAGCAGGGTACACTCAGTGCCGGAAGCGTGTAAGCTGTTTTCAATCTCACGGATGTCGGACACGTCTGCTGGGACGTGGCTGTAGGGGGTAGCCATTGTTTTGTAATCAAAAGTCGTGTGAGAGAGAGCTAGGCTTTCTTGAAGGACCTGTCTGCTACTCTTCAACAGGGAGGTTACAGTGATTTCTTTTGTTTACGCCGAGGCCCCGACTCGCTCGGATACCAAATAACTCATTTGGTATATTTGTGCACGCAAGCGGATAGAAATGCACGCACGCAACGCGGTCATGTCGCGGATGATTTACAAAGAATAACCGTGCGATTTCGGTCATGATTAATGTAGAGGACTGACACAATGTGTAAAGGAGGTTTTCGCAGCTGCCAGGTATGAACATGCACGAAACCGATACTATTTAATACTACAATATCATGTCATTTTATTTTTAAACATTTCGACCATTTTGAGGCCCTGAGACCTAGTCTTGACAAACCCTGTCGTTTTAAAAATGGTGCCGTTTTTGTTTGCAACTTGCAGCGGCAGACTTCCGCAAATGTAATACCTGCTGTTCGGCGGTATTAATTGATACACTCAATCTCTGCTCCTGAAATGTCTTTCAGGCTGCAGTCAATCACAGTGAGAGTGTTAAATGAATCTACTTGCATTGACTCCAACCTGCGTTTCACACTTTTAGGTGGAACCGCGACAAATTGCATATTCATTAAAGGTAAACACGTGTTGTTTGGCTCGTGCGAAAGACGTAGCCTGCTGTAGGCCCCGTTAATAAATCAGCTCTCAAGGTTTACTGCAGGGTTTGTTTGTTTTTTTTCTTTTTGCACATACACACCTTTAGTAGATCAGAGTGTGCCTGTTATTGTCGCCGTGGAGGAGTGGAACGAGGACGTGACGTGTTTTTTTTTTTTTTTTGTCCTTTACCGTGGGCCGTTCAGAAAGCAAGCCCACTATGCAATCTGTGAGAAGGTGTGGTGTGCCGTGCGAATCTTTTGGCTGGAGTTCCATAAGCCAGGTGGTCCGAGTCTTTTGGCACAGACGCCTTTCCCAAAGGCTGTTGGCAGACCCCTGAACAAGTGTCCGATTGATAAACAGACAGCTGACTTCTAGTGGAGGAATGCGCATGGGACAATAGGCAGAAACACATCAAAAACACCTTGATCCTGTCCTTTTTGTTCTAAGAGCGAGCCCTTATCTGTCACACCTTCGCACAATCCACATGAGTGGACTAAATAGGTTTCTCCTTTGAGCTTTTCATCTTTTGGCGAAAAATACTCAGCAAGGCTGCCACTATTCTTTGGCATCTCCGCTCCAATGTGTTTCTGGGCTTTTTGTTGTTGTTGTTGTTGTTGTTGATGTTCTGGTTGTTTTTGTTTCTTATCACGTCCAACAGTCCATCCATCTGTCCGTTTGTCCGAGCGTCAAGAGATGAACTGATACGATTCAAACAGGGTCAAGGTCACAGCAAGGTCAAATGTTTGAAGTATATTTTCAAGGGTATTTCAGAAGAACTAGACTTGCTGGCGGTGGAGGAATCCTCGTTGCGATTGACGTGTTTTGGTCTAAACATATAAATCACATAAAATCACCAGTCCCTTCTCTTACATTGTTCACTAGTTCCTAGACTTTCTGTCTATTCGAGATCGTGCACATAAGTTCCCAAAAATTGGGGGTGGGTGTGGGGGGGGGGGTTGTCGGATGATTGGGACGTCCGGGTCTGAGGCCTAGTTCACAGTAACACAAGTAATCCTGAAAAAGGATCATTTGGGCCATAATCACATTTCTAGTCCATTTCCCAAACGTTTTCCTTCCACATTGATTTGTTTTGACAACGTAAATCATGCGACTGAATTTTTCAGGGAATGTAATTTAGTTTCATGTTTGTAAATATGTTATCTTGGTTATTAACCCCATAAAGTGACGTTGTAATTTAAATACATCTCTCTCTCTCTCTCTCTCTCTCTCTCTCTCTCGTTCTCTCATTCTCTGTCATTCTCTCACTCTGTCTGCCTCTTTCAATTTCTAGCATTCTCTCTCTCTCTCTCTGCATCTCTCTCACTCTCTCTCTCTCTCTCTCTGCATCTCTCTCCTTCTCTCTCTCTATCATTGTCTCTCTGTGTTTCTCTCTCTCTCTCATTCTCTTGCTGTCATTCTCTCACTCTGTCTGTCTCTTTCTATCATTCTCTCGATCATTCTCTCTCTCTGCGTCTCTCATTCTCTCTTTCTCTGTCATTCTCTCACTCTTTCTCTCTTTCTATAATTCTCTCTTAGTCTCTCTCTCAGCGTCTCTCTCTCTCTGTCATTCTCTCATTCTGTCTGTCTCTTTCTTTTATTCTGTTTCTCATTCTCTCTCTCTCTATCATACTCTCTCTCATTCTCTTTCATCCTCTCAATCTGTATGTCTCTGTCTATCATTCTCTCTCATTCTCTCTCTCTATTATACTCTCTCTCATTCTCTCTCTCTCTCTGTCTGTCATTCTCTCTCTCTCTCTGTCATTCTCTCATTCTCTCCCTCTCTGTCATTCTCTCATTCTCTCTCTCTCTCTCTCTCTCTCTCTCTGTCATTCTCTCTCTCTGTCATTCTCTTATTCTGTCTGTCTTTTTTTCATTCTGTTTCTCACTCTCTCTCTCTATCATACTCTCTCTCATTCTCTCTCATCCTCTCACTCTGTATGTCTCCTCCTATCATTCTCTCTCTATTATACTCTCTCTCTTTCTCTCTCTATAATTCTCTCTTTGTCTCTCTCATTCTCTCTCTCTCTCTCTCTCTCTCTCTCTCTCTCTCTGTGTGTGTGTCTGTCCGTCTGCCGGTCAAGTCAAGGTCAAAACATTGGTAATTGGCATGACAAATATTAACATTTGAATTTGCCAAAGCTTGGGTACAGACAAATTAGAAATGAACTACAGAAACAAATAAGTAGAAACAAATGTACACACATGTAACAATGCAGGCAAACAGAAACACCAGTTACAAGGATCACAGAACTCTGAAAAGTAAAAAGAAGAAGAAAAAAAAAAGAATGAAAATTACCCATACACATACATACATGTATGTAAAAGTGCTGGGCATATGCAATGACTTGCCCAGTTTTTTTTTTATTTTTTTTTATTTTTTTTTATAAATGCAGTAAAAAAAAGAAACATCTCTTTTTCAGGAGACTGTATTTGAAAGATAATTGTGTAAAATCCACATCAGCTTTACAGATCTTTATCGGAAAGGGTTTACACGAGGTTTTTCACGATCATTGCACATGCACCTGTGGAACAGTCCTTCAGACACGGACAGTGTACAGGCGGGAGGCGATTACGGTCACAGGTACAATAAGTTCGGACACTAAAGAGACCTTTCTACTGACTCTGAAAAACACCAGAAGAAAGATGTCTAGGGTTCTACTCACCTGCGTGAACATGCCATAGACCTGCTGCAAGGAGACATGAGGACTGCAGACGTGTCCAGAGCAATACACTGCGATGTCTGTAATGTAAGACGCCTGAGACGGTGCTACAGGGAGACGGGAAGGACAGCTGATCGTCCTCGCAGTGGAAAATCACATGTGTGTCCCCTCAGACGTGATGGAGAACCTGCCTCGGTGGAAGACTGGAGGAACATCTCACAGCAAGAACTGACCAAGAACTGTCTGGTGACAGCAAGAACTGTCTGGTGCAGTCCATGAGGATGAGATGCACTGTAGTACTTAAAGCAGCTGGAGAACACCAGATACTGACTGTTACTATTAATATTGACCCCCCCCCCTTTTGTTCAGGGACTCATTATTCCATTTCTGCTCCTCAAACGTCTGATACAGGAGTTACCCCTCGGGTGTGCGTTCTTTTCTAATAACCGACGTCAATTATTCCGCTTATACCACAGTTCACACACCTGGAGACGTTGCTCGGATGTTGTTGTTTTTTTCAAGACATTCGTCAGGGTTTTGTCCTTAAAACGCTCTCGAGCGTGTGTGACTAATTTATTACGCAGGTCATCTCAAGCCTCCGTCACTAATTCCAAACCGTCATTTTAGCGATAGTAACCGAGCAGTTATTGGAGAGAGAGAGAGAGAGAGACAGCCAGAGAGAGAGAGAGACAGTTCACAGTTTTTCCTGTTTCAAATGGAACAAATAAATAAATAAATATTTATTATTTACGCCTACCTGTTCATAGGGTTTTTCGTGTTTTATTACTGCAGAAAATACAACAAATAAGTAAATAAATATTGATACTTGTTCACCGGCTTATCACACATTCTCTCTCTCTCTCTCTCTCTCTCTCTCTCTCTCTCTCTCTCTCTCTCTAATATCTGCATATCAGTAGCTCAAGTCCCCGCTTCTCCTCGTGGCCGCATTCATTACCACCTCGGCAGCACGTTATTTGTCTAATAATTCAGCGGCCCCTCGTCAATTGTTCCGCACTTATTTCTGGAAAATTGACATTTTCTGTCGTTTTGTCTGTTGTTCGCGGTGTGCGCAGGTGAACAGAAGGCTAACTCTTCCATTATTTCAGTTAACCCGGCGTAGTGATATGGAACTGTAATGCGGTCAAAACCTGACTGGAACTACTTTAGCCATGCATCTACTGAAAAATAATTGCACGCCTCAGAACTCCTGTCAGCCAATCAGAATCGAGAATTCAACAGCACTGTCGTGTAGATATATATATATATAATATTGCAGGTGTGTGTGTGTGTGTTTGTGCGTGTGCACGTCACTCTCTCATTCTCTCTCTGTCTGTCTGTCTCTCTTTCATTCTCTCTCTGTCTGTCTCTTTCTCTTTGTGTCTCTCATTCTCTACCTTTATCATCTCTCTCTCTATGTCCCTCTCTCTCTCTCTCTCTCTCTCTCTCTCTCTCTATATTTGTCTCTGTTTGTGTCTCTCTCATTCTCTCTCATTGTCATTCGGTCCCTCTATCTATCATTCTTCCTCTCTCTCTCTCTCTCTCTCTCTCTCTCTCTCTCTCTATCCCTCATTCTCGTTCTCTCTGTGTGTCCTTCTCTCGCTCTTTCTTCAATTTTTTTCAAATTCTTTTTTCAGTTCAATATACTTTATTAACATGATTGTATACATGTACAGAATTCACAAAGCATTACAGGAATGAGAACTGCTGTTAATAATAATAATAATAATAATTCTTGCTCTTCTTCTCTCTCTCTCTCTCTCTCTCTCTCTCTCTCTCTCTGTGTCCATCGTTCAGGTGTAATAACCGTACGCAGTGTGTGGTGGTCGCTGGGTCAGACGTGTTTCCCGATCCTTGTCCGGGAACTTACAAGTACCTGGAAATTCAGTACGAGTGTGTGCCATACAGTGAGTACAGTCAATATGCACGCACGCACACACACACACACACACACACACACACACAAACACACTCACACATCATTCCCACCCCTCACCAACAACCCACACCCCCCCCGTCCCCTCCCATATCTTACCCAGACCTCACCTAACCCCTGAGGAAGTACCATTCACTCACCCACACACACACACACACACACACACACTCTCTTACACACTTGCACACGCTCACAAGTGCACTCGCTCACTCTGACGCACTCGCACTCAAACACACACTCAGACAGACGGACGGACACTTTCTTCTCTTCTGCTCTCTCTCTCTCTCTGCCTCACGCTCGCACACACTTACACACATACATACACACACACACACACACACGCACACACACACACACACGCACACACACACACACTCACACACTCACACACTCTCACATGCACTCACACCACTAAACCCTTTTTCTCCATCAACAGTGCGATGCTCCAGAAACTGAGGGGAGATTTTCACATTGGCGGGATGCTCCAACACACACACACACACACACACACACACACACAGTTTGATATACTCAAGAAAGAAGTCATCAGCATTCTGATTTACAGATTTTGTTAGCCGGCTAGCTAGCCTGAGCTAACCTGACTGGATTCCTGAGACATATCTTTACGTCATATTCATAAATGTTCATAATCTACTCGGTTAACACACACTAGCTACTTAACATTACTAAACCTCGCCGGGTTTCTCAGAGGACTTTAAGTACATACTGATTAAGAGTCAGCAATCTGCAATCATATGATTTATGTTAACGAGCAGCGAGTGTTACCAGTGATGACTATTAGCATTTCTACATATATAACTCAAATCTCCTCAGAAATCCTGTCAGGTTAGGTTATGTTAACGAGCAGCGAGCGTTATCGGTGATGACTATTAGCATTTCTACATATATAACTCAAATCTCCTCAGAAATCCTGTCAGGTTAGGTTATGTTAATGGGCAGCGAGTGTTATCGGTGATGACTATTAGCATTTCTACATATATAACTCAAATCTCCTCAGAAATCCTGTCAGGTTAGGTTATGTTAACGAGCAGCGAGCGTTATCGGTGATGACTATTAGCATTTCTACATATATAACTCAAATCTCCTCAGAAATCCTGTCAGGTTAGGTTATGTTAACGAGCAGCGAGCGTTATCGGTGATGACTATTAGCATTTCTACATATATAACTCAAATCTCCTCAGAAATCCTGTCAGGTTAGGTTATGTTAATGGCCAGCGAGTGTTATCGGTGATGACTATTAGCATTTCTACATATATAACTCAAATCTCCTCAGAAATCCTGTCAGGTTAGGTTATGTTAATGGCCAGCGAGTGTTATGACTATTAAAAGTTCTACACACCAGAGGCCATTAAAAAAAATATTCTCAGTGACCTAAAATGGCGTTTTCGAATGGACAAAATGACGAAAAAGATTATTACATTTATAGAAACATCCGTATACACACACATGTAAACACACACACACACACACATATTGTGGGGCGTGGCTAATGTGAAAGTCTCCTGTCAGGCAGTCTCCCTTCCCCCTCATGTGTTCAGTGTTCCCAGTGTGCAGGTGGGGATGTGGGCGGGGCTTGGGAGGTCAGTATTGACAAAGGATTATGGGATATTAACCATTTTCTACAAAAACCTGGGTCAGTTTCTCTGCTTTTTTCCTCAGGAGACGAAGAAGAGATGAGCGCGAAGACTTGCTCTAGTAAAAAAAAAAAACATTTAAAACCCCAAAACTTTCTCTCTTTTTTATTCATTCTTTTTTTTTTTTAAATTCCCTTCTCTTTTCATCAGTATCTCCCGTTCTTTCACTTCGTGTCTTTGAGCTCACCTTGCTTTCTTCTTCTTCTTCCTGTAAATCCTGCGAGTTCCGCTCTCTGTCGTTTGCGTTGCCCTTCCCTCCTTTTTCATTCGCTTGTCCCGCGATCCATTTAATGAGTTTCCCTTCGTCTGTCCGTCTCTCCTTCGCTCTCCTCCTTCGCTTCCTCCTCCTCCTGCTCTCCATCCCGTCTTTGTCACGCTTTCATCCTGTCTCCTGCTGTCTCCTGTAGCTCTTTCGTTCCCTTCCTTCTGTCTCTTGCAGGTATTTGGGACGCGTCCAGAATGGTTTCTGTTTCAGGAAAAAAAAAAGTTTTTATGTTTCTCTCTCTCTCTCTCTCTCTCTCTCTCACACACACACAAATTTAATCGAAAAAACTGTCTTTTACAGAACTTTTTATGACAACCCTCTGCCTGGCGGTCTAAAGCTGTGTGCACACACACACACACACACACACACACACACACACACTGCACAGCTAATACAGTCAGAGAGGTTCACAATCACATCCTCTCTCACTTTCTGTCCGCTTTTAGCCGCTCGTATTTCCACTCAGCTTTTCTTTCTCTGCCACACACTTGGAAGAAGCGTTCGCGTCGGAGAGCGTAAACTTAACGTAAACGTAAACGCCGCACGCACCGTACGTTTGGAAAGCACCGCATCGGATGAGCCAGTTTGCCTCGCCGCTTCGTTTCGCTCATCACCAGCCCGGGTATTTTATCCCCCCGCCGCTCAGCCGTACCCGGGAAGCGTGTGTCTGAATGGAGGTGCGAGCTGGTGTGATTACCTTGCTGCTGAACTTGCGTTTTTTGTTTTGTTTTGTTTTGCTGGTTTTTTTTTTGTTTCAAACTTTGTTTGTGGCATTATAGCAGAGGAGAAGGACCCGATTCGGCGGTGATGAAAAGTTCTCCCTGTCTGAAGTGACAAAGAAGGAGCCAATTACCGGAATCCTCCGTCAGTCTCTACTCCCCGAGGGACGGCCGATGCTATCCTTCTCCGGGCACCACGTGCTCCAGCCTAGCGTGGAGCAATAAATAGAAACCAACCTCAATTAGATTCAGACGTCCACGCCGCTTCTATCCAAAAACCAGGAACGTGAAAGACGCCCTAATTGTTTTAATTAACGGTGGAGG
>CM022774.1:6926219-6938719 GCA_012411365.1 Ameiurus melas
CTTTTTCCCCCCACTGTAAGTAAATAAATAAATATATATATGTTGAAATGTTGCATACAGCTGTTTATATATATATATAAACTGCTGTATGCAACATTTCAACATATAAAACCTGAAAATATAACATTATATGAATAATGAGCTCATGATTATAATTCAGCATTCTATCTCTCTCCCTCTCTCTCCCCCTCTCTCTCCCTCCCTCTCTCCCCCTCTCCCCCCTCCCTCTCTCCCCCTCTCTCTCCCTCCCTCTCTCCCCCTCTCTCTCCCTCCCTCTCTCCCTCTCTCTCTCTTTCCTGTTTCTCTCTCTCATTTTATTTTCTCTATGTCTGTCTCTCTCTGTCTGTCTCTCTCTTTTTCTTTTCCCTCTGTCGCTCACTCAGCCCATCTTTCTCTCTGTGTGCATTTCTCTTTTTTCTTTCTCTCTCTTTTTTCTTTTTCCTTTCTTTTTCCTCTCTTCCCCTGTGTATGTGTGTGTCTCTCTTTCTTTCTGTATTTCTGTGTTGTTGTTGTGTCTTTCTCTCTCTCTCTCTGTCTCTCCCTCTCTCTCTCTCTCTCTCCCTTTCTCCCCCCTCTCTCTCTCTCTCTCTCTCTCTCTCTCTCATTGCCTGAAGGTGAAACATTGTGTGTGTGTTTTTTTTAAACCAGGTCGCGTTAAAAAATAGCACAGAGTCCTCAGAGCTTCATCAGGATCTCATATACATAACCACGTAGAGAGAGAGAGAGAGAGAGAGAGAGAGAGAATACTGTGTGTGTGTGTGTGTTATTTTTAGAGAGCCGCACTAAAGAAATGATGGAATAAATATAGCACAACTATAATGTAAAGTGTGATTATTGTTTATGTTGATGGCCTCTGAATGAGTGAGTCTAGACGATAATCACACGCTTTCACCAGCGTCTCTCTCTCTCTCTCTCTCTCTCTCTCTCTCTCTCCGTCTCTCTCTCATCACCATGGATAAGGGGGCGTGGCTTACACGATTGACAAGCCGTCAGAATCCATTACTGTGCTTGTCTATCTGACACAAACGGCTGTTAACACTCGGCGAGAGAAAAATAAACAGATGGCGATAAAGCTCTGTGTGACGTTCAGTCTGCGATTATAAAAAGTCCTGGATGAGTGTTTACGAGTAAAGTGACTCAGGAGTGACTCGATGTCGGCCTGTAACCTCGACTCGGCTGTGATTCGGACAGAGCCAGTGAAACCTACCTGAATTACCGACAAGCTGCTCGTATTTAAAAAGTGATGATTCATTAAATCTAATTAAAGAGTGACTCATGAATCATATAGACCAGAAGCTTTCCTCTTATCAGATTATCAAGCTCTTACAAAGACCGTGATCGGATTATTGCCAGAATTAGATTGTTTGTTTGTTTGTTTTTTGCACGTATCGATTATTTTGTATGTTTAAACACACCCTCCATTAGAAAGATTATGCTCCTGTGTAGAGCAGATATTAACAGAGAGATTTTAATCAACCAAAAAGAAAAAAAACAAAAAAAAACTTCAGACGATTTGGATCAGTGCGTCAATTTAAAGGATTGATAGGACTCGAGGCAGCAATCATAAATTAGATTTTTATTGGAAAAAGGACCATATCGTATCAGATTCAGTGGTATCGTCAATATCGAATCGTTATCTTAGGAGTCGAATCGTATCAGATTCAGTGGTATCGTCAATATCGAATCGTTATCTTAGGAGTCGAATCGTATCAGATTCAGTGGTATCGTCAATATCGAATCGTTATCTTAGGAGTCGAATCGTATCAGATTCAGTGGTATCATAAGAAACTGAATCGTTACCTTAGGAATCGAATCGTATCAGATTCAGTGGTATCATAAGAAACTGAATCGTTACCTCAGGAATCGAATCGTATCAGATTAAGTGGTATAATAGAAAACTGAATCGTTACCTGAGGAATCGAATTGTATCAGATTCAGCGGTATCATAGGAAACTGAATCGTTACCTTAGGAATCGAATTGTATCAGATTCAGCGGTATCATAGGAAACTGAATCGTTACCTTAGGAATCGAATCGTATCAGATTCAGTGGTATCATAGAAAACTGAATCGTTACCTCAGGAATCGAATCGTATCAGATTCAGTGGTATCATAGAAAACTGAATCGTTACCTCAGGAATCGAATCGTATCAGATTCAGTGGTATCATAGAAAACTGAATCGTTACCTCAGGAATCGAATCGTATCAGATTAAGTGGTATCATAGGAAACTGAATCGTTACCTAAGGAATCGAATCGTATCAGATTAAGTGGTATCATAGGAAACTGAATCGTTACCTAAGGAATCGAATCGTATCAGATTCAGTGGTATCATAGAAAACTGAATCGTTACCTCAGGAATCGAATCGTATCAGATTCAGTGGTATCATAGAAAACTGAATCGTTACCTCAGGAATCGAATCGTATCAGATTAAGTGGTATCATAGGAAACTGAATCGTTACCTTAGGAATCGAATCGTATCAGATTCAGTGGTATCATAGAAAACTGAATCGTTACCTTAGGAATCGAATTGTATCAGATTCAGCGGTATCATAGGAAACTGAATCGTTACCTTAGGAATCGAATCGTATCAGATTCAGTGGTATCATAGAAAACTGAATCGTTACCTCAGGAATCGAATCGTATCAGATTCAGTGGTATCATAGAAAACTCAATCGTTACCTTCGGAATCGAATCGTATCAGATTCAGTGGTATCATAGAAAACTCAATCGTTACCTTAGGAATCGAATTGTATCAGATTCAGCGGTATCATAGGAAACTGAATCGTTACCTTAGGAATCGAATCGTATCAGATTCAGTGGTATCATAGAAAACTGAATCGTTACCTTAGGAATCGAATTGTATCAGATTCAGCGGTATCATAGGAAACTGAATCGTTACCTTAGGAATCGAATCGTATTAGATTCAGTGGTATCATAGAAAACTGAATCGTTACCTCAGGAATCGAATCGTATCAGATTCAGTGGTATCATAGAAAACTGAATCGTTACCTCAGGAATCGAATCGTATCAGATTAAGTGGTATCATAGGAAACTGAATCGTTACCTTAGGAATCGAATCGTATCAGATTCAGTGGTATCATAGAAAACTGAATCGTACTTCCTCAGGAATCGAATCGGATTGTGATTCAGTGGTATCATAAGAAACTCAATCGTTACCTTAGGAATCGAATCGTATCAGATTCAGTGGTATCATAGAAAACTGAATCGTTACCTCAGGAATCGAATCGTATCAGATTCAGTGGTATCATAGAAAACTGAATCGTTACCTTAGGAATCGAATCGTATCAGATTCAGTGGTATCATAAGAAACTGAATCGTTACCTCAGGAATCGAATCGTATCAGATTCAGTGGTTTCATAGAAAACTGAATCGTTACCTCAGGAATCGAATCGTATCAGATTCAGTGGTATCATAGAAAACTGAATCGTTACCTCAGGAATCGAATCGTATCAGATTCAGTGGTATCATAGAAAACTGAATCGTTACCTCAGGAATCGAATCGTATCAGATTAAGTGGTATCATGAGAAACTGAATCGTTACCTTAGGAATCGAATCGTATCAGATTCAGTGGTATCATAGAAAACTGAATCGTTACCTCAGGAATCGAATCGTATCAGATTCAGTGGTATCATAGAAAACTGAATCGTTACCTTAGGAATCGAATCGTATCAGATTCAGTGGTATCATAAGAAACTCAATCGTTACCTTAGGAATCGAATCGTATCAGATTCAGTGGTATCATAAGAAACTCAATCGTTACCTTAGGAATCGAATCGTATCAGATTCAGTGGTATCATAGAAAACTGAATCGTTACCTCAGGAATCGAATCGTATCAGATTCAGTGGTATCATAGAAAACGGAATCGTTACCTTAGGAATCGAATCGTATCAGATTCAGTGGTATCATAAGAAACTGAATCGTTACCTTAGGAATCGAATCGTATCAGATTCAGTGGTATCATAGAAAACTGAATCGTTACCTCAGGAATCGAATCGTATCAGATTCAGTGGTATCATAAGAAACTGAATCGTTACCTTAGGAATCGAATCGTATCAGATTCAGTGGTATCATAGAAAACTGAATCGTTACCTCAGGAATCGAATCGTATCAGATTCAGTGGTATCATAGAAAACTGAATCGTTACCTTAGGAATCGAATCGTATCAGATTAAGTGGTATCATAGGAAACTGAATCGTTACCTTAGGAATCGAATCGTATCAGATTCAGTGGTATCATAGAAAACTGAATCGTTACATCAGGAATCGAATCGTATCAGATTCAGTGGTATCATAGAAAACTGAATCGTTACCTCAGGAATCGAATCGTATCAGATTCAGTGGTATCATAGAAAACTGAATCGTTACCTTAGGAATCGAATCGTATCAGATTCAATGGTATCATAAGAAACTGAATCGTTACCTTAAGAATCGAAATCGTAGCGCAGTATCGCGTGGAAGCCTGAAGTTTACGCCCCTTTTAAACATGGCGTAAGCAAGTCCCGCCCTTCGATGAATAAAGATGAGCAGGGGAAAGTGTTGACTCTTTAAATGGCAGGAGAAAGTGCAGTAGTTTATTTACTGAAATCGTACTGAACAAAATACAGTCACGGTGTCACAGTGTAGTGCGCTAACAAGAATCCCTTCACTTCTGATGTTTATCCTACATCAGTGTGAGCCTGTCATCCATCTACAGCTGCACACACACACACACACACACACACACTCCTCCTCTTCGTCCACATACTCGGGGTGACACACATTGACATCACGGTCTCCACGGGGCACGTGCAGCATCACACGCCAGTCACGTGCGTCTCTCGCTCTCTCGCTCTCTTTCTATTTCACACACACACACACACACACACACACACACACATACCAGATGCACAGTCAAATGTGATGGAAAGACAACCTGTCACTCACTGTCACACTATCTGTCTCTCACTTTCTCTCTCTCACACACACACACACACACACACCACACACACACACCTCTCTATCTCTCTGCCTCACTTCTGTTCTCTCACTGTTTTATTTCTTTTTGTTTATAAATAATAATCAATACATCAGAAGGAGGAAAAGATAGAGAAAACCCCCCCCCCAACCATCCGAAACATTTACACTCAACAAGACCGCGATTCCGATTGATAGATTTTTAAAAAGAGCAAAAGATCAACTCGGGAAGTCTGTGAGGGATTAGAAAGTTTTATAAGCATTGAATTATTTTAATTAAGAATATCATTTAAAAAAAAAATATTTTCTCTTAACTTTATCTAATTTAAGCATTTGGTTGAACTCATCTTAGGCAGAGAGAGGGAGAGAGAGAAGTTTCACGTTTGCTCCTATCTATCTATCTATCTATCTATCTATCTATCTATCTATCTATCTATCTATCTATCTATCTATCTATCTATCTATCTATCTGTCTGTCTATCTGTCTATCTATCTATCTATCTATCTATCTATCTATCTATCTATCTATCTATCTATCTATCTATCTATCTATCTATCTATCTATCTATCTATCTGTCTGTCTATCTATCTATCTATCTATCTATCTATCTATCTATCTATCTATCTATCTATCTATCTATCTATCTATCTATCTATCTATCTATCTATTTATCTGTCTATCTGTCTGTCTGTCTGTCTGGCTGACTGTCTGTCTGTCCCTTTTTTCCATTTATAGCTGTGGCGGAGCTTTACACCTCTCCTTTTCCAGCCTTCTCTCCCTCACAGGGCCCGGAGCGGGCGAAGATGGACATGAGGGCGGCGGGACTGATGGAGGGAGAGAGGGAGGGAGGGAGGGAGGGAGAGGGGATGATGATGGGGGAGGAGCGGGGAGGAGGAGAGGAGGGGGGGGGGTGAGTGTGGGAAGCCGTCGGTGTGTAAAGAAACGAAGGAAGACGGAGCAGGACGGGGTTATTGAAACAGAGTTAAAAGCAGTCGAGGCCATTCTCCCTCCTCATTTTTCACCTGAGTCATCCTTTCTCTAAAGAGTCAACAGCACACACACACACACACACACACACACACACACACACACACACACACACACACACACACGCACACACTCTTTTACACTCTCACACATACACACTTATACATACACACACAAAATAACATGATTTGTAGACAAGAGAGAAAGGACAAGCTTTTATTGAATCTCAATTTTCTCTTTTTCCTGCACCTGTTTCTTCTTTTTTCTTTCGATCTTCTCTCTCTCTGTGCTCTCTCTCTCTCTCTCTCTCTCTCTCTCTCTCTGTAATTCTGTCTCTCTTTCTATCTGTCTCTTTTGTTCTGTCTGTATCTCTCTCTCTCTTTCTCCTTTTTTTCTGATGCTTGAATAGAAGTGGATCAAAAAGGTAAAGACCACAATGAACATAAAATCCACAGATCCCCCTCTCCTCTCCTCTCCTCTCCTCTCATTCCCCTCTCCTCTCCTCTCCTAACCCAGCACCTTGTGTAGTGGTCATGTTCGATGTTCGCTTCCTTGCCCCTACCTTTTCCTTCTTCCTCTTCTTTCTTTCTTTCTTTCTTTCTTTCTTTCTTTCTTTCTTTCTTTCTTTCTTTCTTTCTTTCTTTCTTTCTTTCTCTTTCTTTCCTTCTTTCTTTTCTCTGTCTCTTCTCCTGGTCCCAAATATCGCTCTGGTGCTCCCGCAGCCTGTGAGCTCCTCGAGGCTTTCCCATTTCTCATTCTAGGGTCCAATAGCGTGCTCTCCAGTGCCTCCAGTACGGATGTGGACTCATCGGCGGCCTCTTACCCCGTAACCCTCTGCGATATCGCCGAGGGACCATTCCGAGTGGACGGGTTCACTGGCGGCAGAGAGCAGGGACGTGGAGCGGGTTCGCGAGGCAGGAAACGGGTGCACGTGTGTGAACTCAAGGCGGGTTTTTATGAAGGGCAAATGCAGCGATCGTAAATCGGGTGCGACTCGAAAGCCTGGACGATACATCACGGCAAATAAATCAACCGCGATGAGCGTCCACGGTGAGGCAAAGAAACAGCGTAGACACACGAAGCAAGGACGAACACAGAACAGGTGAACACAGTAGGGCAGCAAACCAAATGCTCTCGTCTCCGTGGGGACCACGAGACGACCAACGGGACCGGACGTCGAGTCTACCGTCGTTAATTCGACTCGATTCATGTAATCATCATTCATTTATCTTGATCATATTGACAGCGACTAACTGGGGAGGGGGACCTCTGAGACGTGCCTAGTCGGAGACACGTGAAGCCAGTCAACCACGTCTTCTCAAACCGCTCCATCGCAGGGCAGGACAGACAACACTACACTACACTACAGCAGTCGGAGGGAAGCGCCATGCACCCCGCTTCCACATGATTGGCTGCTGTCGCTGTGATTGACAGGGGAGAGATCGAGTATGCCCCTCCCACCCAGAGAGCACGGCCGGTTTTGCTCTCTCGGACTCCCCTGGCATTGTCAACACTTTTCTGTCTCGAGTTTCGTAACCGAACACGTACATTCCCTCATGTCCTTCTTTGCTAAGAAGTAAAGACGCTCGCCAGGCGCGAACATCATCTTTTACGTGTGATGCAAGGACAGACCATACCAGCTCGAAGCTCGACGTTTTGCCGCGATGTGCTACGTTATCATACACTCGCTTGTTTCCCTTAGTCTGCGTTAATGCCCTAAGCTAGCTAACTAGCAACTAGAAGTGGACGCTGATTCTCTTTTCTTTTTTTCCCCCCTTTTTTTTTTACTTTTTTTTGAACTCCCGCACCCTTTTAAACTGTAACACTACCTTGCAATAGATTTCCACTCTCTCGCTCTTATCGAAGTGAAGAATTTGTGCAGAACTGCAGGGTGCCATTTGGGACAAGTCCTCTTTCTCTCTCTCTTTCTCTCTTTCTCTCTCTCTCTCTCTCTCTCTCTCCTGCTTTCGTTTTTCTCTTCTCTTCTAACCAGTAATCTGCAATCCTTCTAGATTGTTCTCCTTGCTTCAGATGACGGCAAACGCCACCCACACACACCCACACACAGACACCCAAACACACACACACACACACACACACGACTAACCTACACGCAGTAATCAGTGTACAGTACGGACACACATGGAACTTCATGGAAGACCTCCAGACACTCTTGCACACACAACACACACACACACACACACACACACACACACACACACACACACACACACACACACACACTCATATCACTTTGTGCTCAGTGACAGGAGTCTCTGCTGTGTTCCATCAGGTCATTTCTCCTTGCAGCGTTGAGTCATACTTCATATCGCTTTCCTGACACGTCCTCCCCTCCCCCACCTTCCTCCCGTCCCATTGACTATGATTTATTCATTCCTCTATTGTTTGCAGTTAATTTCCAAATCCAGATCCGAGCGACTCCTCTCTCCACCATACGTACTACGAGATAATCCCTCCCCCACCCCCCCCTCCTTCAGTCCCCTTCCCCTGTCCCCGTCTCTTTCACGTCCTCCCTCGTTGCTCTTTGCTTTCCTTCCTTCAGGATGCTCTTTATTGTGTGTGTGTGTTTGTGTGTGTTGTTGTTGTTGTTGTTGTTGTGTGAGAGTTTGTCTGATTAGTTGTGTGACGCGCTGACACTCGGATCGGCTCCGCCCTCCACCCGCGGCGCTCTCTTCTCCCATTTTTAGGTGCCTCGGTGTCTGCTTTCTCTCTCATGTTTAAAAGCCTACCATCCACCCTCTCCCTCCTCCTGATTGGTCGATACCTCTCTCTCTCTCTCTCTCTCTCTGTCTCTTTCTCTCTCTCTCTTTCTCTCTCTTCAATCTCTCGTGTTCTCATTATGTGCAGGTTTTCAGAGTCTCCCTCAGACTAGAACATTCTCATCTTCCCCATCTCTCTATCTCTCTCGCCTCACGCTCTTCCTCTCCATCACTGCCATCGCTCTGCCTTTTAATCCACACTCGTTCTGTCCAGCTTTGCTTCATGCTTCATGTGTGGGTCCAGAGGAGAGGCGAGCCTTGTGATTGCAACCGTGGGCTCAGGTCCAGGCTGCCTCAGTAGGCAGTGATTTTGGGAAGCGTTTAAACTCCCGAGGTGAAACGCTGTCCTTTTTGGACCGTTAAAGCTGCAGTAGGTAACTTTTGCCGATTTGGATCTGCAGATTGTAAAACACGGGCTTTAAGTTGAAATGTGGAAGAAGAAGAAGAAGAAGAGTCTGTCTAGTCAGTGAGGTAATGTGAGCCAACCTGAGAGGGATATTTGCGCTTGAGTTCTCTAAGAGCATCGAAGCCACACCCATCGATTCCACACACGGCCAGTCGTCCAACCAGATCGTGAGGACGGTTTTACTTTCTCACTTTCCTCCAGGCGAGATCGCGTGGCCAGATACGAAGCTCGCGGGGGGAAAAGAACGAGCACGTTCGCTAACAAGGTCGTGGTGGTTCAAGGTCCTGATGGTTGAAGGTCATGCCGGTTAAGTTCGTCTGAAAAGCACATCATCGTTACATACTGCAGCTTTAAAGGTGTCGCTCATTTAAACAGTTCTGCCGGCTAATCAGAGCTCTCTGTCAGGATATGACTGGGTACAAACTGGGTCGGGGTGGGATTAAAAGCATCCCAGTTCATTTACCCTATAACCAGATGCCACATTTGCCCCCTCGCCCCTCCTCTAGATCTCAGTCCTGGCCCGTTTCCAATCGCGCTAACCACCCATGTGTTTGCATAATCTCCATCCTGCCTCTCTAGCTCCACTAATGCGCATACGTCCCGTTTAGACATCTGTACGGACGTATCTTCGCCCTCGCACCGGCGTCCGCCGCTTTGTTTCTCCACTTTAACGTTACGCAGAAACACTACTTCCTGTCTGTCTCGCTTTAATCCATGTGGTGGAGGATAAGCGCTGTTCCCTTAAAATAAACAACCCACGGACACACACATGCACGTATACAGAACGGCTTATCGTTCGCATAACATCATCCTCTGTTTAACTTTATCGCCTACCCTGGCCACGCCCACTTTCTCTTCACGTCGCTCAGCCCCCGTCCTGGCTGATTTGTCACATCACACGACCGCCGTGCGAGAAAACTACCTCGGAAATGTCCCGTAGATCCGTTTCCTGAAGTTCTCTAGTTCCTGAACAAGTTCCTGCGAGGAACTTTTTTCTTTAATTTTTTTTCACCCCCCCCCCCCACACACACACACACACACACACACACTACATCCCTGTGCTTCATCCCTTCTTCCTGCTCTCCCTTCTGTCCTGCCGTGTCGCTCGAATTATCCCTCCGTCTTCCGATCTGATTAACGATCGAGGGTCCGTGTCACTTTCGGTCTTTAACACACGTTGCCTTAAAGATCGATCGATCGATAGATTCTAGACTCTGGGAATGTGCTTCTGTACTCAGGACCTGTCACTGTTAGACACTTAGTAACACTCACACACACACACACACACACGCGCAAATGCATAAGCAGCTTTATACTTCGCTTTCATGTCCATCTTTTATGTAGGGCGCACCTGAGAAGGATTGATGCGTAACCACACACACACACACACACACACACAAACACACACTCAAAGAGGTAGAGTTTTGCATTTGTGTGCATATTGTTAAAGCAAAAAGGCTCAAGGGTACACAGGTGTTTATGAATTTTAATGAGAGAGACTCAGAAACAGATAGACTGCTCTGTACATGAAGTACCAGAGAGAGAGAGACAGAGAGAGAGAGAGAGAGAGAGAGAGAGAGAGAGAGAGAGAGAGAGAGAGAGAGAGAGAGAGAGAGAGAGAGAGAGAGAGAGAGAGAGAGAGAGAGAGAGAGAGAGAGAGAGAGAGAGAGAGACAGACAGAGAGAGAGAGAGAGAGAGACAGAGAGAGAGAGAGAGAGAGACAGACAGAGAGAGAGAGAGAGTTTTAGTGTAAGATGGACTTCTCAAGTCTGTGTTTTTTTGGTTTTGTTTTGTTGTGTTTTTTTCTCCCAGAACAGTTCGAGCGTCTTAAACATTTGCAGAGGGGCGGGGTTAAAACAAGACGTAGCAATAGGGTGTAAAAGTCAACGGCGAGGCGAGGCGAGGACGGTGCAGTTTTCGGTGTCGGATGATCGCGCTCGGCCATGTTGGGGAAGCTACGTCAAAACGTAGCTACAAATCACGCGACGGAAAACACGTTTGAAAGCCATGTGGTGGTGGACAGGTTCAATTATTATTATTATTATTATTATTATTATTATTATAATCGCCCCAGATACTGTATGCTGCGGAGTCTCACGCTCTCACGCTTGCTTCGGGAGGAAACATAAGGAATTAGGCTAAAACACACAAACTAAGGTACGACAAGCTAGCTAGCTAGATCCCAGCCGAAGGAACGGCATAATCCAACGAAGTTTGAATGTAGCATCAAAACAGCAGCGGGTTTTTTTTACAAACATTATACCTGTCGCACATTAAAGATGCTAATCGAGTCTCCGGCTGAGTCGCTAACTGCTAGTAATCGGTCTGTACAGGACTTCCCCTAAAGGATTGTTTGTTTTTTTATTGTTACGGTCGGTTTTTTTTCGCGCTGCCGCTGTTTGTTGGTAAACCAGACCTTTTAGACGACCTCGTGTTCGACGCACGCGGATCGAAGAGGGCTTTGCCGTGACGACGTCGCCACGACGCGCCTGCGTCCCGAACCTCCGGGAAACCCGCGATAAAATTTGATAAACGTTTCTGCGATCGCGAAATGCCGGCGAGACGGAACAGAGCTTTAATCCGTCCATCAATTACTATTTCCACATCCTCGTGCTGTATTCATTACTAAAAAAAAAAAAGAGTCTCAGTTGAAAATAGTTCCTATCAGTGACCAGAACGGATCCGTGTGCGGTTCAGCGAGTACCATTCGAGCGCTGCCGCTCGGCCAGGAAGTACATCAACGAACGGGAGCGAGTCATATCTAAACGTATACAGTACATCGAATAAAAATAAATATCAAAAAATAGATCCGGAAAAGTCAATCGTGCCATTTTTCCCCCCTTTCTCTGTATAATATAACACAACCTGCGCGCCCTGGTGTCCAGGCTTCCGATGTGATCTCGCATTCAGAGATATTTCTCTGTCTGTGCTACACACCGCACGGCAAGTGGAGACTTTACTGCGCTGGAGATCAGAACAGAAATGATTTTTATTAGTTACTCAGCCAGCGACGGCGTATGAAAGCTCTGGGGGGGGGAAAGGAAATACGTAACCCGAGGCGTAACTGGAAGCTGTTCGCGCTTTACAAGCTACTACATGGTTTAAAAAAGTTACAGTCCTGCCGGTTAAAGTTATACCGCTTTGTGTGTGTGTGTGTGTGTGTGTGTGTGTGTGTGTGTGTGTGTGTGTAGCAACGCCGGGTCTCGGGT
This sequence comes from Ameiurus melas, assembly GCA_012411365.1. NCBI lineage: Eukaryota > Metazoa > Chordata > Actinopteri > Siluriformes > Ictaluridae > Ameiurus > Ameiurus melas. Next base: position 6,938,579 of record CM022774.1, read on the forward strand.
CACGTCTCCTCAGGCACCTTCACGTCGTACAGGGTGTGATGATGTATTACAAAATATATATATCTGCATGTGTTCTCGTTAGTCAGTAAGTACTCTCGTCTGATTGGTTAACGCCACAGGCTCATTTGCATAAAGATGAAA
>CM022774.1:6943719-6956219 GCA_012411365.1 Ameiurus melas
CTGCAGCGAGACATTTAAAAGCCAGTAGCGGTGTTGCGGAGACAGCAGAACAAGCAGGATGCAGCCAAAACCTTGTAATTCACTCCCTCTTCCTCGACGCCGTGGAAACGCTGGCGGCGGCGGCGGCGAGGAGTCCAGATTGGCGGCCTCTCGTGGTCTTATTACAGGAGATCCGGAGAAAAGTGCGTATACTGCCAAAAAAGCGGGGGAGGGGGGGGGGGGGGGGGGGTTTTTTGGCGTCGGAAAGCAAAAGGTATTGCAGGTTAAATCCCAGACCCTCAACACCGAGGCGCGTTAACTCCCTCGTTCAGACTGAACGCTGACTGCTTTCAGAACTTCCTGACTGTCGGTTTCATTTTGTCTTATTTCAATATCGTTCATCTGATCGTTTAGAGCACTATCTTTCTCTGTTGTCATTCTGCATTGTCTTATTATGAGGTTTTTATTAGGACTAAGTGTATTTCTTTATTACAATTATGATCATGCTTTTTATTTTATTTCATCACTTTGTTAGAATTACTTTTAATTTGTCATTATTACTGGCGTGCTCTATTCATTCGTTAAATGCCTTTCGTATTAGACTACCACTAATGTTAATGCTTATTATCGTATTCCACTCGTATTGTTATCACTTACAATTCGTCGTTATTTACTGTTTGTTTGTTTGTTTGTTTACTTGCTTATTTTATTGTTTATCCAGGTAAAAATAACAAGGCGAAAACGATATGCGCACATAACCTGCACCGGCGTATACTGGCATGTGCTTTCATTTATTTGTTTGTTTGTTTGTTTGTTTGTGTTTTTGTAGATTTGTACTAGCTAAACTTGTGTGTCATTATTAACTGCGTCGTGATAGGCTCACGAGGGTCTCACCGAGTGGGCGCGGATTCTGACCTCCTTCTCCTTTCGCCCGTCTCGACGAGCGCGCGGACGTCGCCGTCGCTAGCCGTCCGATGCGATTCTGTATAAAACTTAAGAGCCCTCATTTCCAATAAGTGTCGCTGCGTAGACCCAGATTTCGCCTCCTGTTTAGTTTTTCCTCTGCGCTTGAGCGGTGATGACATACGAAACGAACCCTGATGTCCATTACCCTTTTTTTTTCCCCAACTGCTGCTCGTGTCGCCTCGAGCAAATCGTTTAACAGCAGGCCTCTCTCTCTCTCTTTTTCCGGTGCCGCAACCTGGCCACCGGTCCTCTTTAACCCCAGCATGAGGGAGTCCGAGAGAGTAACAGCCCTATCTACCTACCTACTAAGATTAGAAATACAATTTAAAACCCGCAGACATTCCGAGTTCCCCTCAAGCTTTCAGACCTACTTTAAAGCACGACAACAACGCTACTACAGACCTGTATGTCAGCGCCACCGGCCAAATAACACCTGAATGGTGACGGTGGTCCTATGGGGGTCTTTTTGTATATTGATGGACGTGGCTACAGTCTGTAACTTTAGACCTACAGCGCGTACCGATATACACTGATCATCCAGACGATAAATATAGATCCAAGCGAGGCGATGCTCATACTGTCAAAGAACCAACCAGATTCGAGTTCCTCAGTTCCTCCCATAGCTTAGCTTCTCTCATTTCTACACAATTTTCAAGCAAAAGTAGAGAGACAAACTGGTCCACATTGACAAATTTGCTGGTTAGCGTGAGTTTCACGTCTCCGTTTCGCTTCAATTTGCATTGGCCGATTTGTTTTCGTTTTTATTAGCCACTTGTACTAATAACCTGGAGGATATGATGACAAGTTAAGGCCTTAACTCATTTGGGATGCCTGATTGTGTTTGGACACGCCTCCTGTCAGTCATCGTGTAGACAATCCGCCGTCAATCCTGCGGGCGGAGCTTTGGGAACGTGTGCGGGAATCATTCGGATTTTGAACTAGCTGCTGAAGACCTAACCTGGGAGGGAGGGGTGGAGGGGGAGGGCATGGGGGGAGGGGGGGTGTAAGGAAGGTTGTGCTGCGATCTCACGGGTGCGAGTGGCGAGTAATTCCCGCCCGGATAAAGGTGTACCACAATCAGCTGTGGACAAAGTACAAAAATCCTGCACTTGATTTGAAAGTAGTTTCGGTAACATGACGTCTTGTATTTACTCTGAAGTTGCAAAAGTGCCTGTTTTTTTTAACCGTACTTCAGCGTCACGCGTTATTTTTTGACCGAATCGGTTTCTAGAGACATCTCTGACCATACACCAAAACTGGAGTTTATGAGTTGAATAAAACTGACAAACGTGCGTATTTATTCAACATGGCAGAAGCTGTTTCGTCAAAATTACACCGCATTTTCTTTTTTCTGTCCCCCAGAGAGACACAGTATGCATTTGAGAATAAATGAGTCATTCCCCAGGCTCATCTGAGCCACCGGGCATTTCTGAGTCTCTAGCCGTATGGTGTAGACGGCTCACGGCTAGCTTTCTCTGCCGGTTAAAAGGCTCTGTGATTGATTTGCGTGTGTCGTATTCTATTATTTTCGTCAATCCGGGTTTTCTTCAGTCTAAGTAATGCTTGACATGCTGCAGAAAGAAATGGAGTTGGAGGAGGAGATTTTTGCTTTGAAATGGAGTGGAGTAAAAGTGTGAAAAATGGAACATAAAAAAAAGAAGAAAAGTACTAAAGGAACATATTACTCGTCCACCACCGAACCCAGTGCCACTCTGGTTATCTGTCTCTCTGTTCGGCGTTCCAAATATGGGCGTGGCTTAATCCAAAATTCTTCATGTGTTTGTTGTTCATTCGAATACATACGAACCCTATCACTATTCCCTTGTGGACTCATGATGGAGAAAAAAAAAAAAACAAGACGTAGTTAGAATGTAGTTCTATTTCCCGAGAAATAAAAGAAAGTATTCATTTAAACCACCGGGACCTTGACCAGGCAGCTACTAAGGATGAACGAATGAACGCTGTAGATGAATTTCATACGTCTTCGTTCGTCCTTTACGCTTCACTCTTACCGAGGCCACGCCCTGCATCACTACCATTTACCAATCGGATGTCGCCGGGCGCGTTAAGGTTAGCAACGACCGAGATGGATAAATCTGAAGATGTAATCTATCGCTTCGTTTTGTCTCCCGGGAAAAATCATCGGCACGTACGAGAATTCCACGTCGAACTTGAGAAAACATGGCGGTTGTGTTCGAGTCTATAATAACCGTCCCAGATGACCCAGTTAATAGGCGTCCCAGATGACCTCGCTCTCATCCGAGTTTGAAATGCAAAAATAAATAAAGAAATAAATACAGAGAAGCTCACAAACACCTAGCTAGTTAGTCCCTCGCTGGCTATCACGTGATCTGTAGCTCAGCATAACTGGGTAAAGCTATCAATTCCACAACAAGGAGAAATCCGCTGAGGATAATCTCATCTATTATTAACCAGCTTCCTGACAGATCTGAGAACGAACGAACGCCTTGCTGTTCTCCCCGTGTCCGTGCGGGTTTCCTCAGGGTTCTCCGGTTTCCTCTGACCTCTTGTCAATATGGCGGTAGGTGGACTGGCGAAGCTAAATTGCCCCTTCGATGAACTAATGAATGTTTTTCCTGTTCGTCAGGCATCACCAAATCTCTCTCTCTCCCCTGATTGGCTCCAACTCCTGTCTGTCAGCATGCATTCAGACTTCTTTTGTGCCTAATGTTGGGGTGCGACGTCGTTCGATACTGTATATACAAACTGATTGAATTACGTTCGCATGATTCTCGGCTTGACTCGCAGCAGCACAGGAACTTTGTTTGTGTGTGTGTGTGTGTGTGTGTGTGTGTGTGTGTGTTTTTAAAGAATTCTAGAAAGAATTGAAATGCAGCAATGCTCTTTAAAAACCCGGTGGAATTAGGAAGGCTGGTTTAAATCTCTACGATCTTAAAGAACCCGATCTCTACGCGGCAAAGCTGTAGACGAGAATTTCAGGAACGAACAGCAAAGCTGTGTGCCGCCTCATTTGTGGGTATGACACGTACACTACGCACACGATCGGGTTTAAATCTCCGGATTATTGCTCGAATTGCTTGTGTGTATCTTAAACGTCGGTACCGGTGGACTCGGCGTCTCGGCGTCTAAGCTGCTCGGCCTCGTCCTCGCAGTAAATTTTAGCGTGTGTGTGCATGTTCCACTTACGAGTCGGGGTTATATTCACAAGCAGCTTATAAAATCGATTAGCGTAAGGCCTTGTAGCGTCGTTAAAGTACCAGCAGGAGTTTATCACAGAAATCCCCACCATATTTTTTTCTTCTTCGCTCTCGCGGTTCACGTCCCTTGTGATGGAAGAGCGCAGACGATGCCGGCTTCCTCGATCTCTATAAACACCCAGACACTCCCTATCGTCCTCTCTCTTCTCATCTATTCCCTCTCTTCTCCCTCTTTCTCTTCATTCCCATTATTTCCTTCCTACTGCTTTTAGCTTCTCTATTACCTTATTCATCTTTTCACTGTGTTCACACTGGAGGGAAAAAACAATCAATGAGGGCCTTTTCTTTTTTTGATGTCGTAAAATGTAAAGTCACAGCGTTCCCTCTGACTGTTACGACGCCCCGACACTGGAGACTCCTTCCATTTAAACGTTAAATAAACGTCTCCTCGTGGAAAACTCTGTACACTGTTATTATAGAAACCGTAGCGTATTAGATAGAACATGTGCATTAATAGAGCATTACTGGCACCTTCTGACCAATCAGAAGCCAGAATTCGACAAGTGGAGGTGGGGTTTAAGTAGCCCATAGAGTCGCTGTATTTATCATTAAATAGCAGACGCGATGAGGAGAAGCATAGTTTGGTGACGCTGGCCTCTCATGTACGCGTGTTTAAGGAAGAGCACGTGATTCATCACGTTTGAGGTGTGTTATGGATTTAGTACCCTTGTGCGTGAATGAAGTGCAGTGTAGCAGGAGAAGGTGTGATTAGGTACTGTCCTCGCCGGAAACGATTTCTTCTGCAGCATGCTCATTTTGGATTCTTTAATGAATGTGTTTGTTTGTGTTATTAATGGAGTTAATAGAGTTACAGTAGAGTTATTAGGGTTATTAGAGTTAATAGAGTTATTATACTTTGATTGTATTTTTCTCATTTGTAAGTCTCTTTGGATAAAAGCGTCTGCTAAGTGAATAAATGTAAATATTAGAGTTAATAGAGGTGAATAGAGTTAATAGACTTATTAGAGTTAACAGAGTTATTAGACTTAATAGAGTTAACAGACTTATTAGAGTTAATAGGGTTAACAGAGTTAGTAGAGATATTAGATTTAATAGGGTTATTATAGTTAATAGAGTTAAGAGAAGAATAGAGTTAATAGAGTTAGCAGAGTTAGTAAAGTTAATAGATGTGAATAGAGTTAATAGAGTAATTAGAGTTAATAGAGTTAGTGAGGTTATTAGAGTTAATAGAGTAATTAGAGTTAATAGGGTTAATCGGTTAAAAGATTTATTAGAGTTAATAGAGATAAATAGAATTAATAGACTTAATAGAGTTAGTGGAGTTAGTAGCGATGACTAGAGTTAATAGAGGTTTTAGAGTTGAGAGCGATGAATAGAGTTCATAGTGTTCGTAGAGATGAATAGAGTTAGTGGAGTTAATAGAGTTAACAGAGTTAAGTGAGTAGAGTCAATAGAGATGCATAGAATTAATAGAGTTACTAGATATATGAAATATATGAGTAGAGTTAACAAAGGTAAATATAGTTTGTTGAGAAAAATAGAGTTAATAGCAATGAATAGAATCAATATAGTTAACGGAGATGAATAGAATTAATAGAGTTAGTGGAGTTAATGGAGTTAATAAAGTTAATAGAAATGAATAGAACTAGCAGAGATTAATAGAGTTAGTGGAGTTAATAGAGTTAATAGAGATGAATGGAATTAATAGAGATTAATAGAGTTAGTAGAGTTAATAGCGGTAATAAAGTTAATAGAGATTAATAGAGCTAGTAGCGATTAAATGAGTTAGTGGAGTTAATAGAGTTAATAGAGTTAATAGAGTCAGCAAAGTTAATTGAGTTAGTGGACGTAATAGAGTTAGTAGAGATGAATGGAGTTAATAGAGTTAGTAGAGATGAATAGAGTTGGTGGAGTCAATAGAGATGAATGGAGTTAGTAGAGTCAATAGAGTTAATAGAGATTAATCAAATCAATAGAGATGAATAGAGTCAATGGTCAGCAGAGTTAATAGAATTAGTAGACTTAATAGAGTTAATAGAGATGAACAGAGCTAGTAGAGATGAATAGAGTCAGTAGAGTTAATAGAGATTAATAATAGATAACTCTAATAATAATAGAGTTTGTGGAGATGAATAGAGTTAGTAGAGTCTGTAGAGATGAATAGAGTTAATAGAGTTAGTAGAGTTATTGGAGTTGATAGAGTTTGTGGAGATGAATGGAGTTAATACAGTTAATAGAGTTTGTAGAGATGAATAGAGTTTATAGAGTTAGTAGAGTTATTAGAATTAATAGAGTTTGTGGAGATGAATAAAGTTAATGGAGTTAGTGGAGATGAATAGAGTTAATAGAGTTTGTGGAGATGAATGGAGATACTAGAGTTAGTAGAGTTATTAGAGTTAATAGAGTTTGCGGAGATGAATAGAGTTAGTAGAGTTATTAGAGTTAATAGAGTTTGTGGAGATGAATAGAGTTAATAGAGTTTGTGGAGATGAATAGAGTTTGTGGAGATGAATGGAGTTAATAGAGTTAGTAGAGTTATTAGAGTTAATAGAGTTTGTGGAGATGAATAGAGTTTGTAGCGTTTGTAGAGTTTGTAGAGATGCATAGAGTTAGTAGAGTTAGTGGAGTTATTAGAGCTAATAGAGTTAGTGGAGTTATTAGAGTTAATAGAGTTAGTGGAGTTATTAGAGTTAGTATATTTTGTAGAGTTTGTAGAGATGAATAGAGTTAGTAGAGTTAATAGAGTTAGTAGAGTTATTAAAGTTAATAGAGTTAGTACAGTTTGTAGAGTTTGTAGAGATGAATAGAGTTAGTAGAGTTAGTAGAGTTATTAGAGTTAATAGAGTTAGTAGAGTTTGTGGAGATTAATAGAGTTAATAGAGTTAGTATAGTCTGTAGAGTTTGTAGAGATGAATAGAGTTAGTAGAGTTAATATAGTTAGTAGAGTTATTAGAGTTAATAGAGTTAGTATAGTTTGTGGAGTTTGTAGAGATGAATAGAGTTAGTAGAGTTATTAGAGTTAATAGAGTTAGTATAGTTTGTGGAGTTTGTAGAGATGAATAGAGTTAATAGAGTTAGTAGAGTTAATAGAGTTAGTAGAGTTTGTGGAGATTAATAGAGTTAATAGTGTTAGTATAGTTTGTGGAGTTTGTAGAGATGAATAGAGGTAATAGAGTTAGTAGAGTTAATGGAGTTAATAGAGTTATTAGAGTTAATAGAGTTAGTATAGTTTGTAGAGTTTGTAGAGATGAATAGAGTTATTAGAGTTAGTAGAGTTAATATAGTTAGTAGAGTTATTAGAGTTAATAGAGTTAGTATAGTTTGTGGAGTTTGTAGAGATTAATAGAGTTAATAGAGTTAGTAGAGTTAATAGAGTTAGTAGAGTTAATATAGTTAGTAGAGTTTTTAGAGTTAATAGAGTTAGTATAGTTTGTGGAGTCTGTAGAGATGAATAGAGTTAATAGAGTTAGTAGAGTTAATAGAGTTAGTAGAGTTAATAGAGTTAGTAGAGTTAGTAGAGTTATTAGAGTTAATAGAGTTAGTAGAGTTATTAGAGTCAATAGAGTTAGTATAGTTTGTAGAGTTTGTATAGATGAATAGAGTTAGCAGAGTTATTAGAGTTAATAGAGTTAGTATAGTTTGTAGAGTTTGTAGAGATGAATAGAGTTAGTAGAGTTATTAGAGTTAATAGAGTTAGTATAGTTTGTAGAGTTTGTAGAGATGAATAGAGTTAGTAGAGTTATTAGAGTTAATAGAGTTTGTAGAGTTTGTAGAGATGAATAAAGTTAGTAGAGTTAGTAGAGTTATTAGAGTTAATAGAGTTAGTATAGTTTGTAGAGTCAATAGAGTTAGTAGAGTTAATAGAGTTAGTATAGTTTGTAGAGTTTGTAGAGATGAATAGAGTTAGTAGAGTTAGTAGAGTTATTAGAGTTAATAGAGTTAGTATAGTTTGTGGAGTTTGTAGAGATGAATAGAGTAGTAGAGTATTAGAGTTATTAGAGTTTAATAGAGTTTGTAGAGATGAATAGAGTTAGTAGAGTTAGTAGAGTTATTAGAGTTAATAGAGTTAGTATAGTTTGTAGAGTTAATAGAGTTAGTAGAGTTAATAGAGTTAGTATAGTTTGTAGAGTTTGTAGAGATGAATAGAGTTAGTAGAGTTAGTAGAGTTATTAGAGTTAATAGAGTTAGTATAGTTTGTAGAGTTTGTAGAGATGAATAGAGTTAGTAGAGTTATTAGAGTTAATAGAGTTAGTATAGTTTGTAGAGTTTGTGGAGATGAATAGAGTTAGTAGAGTTATTAGAGTTAGTATAGTTTGTAGAGTTTGTAGAGATGAATAGAGTTAGTAGAGTTATTAGAGTTATTAGAGTTAATAGAGTTTGTAGAGATGAATAGAGTTAGTAGAGTTAGTAGAGTTATTAGAGTTAGTATAGTTTGTAGAGTTTGTAGAGATGAATAGAGTTAGTAGAGTTATTAGAGTTATTAGAGTTAATAGAGTTAGTATAGTTTGTAGAGTTTGTAGAGATGAATAGAGTTAGTAGAGTTAGTAGAGTTAGTAGAGTTATTAGAGTTAGTATAGTTTGTAGAGTTTGTAGAGATGAATAGAGTTAGTAGAGTTATTAGAGTTATTAGAGTTAATAGAGTTTGTAGAGATGAATAGAGTTAGTAGAGTTAGTAGAGTTATTAGAGTTAGTATAGTTTGTAGAGTTTGTAGAGATGAATAGAGTTAGTAGAGTTATTAGAGTTATTAGAGTTAATAGAGTTAGTATAGTTTGTAGAGTTTGTAGAGATGAATAGAGTTAGTAGAGTTAGTAGAGTTATTAGAGTTAGTATAGTTTGTAGAGTTTGTAGAGATGAATAGAGTTAGTAGAGTTATTAGAGTTATTAGAGTTAATAGAGTTAGTATAGTTTGTAGAGTTTGTAGAGATGAATAGAGTTAGTAGAGTTAGTAGAGTTATTAGAGTTAGTATAGTTTGTAGAGTTTGTAGAGATGAATAGAGTTATTAGAGTTATTAGAGTTATTAGAGTTAATAGAGTTTGTAGAGATGAATAGAGTTAGTAGAGTTAGTAGAGTTATTAGAGTTAGTATAGTTTGTAGAGTTTGTAGAGATGAATAGAGTTAGTAGAGTTATTAGAGTTATTAGAGTTAATAGAGTTAGTATAGTTTGTAGAGTTTGTAGAGATGAATAGAGTTAGTAGAGTTAGTAGAGTTAGTATAGTTTGTATAGTTTGTAGAGTTTGTAGAGATGAATAGAGTTAGTAGAGTTAGTGGAGTTAATAGAGTTAGTATAGTTTGTAGAGTTTGTAGAGATGAATAGAGTTAGTAGAGTTAGTGGAGTTAATAGAGCTAGTATAGTTTGTAGAGTTTGTAGAGATGAATAGAGTTAGTAGAGTTAATAGAGTTAGTATAGTTAGTAGAGTTTTTAGAGATGAATAGAGTTAGTAGAGTTAGTAGAGTTATTAGAGTTTGTATAGTTTGTAGAGTTTGTAGAGTTTGTAGAGATGAATAGAGTTAGTAGAGTTAGTAGAGTTATTAGAGTTAATAGAGTTAGTATAGTTTGTAGAGTTTGTAGAGATGAATAGAGTTAGTAGAGTTATTAGAGTTAGTAGAGTTATTAGAGTTAGTATAGTTTGTATAGTTTGTAGAGTTTGTAGAGATGAATAGAGTTAGTAGAGTTAGTAGAGTTAGTAGAGTTATTAGCGTTAATAGAGTTAGTATAGTTTGTAGAGATGAATAGAGTTAGTAGAGTTATTAGAGTTAGTATAGTTATTAGAGTTAGTATAGTTTGTATAGTTTGTAGAGTTTGTAGAGATGAATAGAGTTAGTAGAGTTATTAGAGTTAGTAGAGTTATTAGAGTTTGTATAGTTTGTAGAGTTTGTAGAGTTTGTAGAGATGAATAGAGTTAGTAGAGTTAGTAGAGTTATTAGAGTTAATAGAGTTAGTATAGTTTGTAGAGTTTGTAGAGATGAATAGAGTTAGTAGAGTTATTAGAGTTAGTAGAGTTATTAGAGTTAGTATAGTTTGTATAGTTTGTAGAGTTTGTAGAGATGAATAGAGTTAGTAGAGTTAGTAGAGTTATTAGAGTTAATAGAGTTAGTATAGTTTGTAGAGATGAATAGAGTTAGTAGAGTTATTAGAGTTAGTAGAGTTATTAGAGTTAATAGAGTTAGTATAGTTTGTAGAGATGAATAGAGTTAGTAGAGTTATTAGAGTTAGTATAGTTATTAGAGTTAGTATAGTTTGTATAGTTTGTAGAGTTTGTAGAGATGAATAGAGTTAGTAGAGTTATTAGAGTTAGTAGAGTTATTAGAGTTAGTATAGTTTGTAGAGTTTGTAGAGTTTGTAGAGATGAATAGAGTTAGTAGAGTTAGTAGAGTTAGTAGAGTTATTAGAGTTAGTATAGTTTGTAGAGTTTGTAGAGTTTGTAGAGATGAATAGAGTTAGTAGAGTTAATAGAGTTAGTATAGTTTGTAGAGTTTGTAGAGATGAATAGAGTTAGTAGAGTTATTAGAGTTAGTAAGTATAGAGTTAGTATAGTTTGTATAGTTTGTAGAGTTTGTAGAGATGAATAGAGTTAGTAGAGTTATTAGAGTTAGTAGAGTTATTAGAGTTAGTATAGTTTGTATAGTTTGTAGAGTTTGTAGAGATGAATAGAGTTACAGTTGGGTTGGATTTTATTTATTTGGTTTGTGGAATTACTGACCGAGCACACAGCAGCCAGGGGGAAAGAACTGACTGCAGTGTGAATAGAGAGGCACTCTCCTCTGTCCTCTTCTCTTCTCTTCTCTTCTCTCTCCCACTCCGTTTTCTTTTTCCTCTCCTTTTACTTTCCTTTCTTCTTTTCCTTTTCTTTTGATTTCCTTTCTTTTGCCTTTACTTTTATTTTCTTTCATTTTCCCTCTCTACTATTCCAGCCCTTGCCTGTCGTTCTCTTTCCTTTCCTTTTTCCTTCCTGTTCATTTCCTTCCTTTATTTTTCCTTCCCACTTCCCTTCCTTTTCCTTTTCCTTTCATGTCCTTCCCACTTCAATTCCTTTTCCCTTTCTCTACTTTCATTTTCCTCTTTCCCCTCTTTGTGGATCTCCATTCTTTTTCCTGCTTTTCCTTTTCTTTTCCTTCCTTTCTATTTCCTTTCCTGTCTTTCCCAAAAAAATTAACGATTTTCCTTTATTTCTTTCCTTTTCTTTTGTTGCTTTTTGTTTCTCTTTCCTTCCCCATCCATTCTCGCCTTTGTTTTCATTTGTTTTACCTCTCTCTCTCTCTCTCTCTTCACTCTCTCTCTCTCACTCTCTCACTCTCTCTCTCACTCTCTCTCTCTCTCTCTCTCTCTCTCTCCCTCTCTCTAACTCTCTGCCTCTCTCTCTCTCCCTCTCTCTCCCTCTCTCTCTCTCTCTCTCTCTCTCTCTCTCTCTCTCTCTCTCTCTCTCCTCTCTCCCCTCTCTCTCTCTCTCTCTCTCTCCCTCTCTCTCTCTCTCTCTCCCTCTCTCCCTCTCCCTCTCTCTCCCTCTCTCTCTCTCTCTCCCCTCTCTCCCTCTCTCCTCTCTCTCTCTCTCTCTCTCTCTCCCTCTCTCTCTCTCTCCCTCTCTCTCTCTCTCTCTCTCTCTCTCTCCCTCTGGAGAGCTCCTCTCGGGTCTCCCCAGTCTCTCGGCCCGAGAGTGTGAATATGCGTCAGCCGGCTAATTCACACAGCTCCCATGTGGGTCGCCTTCTTCAGAGAACAGATATAGAAGTGATTGCGCGTGCATTCGTGTGTGTCTGTGTCTGTGTGTGTGTGTGTGTGTGTGAGTCGTGTGTGTGTGTGTGTGTGTGTGTGTGTGTGTGTGTGTGTGTGTGTGTGTGTGTGTGTGTGTGTGTGTGTGTGTGTTCTGAAACATGACCGGTCCTGATGTACATTCACATTGATGGAGATCCGAACCTCGAACCTCATCCCTCGTGTTTACGCCGAGACACACACACACTCCACACACACACTCCACACACACACTCCACACACACACACACACACTCCACACACACACACTCCACACACACACCCACACACACACCACACACACACACTCCACACACACACCCCACACACACTCCACACACACAAAAACTCACACACACCACAAACACACACACACACTCACACACACACTCCACACACAACTCACACACACTCCACACACAATCCACACACAACTCCACCACACACACAATCCACACAAACACTCCACACACTCCACACACACACCCACAAACACACCACACACACTCACACACACACACACACACCACACACAACTCACACACACTCCACACACACACACACACACCTCCACACACACTCCACACACACTCACAAACACTCCAC